>VYXD01000337.1:310140-442640 GCA_013397195.1 Hylia prasina | reverse complement strand
ACCAAAAATGTGTTTAAATTCTACTGCATGGAAATCCCTCTGAACAGGGGGTAGGGATTCCCATAAATGCCTGCTTAATTATATTTCCAGTAAGGATGGGCTTTTTTCCCCACTTCCAAAGGGATTAGAAATCTCTGATGCCAAGAGGGTCTTACATTCGAGCTGCAGGATCCTGCTAAGGCAGCTCTATTGTCTTGGGAATCCAAGCTAACGTATTTTTATGTGATAGTAACATATAGTTCCAGCACAGCATTTAAGGCCAGCTTTGGGATCCTTAGCATGGGCTGTGTTCCTTGTTCAGGGTTGTCCTGCAGTGGGGTAACTAATCATACTTTTCTGAAATGCAGAGACAGGGATCCCAGGAGTCTTTATTTCTCCTTTCCTTTGTCCTTTGCTCTTGCAGGTCACTTATAATAGAGATGTGCTTCCTATTGAGTGTTGTTACAAGGAGCACTCCTCTAGCTCAGGGCTCTAATCAGGAGCTGTGGATCACGTATCCTTACTTGTCTGAAGGGATGGCACTTAGAATGTCCCAGAGTTGAGATTTAAAAACATAGGAAAGATCCTACATCTCAGGAGAGGCTGGAGATAAAAATGACATCATAAAATTTTTTGCCAGGATAAATTTTGGTCTTGTGTTCTCTAAATGAGAACACCTGGTCTTGCTGTTGCAGAAGTCCTGGTTTGTGCTCAGGAGCACTCCTGCAGAACAGATGTCAGAATTTGACTTCTGTGAATCGCCACTGACTGCAGCATTTGAGGCTGTGTAATCTGAGCTCCAGGTTGTGATAATCAGTCATGAAGTGAAGCTTGGACAAACTACTGAAACGTCTGTGGTGTACAGCAGAACACAATGCAGAAATCCCAGAGAGTCTGAGCAAGTTAGCCTTACTGAGTAAAGAGAGGTGTTAGTTTAATCATAGTCCTGAGTCAGCAGCTCCACATCTTTTGGAATTGGAGTAGGCATCTCCACACGGAGCTGTGTTGTACCATGTGGATGTAGCAACTCCAGGCAGTCTACCTTCAAAAGTATTTTGGTTCACTTGGCTCCAAAGTACACAAAAGTACATCATATGTAACTACAGAGGTCACTGCAATGAACTTTTGTGATGGATAACATCCAAAGAACTGCTGCTTTTGTCAAACATGTCCATTATAGTTTTTCCCAGCATCTCAATTCAGGCACTGTTAGTATTGTAAATACTCATTATGTGACTGGCTTCACTGGGAGCTGACCAGGTCATGTGAATTAGTTGTTAGGTTTGTGTTTTCATTTGCTCTCATTCTTGGTGGAGGTGAAATGAAATCTACCCAGCCCAGCTGTTGATCTGTCAGTTAGCTGAGTAAGGATGCACATTTCCCCTCATACGATGTAAATGTCAATTCAAAAACATTTCCAAACTCTGATACATTCTGTAATTCTCAGTGGTATTAGATATGTTAAAGATTTTAAGACTTTGACTGAATAATATGTGTAAGTCTTCTAAATAACATCTGTGGGACAACTGAGGGATTGTTCCTTTGTAAGTAGTGGCAGATTTCGTGCAATGGTCTGGATTGTATGGCAGATTCCTGGTTGTTGGCCCACTTTTCCAAAAATCACTGCTGATGTATTAGTGAAGTCAGTATTTTAAACACTGAAAATGAGGCTGATTGTTAGAAAGTGGCATCTTAAAAACAAGCATCTGGCTTATATCTCTGTATTTCTACAGCATGGCAGCTCCTTCCTCGCTGTCTCTTTTAACTGCTGTTCAGAAATTGTTTTGGTCTGCTTTGCTGTTGTGCAGCTTCTTGGGGTTGAAAATAGATTTTTTAAAAATTTATTTATTTTTTTTTTTTTACTGCTGGCATTTCCCCCATCAGGTATTTCTGATTTAGCTGCTCTGTGTTGTGCTCACACCCTCATCACCAGTAGTACAGTATCCCTCCTGCTGGAGAAAAGAGGAATCAAGTGCAGGAAACACAGAGGTGATTCTTTACTGGAACAGCAGATGTAGGTGCATCTGCCTTTCCAACTTTTAGACAGGAAAAGAAGGCTTATGTTGCACACAGGATATACTTAGATATACAAACAGGGATACTGACTGAAAGTCAATCATCTTTCCTATTACTGATAAAAGGTTTCCAGTTACTGTTACTTGCATGTTTTATTTCTATTTAGAGATGGTTCTTTTTCCTCCTAAATGCTGTAGACACCCCATTCCCTTGATTTATGAGGTATTAATTGACCCTATCTTTTATGATTTTAGACAATTTCTTCAGATTTTGTTTTCACTTTTCTCTCTCTCAATGTATTTTGTGGTCTTGCCTCTTTCTTGTCATGGAAACCAAACTAATGGGAGCTTTGCCTAGAGATTTGCATCAGAAGCACCTCCTTTGTTTCACCAGGGCTTTTCCAAGACCCTACAATATTCGTCATCTATGTGCTTCCTTTGTTTGTCAAATCTTTTTATCTGAGACAAAAATCTTTAATGTTTTTTAAGATACCGTTTTTGATGTTTTGCTCTGGAGTTGTAGAATTGCCATGTTTAATATTTATAGGTTCATGAATTAATTAGTTGAGAAATGCTGTATAAGGATTAGTGCACTTATTAGGAAGAGGAGAGACATGAGGTTCTGCCCTCCCAAGGATGTGTCTTGTTTAATGTCACTTACTTGCCATGGAACGTGCTGGTTTGAGTTTGCCACTATGTATTGCGGCGCATGGATTTCAGCTTCTCCTGTGAAATCAACTTAGATTTTCTTTGAATTCTTATGCACAAAGAGAAAAAACGTTTTCACCCTCAAAATATGTCATCATCACTGGCAGCATCACTAATGATAGCTCTTGTCAGAGTTTTGGCCTCGACTCCACTACTGCCCACATAGAAAAATCTGTGACCTGTTTTTGAACTTGACTGAATTTGGGGTAACATACTCAATGGGGTTCATGGTTTGGTTCCACATTAACTCAGGCTGTAAGCTGAGTTCCCATTTTGGTGTGAAAACCCCTTAGCACTGAATTTTCAGTTTAGTAAATGCAATAAAATTTTAGTCTAATACTGTCACTTAAATCTCCCTTTGCAACGAAGTAAACATATAATAGTTCTGCACCTGCTCTGTCCCCTTCTAAAATGTGGGAGTGGGAGGAGGGCTGGAGTATTGTAGCTATCAGAATTTATGTTGAGATCCAAATATCTGACATGAGCTGCCAATAAAATGAGACAAGTTAGATGGCATGTGAGGTGCTAAGAACTTGCAGTTCCACTTACTTGGAGTTCAGGTTTTGGGTTTGTTTCTTTTAAATATCAGTGCCATATAATTTTGCATCCATAATGTAAAATTAATGTCTCCCACTGAGATCCAAGCACTCTGTGCATTCTTTTTCCACTTGGAGCATCAACATTGCTTTCTTCATCTGTAAAATGGGGCCAGTAAGCGTGTATACTTAAAAAGCATGTTATGAACATGAATGTTTGTATGTTATGCAAATTTATACTGCTCAGTTTGTTTCTGAATATGAATTTAACATGCATACTCTTCTGGGCATGATTTGTCTTTGTGTCTGTTATAAGGTTGAGGACAGAGTCATAATGAATTTTCAATAGTAGAAAACACTCTTTCAAATCACCAAATTTGTCTTTTTGCAGATAGTTTTTTTTGCCTGTCCCTTTTGACTTTGTCCCTCTAATTGGTTTTATTAGTTGCAATAACTATTAGATCAAAAGAGACTTTGATTACCATTTGTTAAATCTGCACTGCACTAGAGAAAATCTTGGAGTCTTCTTTGCACCCGCTCATGTTAAGTGCTGATCATACTTATCTCTAAATGCAGGATCTTCTCTGCATTATGAAGTATCTAGGCTTGATTTTGGCCATTAGCTCAGGCTGAGAGCTGGCTGTCTACCATCTATTTTAGGGGGCTTAAGTGCATTATCTGCCTTTTTTTTTTTTTTGGTGTAATGGTCTGATTTTCCATAACAATGATGAAATTTCAGCTCATTTTACAATTACTTTTTTTTTTCCAAGTTATAACCCAAAAGAAACGAGCATCTCTAAGTTTCCCACAAAAATCCCCAAAGTAAGTCATACCTAATATCTTTTAGTCCCTTTCTGACAAAGTTTCAAGCAAAAACAATAACTTGGCTTTGACCCTGCTCTCTTCAAAAAGGAAGTTACTTCTGAGCAGTAACATCAAAAAGAATAAATAATTGTTTTTCTTTTTGTTGTTATGATATGGATCATCTGAGCAGTTAGTGGTAAGCAAGCCGTCTTTGATTTGTTTCAGACGCCCTAGTGCTTCGTCCTCTATTTATGTCAGCATGTTCCTGTTCCCACACCAGGAAAGTAGAATCCCTTGATTAAATTCATATTTGTTTTAATCTTTCCCTGTGTCTGATCTCAAGCTCAAAGATTCTAATGAAAAAAGTAGTGTATCCTGCTGGGAAGAGTGCTGATGTCAGACTTTAGTCTGTTTGTTCTGTTCTAACCTGATAATGCTGGAAATGCTCAGAACCCAAAAGCTCAACTCCAGCAGATTCTTAAGACAAAGATATTTTGATATTTCATAGAGAGTTATAAGCAAGAGTTTTTATTTGTAGAGCTAAATAAAAACAAGGCAAAAAAACCCCCAAAACAAACCAACCAACCAAAATCAAACACGCCCCCCATACACCTAAAAAGCTTTTCTAAAAATATTTGACAGAGCAATTGACCACAACAGTGAATTTAATTAATCTGACCTCTATTTTCTTTATGTAAAGCAGGATTTTCCAAGTTCAACACTAAATCAATGAGAATAAGGAATACTAATAGGTGTTTAATTATGTTTATCTTTTGTAAGCTATATTAAGAAAGATTTACAGTAATTTTCTCACTTATTCATTTTTATAAGCAGAAATAAGCCAAGATGCATTATGCCCTGTGCAATGACTGAAAGATTGTTTTTTTTTCTAAAACAATAAAACCTAAGGCATAGCCAGATGCTCTTTTCAAGCTGGAGAGATTGGAGACGTTCCTGTCATTTTTCCCTCCCCCCATCCTTCCCCCTGCTTTCCCTCCAGCTGCCTCTCTGCTGGAGGTTTCTGCCCTAGAATTCCTGCAGGTGGAACAGAATGTGTGTGGTCATCATCTGGTCTAGTGTAAAGTCGGCAAACTTAGCTAAATTCTTCTCCTCAGTTGTTAAAACTTACCTGACTTATCTAAGCAGCTGAAGAGGACATGAATGTCTCATTCTGCTGGCAGAGACATCCTAACAGTAGTTTCCTGTGGTAATACACATTTCCAAATTGAATTGGCAGTGCAGAAAAACTTACATAGATGATGGAAGGTGCCATGTGCTGTGGTTTATAAGCTGACATTGCTCAGCACCTTCAAGGAAACATTCAGTGCCTTGGAGAGGTCTGAATTAGAGATGAGATTTTTTTCTCTCTAAATGAATTGTATGTGGCATAGCAGCCCGTGGTTTTACCTATGAGCTGCTATGAAAACCCTTTTTCTTCAGCAACCCATTTAGTGAGTTCCAGGTACCCATTTAGTGAGTTCCAGGTACCCATTTAGTGAGTTCTTGAAAATGTTGAGCATAAGGAATGATAACATTCACAAAGGCATGGTGAAGTCTAATTCCCAGATCCAGAATGAGTTATTCTGAAATAGTTAAAATATATTTTCTTGACCATGAACTGGCATTTGAGTTTTTGCTTTATGTCTTAGTCTATATTGTTGTTTTGCGAGGGACTGGGGCAGATGAAGGTGGAAGAGAGTTGTTTCTTTCTTTGTAATACAACATTGGAGTCAATATGAAATAAATAAATTTAAAAAAATAGACAGAAGCACTTTTGTGTGCTGACAGAAACGTGCCCCAAGATATGAACTATGGGATAGAACACTGCATGTGTTTCTTCTGATGGTCAAGTGTTGTATTTATAAAAATGGGAACATCTAGGTACTTAACTGCCTGAATTCCTTGTTATGTTTTTGGGCATCTCCATGTGGACTACAAACGTTATAAACATCCATCTTTCAACTTGTGTCATGCTTTTATTGGCAAACCAAATGTGACATGATAGTGCAAATCTGTTGAGTTTGTGGTTATTCAGTGTCCAGATCCACACAACAACAGCGACTGTAATTGTAGATGGGAGGGAGGCCTTTCCCTGCTGTAGGACAGCTGCTGAATGTCCTGAAGGGCTGTGAGGAGCATATGTGCAATACATTTGTACTTGCAACCTTGTCTAGTTGATGACTAATAATTGTGCAGGCTCTGGACCTGTCTTCCTTTTTTGGATCCTGGCCAAAATTTGCTTGGGCTAGCTACTTTTGTTTGTTTAGTTGAGTGATTTTACCGAAGAGATTTTATATAAATAGGAAGAAATATACATTTAGATGCAAAGCATACAAAAGTTATAGTGACCCCTCAAGACTAACAGGTCTGGACTTAATATGAGTGTAGGCCTACAGATGCCATTGTCAAAAGTGTCAAAGTACTGTTCAATGAAGAAACATTTAGAAAGGGTCGTTTGCAAAACTATTATAGAAATGGTTGGACATAGAAAAACAAAATTGTTCTTTTAAGGAAGTTTTAGGTATTGAATAATAATTTTCACAAATCACAGATATAGAAATTAATGGTAGAGGATAGTTGAGAGTTTGATTATTGGATTCATTCTTTTCTCGCTTTTATTTTAGCTCACTATGGGGTTTTTTGTTTTTGTTTTGCTGCAATCTACCCAGATGGTTTTCTGTCCTCACTTGTCCCTGTTTTATTTTGGCAACACTGTAGACACTATATCCTCTGCAGAGAAACACCAACCTTGGCAATGTTCCTGACCGTCCTTTATCTCTCCCTATCCATATGGCACGATATTTATTGCCTCAAGTGTACTGTTTACTTCTAATGATTAAGCAATAGAATGATCAAATATTTTTACATATTATTTGTCTATTCAGTGCTTATGTGCTGTTTTGCTGTGTGCTATAGGATCATTATAGGATGTATAGTGAGATTTACTTCATGTGAAAGAGACCAGTGATAAAAGGTGCAACAGATTTCACCCTAACAAATATCCCAGTTTGATTATTCTTCCTGGATGAGGCCTTTACACACGAGTGAAACAATAATTTAGTTCTTAACAAAATTGTTTTGAGATTTTACTGTTTAATGGTTTTCAGGACACCCAACCCATAGTAGTGTTGGATGTTGTCATTGTCTATTTATAGCTGCAGTTTGGATTTTTTGACTGACATGCAAGCATGGTAAATCATTGCTCCTATTAGTTTTCAAATCTAAGGCCATAGTTACATTGATTTTTTTAGCCTTTGTTCTTATAAGTATCTTCCTACTAGTCTGCATGTCATGCACAAAACTCTGTGTGTCATTTACAGAGCAAGCATGTAGCTGCTTGTGCTGTGATTCTGTTTTGTCTTGAACAGTCTTGATTATGGATTGAATTCTGAATTTTATGAGAACCATATAGGAATATGTCCATAAATATCCTTTGAATGTTGATGCACCTTCAATTCTTCTGCCACCAATGAAGGAGACAGATTCTTCCCTAAATGGTGGAAATGGCTGGAAGAAGTCTTGACATGAGCCTGTATTCAGAATCATGGAATACAGACTTTTGTCAGAAATTCCATCATAGAAATGGTAAATCTCCCTTTAAACAATTTTTTGTTAAAATAAAGTTATTTTTACAAGAGGAGAGTTTTGTAAAACAATCAGTTTGCAATGAAATAAAAATATTTACTACAATTTTTTCAGCCATCTCTAACTTCGATGTGTTTTGAATATTCAGTTTGCACAGCTATTTGTCTAAGCAAAAATATGACAACTGTTAATAAATAATACATCATTACATTCTGTTTGTATTTTGGAACACTTAGATACTGGTATGGTGGGATGATTTTTTCAAGGGTGTCTCTTGAGGCAGCTGACTCTCACTATGACAGCTAAGATTGCATATGCTACAAGAGTGAAAAAAAAGGCCAAAGTGACTCTACAACTGAAACTTTACTTTTGCTGGATTCCCAACATAAAAATCTGAAATGCAATCACAAAAGCTGTTAAGCTTCTGCTTCTACTAACCATTATAACATGAGGAATGATTCCTGCCACAACTGCTCATTGCAATGCACTGAAAACAGAGAGCCTATTCCTGTACAGTCAGAGCAATTCAATTAATCCAGTTATGTGGCTTTGCTAGGCTGGCTATTTTTGTTTCACCAAGTTTTTAATCTATTTTTGTCCATTTCTTTATATGTGCATTATGTAGAAAGAGAAGGAAGCTGCTCTCATTTTTAATTCCCAATCCCTATTTTTGATTGAAAATCTATGTATTTTCAGAGTAATGCAACAATGAAACATTATATGAAACTGATTTTTCTTGGTTGGTAAGCAGACATCATCACACAATAACTTTGGTATGAGTGAAAGGTTTGAAAAATTAGCTTATTTCCTGTCCTCATCCCCATTCTATGTACATAGTTTTGAAAAACAGAGCATGGAATTTAGATTCTGACAAGCAGAGCTGCTATAAATGCCTGAATACAATCCTCGTTTTAAAAAACATGGGGAAAAAAAATGGAAAACTACTTGGAGCAATTGAAGAGATAGGAAGTGATGTTTTACATCAGTCATGTCTACACCGCCAGGAGACACATTTCTCCAGTGGAGATTGCAGGCTAAATTTCCAAAGGGGATCATGAAAAATATGTGCAGAAACACTGTTAAGAAGTAACAGAATTTATACACGTACCTCCCATTTGCTGCTTTGAAAATCTGGCCTCACAAGTAGAAATGCTAAACTGTGTTAAAAATGTGTGCCTGGTAGGAATATAATTGATCTCTGAAAAGGCCCATGTTAGAGTCCAGGCACAGTTTATCTTTTTGCTTTACTATCAAAACGCAGAAGATTTTATGTAGTTATGGAAACGTGTAAAGCTTGAACGTTTTCCTGTTCCCAGTGTAATGTGCATTCATAAACCAGAGGATTTTACTGAATGGCTTTTCTGAGCTGAAGCTTATCTTATAGTTAAACCTGTACCTTCATTTCTGCATGTGCATCTACCTTAAATAATGAGCTATTTAGATTTACTAGTGGCTTCAGCCTTTGCTCACGCTATAAAAGAATTCTAATTTCAACTCACCTGGTTCCAACCTCCCACCCTTTCTTTTTGCAATGCATTTGTCTGCTGAAGTAGCAGACATCAAACATTTGTTTCCCATTAGGTCATCACAGAATGTAACAAGCCTTTAACTTCTGTGTTAGCCCAGGTAGTTTGAGTTCCACAATTACTTCCCCATGAGCCACCCTTTTATCAATAGCTCTGGGCTGTTTGTAACCTATTTGTGCTGTAGGTGCTGGTACCAGATACAGCATTTCTGCAGAGTCCAACAGTGTTCTGTGTAAAGGTAACAAAATGTACTTATTTTTATTCCAGCAGCATGAGAATTTATTTTCTATGTGCTTTCATAAGTTGATTGGTATCAGATGACTATTCAGTCTGATTTCCTCAAAGACTTTTCTAGAAAACCTTCCTACTCTGGCCTGTAAACAAGGTCTGTTGTTTCTGACTATGCAATTTTTCTTTGGGGATTTTTTTGTATTTGTGTAAGAAAAGGCAGAAAAAGTGGTGTGTCTTCATGAAATGAATCTAAATAGTTCATGATTTGATTTAGGATTAATGTCAACAAGCTATATAGTTAATGTAGTTCTATATGCTGAATCTGTTTTTTACAAGCCAGTGTCACTCTATGAAAACACAGATACTTCCTGTAGCATTCAGACGTCCTACATGGTTTCACACTTGTAGTATTTGACCATCAGTGTCAGTTTGGATTTTTTTTTGTTATTATTTTATCTCACTTTAAGTTGTCGCTTCACTTTTTCACTTGCAATTGTAATTGAAGTTGATTTAGTCTGGACAGAAATACATTAGGGTTGCTTATGTGACCTAAAACTTATGTCTCATTGACAAATATTAGCTTTTTAGAGTTTTCTGGTTCCGTTGTTTCTAGTTGTCTGACTAATATACCAGCACGGTAAAATTTTATCTCTCTCTCGGCCCTCAGCTTGTGAGGTGACTTGAGCAAGTTGCTGTCTTGCTCTGTGCATTTATTTCTCTTTCTTGCCTCTCTTGCCTATCTGTTTAGATGACAAGCTTTGTGAGGCAGGACTGTTTCACATTGTGTACCTGTAAAGTGGTATGAGGTGTCCTAAAAACTGCTGTAATGTGAATAATAATTTTTTGGATTTTCCCTTATGTCCTGGATATTTTGTGCATTTTCACTCCTGATTTTTGTCTGTTGCCACAGCTCTTCAGACACAGGATTTGTCTGATCAAACTGTCCTCTTCCAGCTGAGTAGGCTCTCTTAAGCTTTCAGGTTGTTGCAACATCCGCTAGTTTGCAGAATCAAAGGACCCCTATACTTGGGGGCAGTCATGCACACAAATGCATATACAAAGACACGGAAATATTTCTCTATGTCTAGTCTAATTCACTTCCTAATTGCTCCAGCAAATTAGTTTCCCTAGCTGAATGCAGAGTTTAGCAGGTTTTACCCTGGTACACTGTGTGGAGGCAGCCATCACCATTGCTGGATCAGTCCTTCAGAATCATTAGGGTGTCCATTGTCTGGGGAGAGTCTCTGCAGAGAGGAGCCAGCAAAAGAGTCTTATCAATTGAGATACCAGGAGGCGTCAGTTACAGGTGCTTCAGTTCATATAATAACTGCAGAGCATAATCCATTTTGAGCTACCTCTGTTTTATGATTTACTGGCTTTTTTCCCTCTCTGCTAACCTTGCCAACATTTCATGTTTCTCCTGATAATTCTTTTAAACTCTCTACAGTCCATCATTCTCTTCCTTCAGTGGTGTCTTTTTGCTTTTGTTTCTTTTAGCCACTCCTTCAATTCACTGGCCTTCCTTGCCCCACAGCAGAACCCCCCAAACCCTTACCAGAAATGCTCTGTGCTTAATACCAGGTGTATTATTGTTCAATCTCTCCCCATCCTTTGACTGTCCTGCCCATTGCACTTTTAAGCTGTTTGAGGCAGCAGCTATTTTATTAGAGAGGCAGCAACTATTTTATTAGAAGATCTTGGCTCAGAACCTGGAGGTACAGGACTTGTACCGGGCAGATCCCCAGGCACTAAGCAATGCACCCTTTTCCAAGACAAATAAATTGGAGGCTGCAGTGGGTTATTCATCTTCTTCATTTATTAAATGAAGAGAGTACCAGTTGTGTATTTTAAAAGCTTTTTAGGTCTACGGATAAAAAGGCATTAGAAATGCTAAATATTAATTATTAGTAGTCATTAGCATTCCTGTACTCTTTTCTCAGTGATCTCATTTGCACTGTATAGCATATTCTTAATGGCTCCTTTACCTTTTTTATTCAATGGCCCTCCGAAGAAACAATATTTAGGAATGGTAAGTGGATTTTTGGCATTGGACTGAGCTATATCTGCTTTTTCAGTTTAGCTCAGACATTATTTTTTCCACATCACATGTGTTGTGTGTCTATGTTTTGTATGGCTGACATTAAAATGTCAGTGCACCTTAAAATAGGAGGTAATAATAGCAGATTGCAATTGTGAGATCTTCTCCTATGTAAGAGGCTCTTGAGCTGGGCTCAGCCCATAAAACTGAGTGAAAAAGATGCAAGACTTAAGAACAAACTGCCCAGTGCTGCACTGGCAGTGGAATACATTTTGTCCTTCTGAAAAGAAAATTGAAATGTAGGCATTCTCCATTATCATACAACATGTATGGTCAAAATCTTGGATCTGGCCCTAATTTTTCTGGTTTATGCTGGTGATCCAGCCACATTATTTCATCAATGTTCATAGAATGCATGTTTCTCCAAAGAACTAAAAAACAAACCTTAAATATGTGGGCTTTGGATGTATAGGTTCAAAGTCCTTAGCTACAGGAGTTTGCTTGTAGTTGTAGGCCCAGTGATTTGTTTAGGTAAATGTAGAATAACTAGAGAAAGGCAGCTGTTGGCTCCCCCGTCTCTGTTTCTGCCTTCTGTTTTTAAGCTTGAGGTTTCTCGAGATCAGCTCCTGGTGTAGTGAGTGGAAATTGAGGAGTTGTGCTGCTGCTTACAGTGGGGATACAATTATTTGACAAAGTTGAAAGTTGCACAGTATTTGGCAGCTTAAGTAGAAACTACTCATCTGAAAGATAAATGGAAATTCCTAGATTACTTCTTTCATGAAGTGTTTACACACACCAAGCTGGTTAGTAGTGCTGGTTCCTACTGCTGGAGCTGTTCCTGCTGCTCTTCTGTGCAGGCTGGATGGATGTGCACTCATAGCTGCTGTTGTACAATTCATCCAAGGATCATCTTCCACCAAGGATGCTAGTGCAGGAGACAGAACTGCATTATTTGGTGAACAAACATGAGATAAATACTTTTGGAAAAGGTTTATGCATGAAAGTTCTGAAGCCACACTGAAAGATCAGTGTGCTTCTAAATGGTGCTTAGGAACTTCAATCATTCAAGGAATTTGATAACGATGTCTCTTTCTAAATTCCCTGTTCATTCCTTGTAAATCTGGATGCATGGCTCTTAGTGTTATATATTTCATTCAATATCAAGCATCTTGTGTTGCTAACCAAGAGGTGTTCATGGGGGTTTATATGTCCTTTATCTTAAATTTGTGCTGGAAAAGATACCTAGAAAGCATTAGACTGCTTGGTTGGTTTTATACTTTCATATTGCACCTCCTTTCCCCTGAAGTATGTGAATTTTCTCTATTATTTGAGATCAACACAGAAGTTTTTAATCTTTTTCAAAGAGTAAACTATCTTTCAAAGAGTCTTGAAAGTTCATTTTATAAAACCAGATCAAATAGTTCTGACATTTGCTAGCTAGACATTTAAAGGCATAGTGCAGATGCAAAGCCATTTTTCAGTGGATGATTTGCTGTAGATAAAGGGCTAACCTCCATCTATCAGTATAAACACAAGGAGTCCAGCATGTGTCAGCAATGTCCTGGAGAGAAACATCATTTAAATGTTAATCCATTGCTTAAACTTTCGTGCCTTCTCATTTTTTCATGAAAGTAGGACTTGACATCAACTGAATTCCTTGGTTGCTTTTTTAAAAAAAGTTGCCAAAACCCTAAAACTTCTTATGTTAATTGATGAATTTAGCCTAAGAAGTCCTTATAATAATCTTCAAAGTGCTTACTCAACAAATATACTGAAATCAAATTGGCAAATTCAAATCCAGGATTGAATCAAATTAAAAATGAGTTTTGTCTACCTCTGCACATGGACTATTCAAATGGATATATGTGCCTTGGGAAAGGTAAAAAGGATACCAGAATCAGGGCCTGTTGCTATGGTAGAGGTACATCTACTGCTCATCCCTATTGGATTTTACTGTATTTTATCTGAAAGCATTTAATTGATTTAAGATCTGATAACTGTAATCTGAACAAGTCAGACTCATTTACTGAATCAGTAGGTAAATCTGAGCTCTCCTTTAAATACTTGTAGCAGGATATCTCATGGACTTATCACTGGAGTAAATTCCAGGGATTGTTTTTTCTTGCACACCAGCGTGTCGGAAATTTAGGCTGTTCTGGCATTTTCAAAGGAAGTGAACTTGGGTGGTATTTCTTGGGCTAAATCCAGGCATACTGTCTAGTCAGACCTCTAAAATTCTTAAGGCTGTGACTATAAGGGATGCTATTCTGAAAGAGCTGTAAAGATTATGTGACAGTTTTTTATGTAGAGAGAATTGGATGCTAATTAATAATTTTTGCTTGCCATCAGAAAAGAGAAGGGTAACTATTGCACGCCCTTATCTGGCTGGGCACCAGAAGGCTGATCAGTGTGTCTGGTGTCTGCCAGAGCAGTACTGGATGCATTGTTTCAGGGTGCCACAGCGTTGCTGTAACCCCTTATTGCCTCATGAGCTGTATAACTGAGTGTTCACATCCAGCTTTTGCTGTCTACTGAGCCTTTGAATCCAGGCACAAGCTGAGAATTGCTTGACTAGTTGGTATTTTATGGTGTTACTTCCTAAGGATTTGTGAGCTTAATTATCACATTATGTCCTGAGAGATAAGGACACATCCATTGCAGTCACACTGCTGGTTGATTTGGTTGTGGCTCACAGTTATCACATTGTTAAATCAGAATCTTTGGAACATCCCTGATTGTGTGGCCTGGATATTCCAGTCCCTTAACTAGCCTTGATAAGTTGCTCCTTTATATAATAGCCCAAGTCTGTTTTTTACATGCTGCTGTGTTGAAAATAGTTTCCAAACTGGTTAATTTCTGCATCACATTCTCAAATGCAAGAGGGAGATAAATATCATGATCCTGGGTTTACTGACAGGAAAAAGAGCAGCAGCAGTATTTTCCTAAAGGCTGCATCAGAAATTTGAGGTGTAACAAAGGGCACGTGTGCCGTAGTGATTGCTGTGTGTGCAGAGATATCTGTGCTCACTGTAAATGGGACAGTTCAGGCCCCACAACCTATTGCAGTGAGACTTTAATCTGCTCCAGCTCCTCTGTGGTTGATGGCACTGCACTGTTCAGTAAGTGCTGCTAATCAGTTGTGTACTTTTCTGTCAGCGTGCTGCACTAACAGGGATGAAATGATTATTCTTATTGCTGGCATCAATTAGCTGGTACAGGTGTGACTGACACCATTATTTCCCCAATAACATGGAATGTTCTGTAAAGATTAATTCCGCGGGGTTTTTTTGGCTTTTTTAAAAATAATTTTATAGTGAACACTAGAACGAAACACAGAAGTTCAGGGGTTACACAAGAAATTAGCTTATTGTCACACATACAGTCACAGTCTAACCCAAGTTTTGATAAGATAATGTCCACTAAGTGAGGCAATGTTCTTGTGGAAAAAGGGTAAATGTGAGCATGTAATTAAATGCATGCAATTTGAAAACTGATATGCACAAAATGATAGATTAAATTGAAACTGTGTTGAAATTAACATTGTTTGCATAACTCTGAATCTGACTTAGAATTACTATCATATACTTTGTAGATAATAGCTGTAATTACATTAATCAATAAACAGATCTCACCACAGTATTTATCTGGTTTGTCCTTGGCAACAAAATGAAAAGAGTTCAGAAGAACCTCATATCCTTTCATTTAGTAAATAAAAGCTTGTGTGTATATTGTTCCTTTAGAACAGACACACAACCCTTTAGCACTGGATTTCCAAGCACATGTGATATAGCTAATGGACCCTTAGATTTGATACTATAACTTACATGAAAATAGCTTTGTGGTTGCAAAAAATAACAGGAAACAAATAGAATAACAGTTGAGACTTTAAAAGCAAATAGAAATGTATTGACAGGATGGGTTAAGGAATGGAAATTAGGTATGCTGCTTTTCACTTCAAATTATGAATTGAAACTAATGTAGGTTGGCTGCATTAGTGAGAATCTAGGTGTGGAGTAAATTAGCTTTTTTGCCTGAACTTAAGAAAATACTTTCTTGTTGTTGATACTGTCAAAGGACTTTGGAAAATTTGAAAATGCCTTCCATTAAAAAACTAATTTAAAGTAGAAATTACCTTGAGGGTTACTCTGGGATTCCTAATTCTCTGTGATATTTATAAGAAGAAACAAAACCAAAATTTTGAACTGAACAGCATTTCTGATCAAAATTAATGTGGTAAAGGCTTCATTTAAACAGCAGTGAAAACAACTCTGATATCACCTGAAAAAAAGAAGAAAATAAGCATAAACAGTTTTGCTAAATGACATTTTTACATATTTTGATCTGAGAAGAAATTGCCTTATTTTTTTTCTTCTGGTCCAGACCTGACAGATGCTGGTGGAGAAGTCACCATCTGTGTGGTCTGAATGACAAGTAACATAGTGAAATAAAGGCAAGGGGAGATGCTCAGACAGTGAGGTCTATTAAGCCTGCTAAATTACTAAAGCACCAATGTTTGGTTTAAGACTCAGCGTCAGACTTTGGGAAACACATACGTGATATACCTGGAAAAGTCCAATTGGTACCAGTAATTTATGTGAAAAGTAGAAAAAGGAAAAGGATAGAGAGTGAATTTCTGCTGGTATTTTGGTCTGGCTAGAGCAAACCTCCCAGTGTCCAGGCAGAGCTGGGTTTGCAGGGTTACCTGATGCCCTGAGTGTGCCTGAGGGAGGGAGGGTGAGCAGACAGAACATGCTGTGCCATCAGCTGCCTGGGGAAGGAGAGAGCTGCTCAAGTGGTTTTTTGTTCTCCCTCACTCCCCTGCTTTTATTGGCCTAGATGAATGTTGCAAAGAGGAAACCAGATGTGAGACAGGGATGACTTGAAAGGACAGGTAATTAATATCATCTGCCTTAACTTTCTTATCTTGATGGGCTGATGTTTATGACACTGACCCCAGGGTGGGGGAAAGCACGACCCCCTCAATCTGAAATGAGAGCAGTCCAAAGCCTGAGAGAGCTCTGCTCCTCCTGTGAAGTGCAAAGAGTTGGATTTTGTATGCCTGCATGTGAACAGTCAGGCAACAGACTACTCCAACAGCAAGCTGGTTTAACTTTCTTTCCACTTAGTAAAAGCATGAATGCTTTTTTCCATGTTGGATGTATCTTTCTTTTCTTAGTTTTCTTTTGCTTTTGCTTTGCAATAAATTCATGTAAAGTGACCAAGAATTGGGTGGGAGGGGGAGGGAAAGAAAGAAGAGACCTACAAAAACCAGCAGCATTTTCAATAGTTGGTATCTCTCAAGCAAAAAAACCACCTTTTGCACTTAATTATTTCTGACATTTTGTCCATCATATTGTAATGAGCTTCTTCAGAGGAAATAAAAACAGCTTGTCTCTTTGAAAGCAGAGATGCAACTATTTTTTGTGTGTTTGTTATCAAAACACAAGCTGTTTTTCCTTCCTCAAAGGACGCCTTGCCATACAATGGAAGAAACATCAAGAATTAAATTAGACAGCATCAAGTTCACATGAAAGAAAATACATTTCTTTAAAAAGATTTTTTTTATGGGAAAGAAAAGATGTGAGGGTTTAGCAATCTAACTCTTTTCCAGTGTGTGCTACTTTCTTGGCATACATGTGATAGTAAGGAGCTGAATGGCAGATTTCATGATAACAGTCTAATTGTGAACAAGGGGCTTGAATTAACTTAAGTCATTTGGGAGGTCTTTGATAATTCCATATATTAGCAGGACCTGGTACATCTTCTGGTTCCCTACACATTTCAGAATATGTATCTGACTTTGATCATTTCACTATGTTGAGCATAAATCACAGACTAATTTACTATTTGCTTTGAGTAGCTTTTTATGTCTTTGACAGTTTTTCAGAATCAGCAATAGAGTTTATTTTCTAATCCAATGTACTTGAAAGCAATACCATTTCAAGTAGGACCACTAAAAATTTGGGCTGGAAGCCCCTGATTGGCAGAGTATTTAGAAGATTTCTGAATATCAACTCATTGGTCATGGGCCATAGCTGTATGTATCCAGATGCAATGATTGAGAGTATTTTTATAAATAGGCTGTAATAGAAATTTTTGTTTTATGAGCTACAAGCTTGTGGGTGGTCTCAAAAATCTTCTAAGCCATAGGCTTCAAAAAACCCACAACTGTATTTCTTTATATGGTTTTCTTTCATTTTCTTGTCAGCCTAGATTCTAATATATTTTGATATATAAGAATTTTAGTTACAGATTTACATTTTGTTCTTCTAGTTTATGGCTTAAATGAATCTACTACATAGATGTGGTAAAACATCTAGGAAGGTGAAATGATATAAACCAAATTTGTGTAGTGAACTTCTGCTGATACCACATCAGAACTGGAGTCCTGCATTGTTTTAATGCAGTGAGCCATTTCACATCCTCTCAGGTACATCTCCATTTAGATTGCCTTCACTCTGAGCCATGATTTACTTATAGGTATTTTCATTAAATGATGAATGAATTCTTCAAAGTAAGAAGTAAAAAAACCCTAAAGCCCATCAAAGCCCCCCCCATACTGCTTTCTTCACCTGTGTATTAGCAGAAGGACCCAGTTATTACTGTATAAAGCATTTGTTTGCCAAGAGAACCTTTGTATTCCAAGCTTGTTTGCCTTACTACTGTCTTGATCCTTTAAAATAATTTTATTGGTAGATTTGAAATCTTTAAGATTTCAGCAAAAGGATGATATAATAAATAAATGTGTCCTAATTAGTATGACAGTTTATTATTGAATTAGAGTTGGTATGAAACAATAAGCAGACACAGAAGGGTACCAAGATGGGCTCCTAGTGAAGGTGATCATGCTCACTTGTTCAATCAGAATGCAGTTTCCTTCACTTGGGCTGTCAGTGAACAGATATTTAAAGAAATCTAGAGGACTTAAATGCTTAAATCCCAATAAATAAATAACTGCCTCAGACAGTCTTCAACTCCTTTAAATTTTGAACAGCTCAGCCATTTTTTTCAGCTCTGTGAGTGAATCCTCATAGGCAGCACACTCCTGCACCCATCTGGCATGGAGCATGTTGAGAGTGTAAAGATGAAGAGATGGTAAAGCCTGCTTTAGCTATGCAGAAAATGGGTTTTATTTCTGCAACTCACTAAAAGTCAGTGGAGGTAATATGTTGGGTTTGAGCTTAATGCTGTATTAAATCATCTTGGTCTGAATAGTTACCTGAGCTTTGGATCACTCTTTTCACTTTTGTGGAAGGCATGGGAGATGGAAATGAGTAGGCAAAACATCTGTTTATAAAGGCAATAAGGACCCTGTTTTCAAAGGTGTTAAGGTATTTAAGGTTGTAAATGCAACTCCTGTGAGTAGACCAGATTCAAGATATACATTCATATGGAATTCTTTGGGAATTCATGGGAAAGAGTTTTATGGGATACTTAACAACTGGTGGAAACCTACTTAGAAATTTAACATGCTTTGAAAACAGTATGGACAACATTGACATCTTCAGCAAGACACATAAGAAAGCAGCAGCCAAACGTGCATTTGAGATGCATGATTTGCTCTTATTGTAGAAGATATAGCTATTTACACATTTTATTTCACTTTCAGACCGGTTAGAAATTGTGGAAAAAGTAGGACAAAAAGTTCATAATTAATAAAACACTTGCTGAACCCCCATAAAAATATTCACCTTTCAACTTCTTTGATACTAATAATAACAATAAATGTTTTCTTCAAAAGTTACTTTTGGGATGGTTTTCAACCCAACTGACACAAATTTGAGAGTACTTAATTGTCAGTGATTCGGGGCTTTTCACAATAAGAAAATCTGATTATAGTAAAAATTCCTCTTTTATTTCCTACTTCCATGTTTT
Organism: Hylia prasina; assembly: GCA_013397195.1. Classification (NCBI taxonomy): domain Eukaryota; kingdom Metazoa; phylum Chordata; class Aves; order Passeriformes; family Sylviidae; genus Hylia; species Hylia prasina. Next base: position 423,343 of record VYXD01000337.1, on the reverse strand, counting down.
TCTCTGTAGATGTAGCTTAGGTAGTTTCATATACCTGACAATTCATGCACATTGATTTCTTTTTCTCTTTGTAAATCATAACATCATAGATTTTTTGATGTTTCCTTAATGATTTTCAGTTCATTAAAACTTCTGTTATTCAGATTGTTGTTATGTTCTCAAATTAAATACTAGGGCAAATATTTTAATGTATTTCTTTGTGAGAGAAACACAACTTTATGATGATGGCTTTGTTTAAGGATCTGAGGTCTTCAAATATCCCATCTGTTTTGTTTTTTGCAAAAAACATTCACAGAACATGTATGCAACTTGAAATTAAAGCTCTCTATCAAAATATTTTTCTGGAAAATAAAATCAACCAGCATTACATAAACTTTTCCATTAGGATCTGTCTTCAACAAAACCAAGTTTTTACAATTTCCAGATTTTTTCTTTCCTGAATTAAACATTGATACCTTAAACTGAGCTTCTGATTCTTCTCTTTGGAAATCACTGAGGTCTTACAGAGTATTTGAGATCTTATCTTTTGTTATTTTTTAGTGTAGACCAAGTTTAGCAGCGAGGATAGTTTTGAGACCTACTGTCCAGAAGTAAGACTTAAACCAGCACAGAATATTCCAAAAGTAAACTTTATTTTGCTGTAAGGCTCTTTTCCATTGATTTGTCAACATTGCAGTCTGTCTTCTGAACACACACAGAGAGAAAATATCTACTTGAGTCTTGACTGAACATTACACTTTTTAACATAGATTGTCTCCAGAGTCCCAGAATTGCCTGGGAAAGCATCTTTCATGGCCAAATGTTCAGCAAAAGAATCTTTGTTTCCTGTAAAAGCACCCCTGAGATCTGTAATATGCTAACAGGAATGGGGAAGCTTTCTTTTTGCTGGTAATAATGCTATCAGCATCTTAATTGCATGAGTGAGGTTTCAAAAAATGTAAATAAATAACACAAATAATGAATATTATGAGACTGCTAACCTAGATCTACAGCTGAACTTCAGAAGCAGAGAAAAATCCTGTAAATGGCAGCAGTTAGATGCTTTCCTAATTGGTCATTTTAAAATACATGTGCTATCTGAAGTGGATGTTTAACAGGTGGTATGTTTTCACTGGGACTCCCAGGTGCATAGTCCTCACGTACAGCCAGTCTGATACTCAGAAAACAAATTTAGCTGTGTATCAGCACTGAATCCTGGTATAAACTTTCTCACTCAGTTAGGAACCTGTAATATTTCTTTCTTGGCAAAGAATTACTTTTCTTTTGCCCTTGCCTCATCTCTGTGAAGAGATTTGCCTCAAGTCCTAAATACCTGGTTTGGGGGGTCCTTTCAGTCCAGGAATTTATTTTTTGTATTCCTTCTTTCTCCCTAGATTTGTTTGCCTCTTCACTTCAGTAGGTAGCAGATGGTAAAGCTAGCCTTAAAGCAAAGGACTGTTGCTTCTGGCTTGTGATGTTCTAGAGCATTCCTCAGTTTATTTCACTGCTTCAGAGAGAGTGATTTCAGCTGATTATCTGTAGGTTTTGTCATATTTACTGCTAAACTGGCTAAAGAGATGGGCTGCTTTTTTGTTTTGTGTGTGTGTTCTCTCCTGTGCTTTCTTGTAGCTATTTTTTTATCTAGTAGGTACCCTCCTTGTGTATGTTAATGGCACCTCTGTTGGATTTCAAGTTGTTGCTATTAGATTTCACTTTATCAATTTAAATTCTAACTCTTCTTTCCAAACTGATAAACTGACCTGGCATTTTCTGTAATTTTTTATTTTGTGTGTCTTTTTATTTTTCTATCTTGCAGGTAAATTGAAAACATTCAGTGGTACACAGTAGAAAGGAGCCAGACTTCATGGTAACCTTTATGTTCATAAGATATTGATGATAATTAGCTTTTGGTCATGGCATTCCTAGAGCACCATGGGTCTGCAGCTCCTTCCTTTCTTTTAATGCTTCTTGGTTCAGCAGTGATTCTGTAGCCCTTGAGTTTAGTCCTTGAATCTGGATCTGGTCATGGGCAGAGCTATTACAGGTAAATTAGGAACCAGCAGTACAGTCCTACACTTCAACCACTGTCCCTGAATCCTTTGTCTGACATTTATTCTTTGAATATTGCTGCTCTAAGAGATTTTCCTGGCAAGATTGCTGCCAACATATGAGTTGTCCTAAAAGGAACCCCTGTTTTAGTGCCAGCATCTTCTGTAACCACACTTGGTATGGTCCTAATAACTTTTTTCTTATCTTTAACATGAAATGACAATGGCAGTATTGGGCTGTCCTTGTACCTGTACTACTTATTAGCTTGATCCTGTTCTTTGGAGGGTAGAAAACAGATAATGTTGACTCAATTGTCAATGGGTGCTTCAGGTGAATAATTAATTCAGAAAATAGTGCACTTTCAAAGGAAAGGTCTCTTTATGTCCAAAGAGAGGGAGAACCCAAACTGCTGTCCTGCTGAGGCAGAGTGTTTCTCCCATTGGCAGTGAGGGAACTGAATACACTAAGAGAAAGTAGATTAAATCAGTGAGGGAAGACCTGGTGAGGACTTGGCAAAGACTGAGTTCGACAGAGGAAGGGAACAAGCAGGCTCCACCTGCACAAGTGTCCTTTTTGCTGTGGAATTTATGGGAACTCATTCAAATAACTCGGGTCTCAAGATCCCCTTAGTCTTGCAATCCTTTTATGCTACATTCTAGTAACAAGCAATAAAGTGGTCTTGCTCAATTTTCCTTCCTCCTTGTTATTATTTCCTGTCTTACTTTGTGTGTGAGTGAAACTATTCACTAGGGAATGATATTCACAACCTTTCCTGAAGGAGTTCACAGAGGGAGTGTTTATAAGAGTCTTTAGTCTAGTAACAGGTTTTTTTCATAATTAAACTAGAATTTTTCAGATTGAAATTCTTGAACCTGAAGATTTTTCTGCATGTGAAAAATTTAAAGATAAAACCAGACTTTCTTTTAGTTACTCTCACATGTGCAGACTCTCCTGTGCTTTCTCTGATGAATTTTAGCTGTAATATTTATTAGTGATATAGTGGAGTTCTGTAACATATTTTGAGTATGAAAGCCTGTGTTCAGCAAATTGCTTCAGCTAATACCATATCCAGTTACCTGAACGTTGGAGGTATATTTTGTTGCATTGCCAAAGAAAGCAACTAATAATACTTCTAAGAACTTTAACTGTAGGATATAAAATATGCGGTGTGTGTCTGTTCCTGGCAATAACTTTAGAGGGGAAACCAGATATTAAGAAACTGGATATAATTTATTCTGTTTATGTGCCTGCTGCTTTTTTTCAGCACAGGTTTGCAGTTCTTTCATTACAGTCAAATTCTGTAATTGTCATTATGAAGCATTAGTTGTTGCATAATCATTCAAAGAGTACCAAGGTATACATGAAAGTTCTTGTGGTGTTTTAGATTGTTGCATATTTATACTGCAAGTTTCAGTTTACAGAAATGTTATGTTTGGATTGACAATCAAATAAGCTAGAGGTACTGCAGAAAATATTTATGTAGTAAAACTGTAAGATTCTGTGTATTGGAGGAAGTTTATATATAGTACAATATAACTCAATCTAATATTTATAATTCATACTGTTTGCACAGTATCAACAGAGTCCCTTTAAAAATAGAGAGGTGTTTCCACTTCAGTCACAATTTTTGCTTGCCCATGGATTCATCATGTAACTCCTTTGAATCAGCTTACTGATCTGCAAAATGGCAATGGTAGTACCTACAATGTGGGAATGCATCTATCCCACAGATGAGGTCTTACACTGAGATTTACATGACAAATGCATTTAGAAAGAACTCAATTCAATATAAAATGGAGAGTCCATCAGCAGAGGGAAAGAGAGATCACTTTGCAGAAAGCATAGTTTGACCTTTTAGATTCTAAGGAAAACTTCATGCCAGCAGTTCTTAATCTGTAGCTACAGAATTACACTGTAATTATAAACCAGCAAAACGTGCCACTTTAGTGCATATATTTTCAGTTTAAGACTCTACACCACAAGTGATAACAGGACTTTATACCACACATATAACATTGGGGGACCCCAGTGTTTAGTTATAACAAAACCTCCAAAAGCTTTCAGCCTGTGACTTCTAGATAACCAATGGTTTTACACATTTAAAGGCAAGGTGAAGCAGCAGGCACTGTGATGGAGACAGATGCTCCCTATATCACTTTAGTACCATAAATTTCTTCTCAATAACTTTTCCTCACTAGTAACTTTGAATAGCAAAGCTTCAGCAATGTTGCAACTGCAGCATGGTATGATGATAAGACAGATAAGGAGTAGGGCATCCACAGGTCTACATTTCAACTTCTTCAGCATTTGTTTCTTATAGAGAACTTGCTTTTTAACATGACAATTTTAACACATTTTGTTTTCACATATATTGAATTAAAGAACTTCTAAAAGTTCCTGTGAAGGTAAGTAAATACTTCTTGAATTTGAGGTGTTACAGAAACTAATTGCCCCTTTACCCACTGTATTTCTTTTAAGCATTAATAAGGGGAAATGTAGTCTTCTAGTGTCCTTTGATTTGTTAAGGTGTTACCAAATAGTGCTGCTAAAATGAAACAATTTCTATTTTTGTCTTAGATTGCAAATTCCAAGGCTTTATAAAGTAATTTTTAAGACCAGTTATCCTGAAGATATTTTTGCAATACACTTGGTATGTCTTCTTGAGCCAAACAAGTTTGGAAGTGTTAACATTTATCTTTGTAATACAATACACTAACATAGTGTTTTATCCCCCCAGTGTCTATTTAATTTATTTTAGTGGAATTGTACATAGATCTATGCTGTAGCCAAAAAACATTGTATTGCTTGGCTGTCGTTTGTTATATTTCCAACAAAAACAAATGATATTCTGTCATTTGAATGAAATGACAAAATCTGTAGCCAAGTTGTATTGTTTATTTGTTCTTTGTAATGTTAGCCCTAAATGGATAAGGAATATACAGTTTCTGAAAAATTGTGTGGCTTAGGAGGTAACCTTTTATCCTCTTGTTTGAGATACTTCTGTAGCTAGGAAAAACATTCTTGGCTTTTTGGTACTCAAACTTACATAGCAGGTCTTGTCTTATCCATTGCTAAGCTTTTTCCTTTTCCCCTCTTTTTCACCTTTTACTTGCCTTCTACGTTTTCTTTTCCCCTCCTTTTCTTCTGAGATCCCGAGTAAATAGTGCCAGCAAATCTGCAGTGCAAAATTATGTTGTATAAACATCAAGTCTAATATGTGCCAATCAAAATCTACGACAGGAAAAGTAGATCTGACATAGTTGTCCTCAGATCCACAGATTTTGGTTCTGCTGGGTCTGGCAGATCTGTTTTGAAGTTTACCATTTTGTAACTGTTGACCTAAGCTGCAATAAAAAGGGGGAATGCCTAATTTGCATCCATACAAAGGACCTAGAAAGGTTTAACCCAACCTCAGTGTCTGAAATCTTTCCAGTTGTGCCATTCGATTCAGTAATGTTGATTTCAGTTGTTCATTCTGATTTCAGTTGTCCAGTTAGAACGTGGTGGAACAGAACATTGTCTCAGTGATTGATTTAAACCTTATCTGGGATGCACCTCAATCTAAATCAGCCACTAACTCAGCTGTGGTGAGAGCCTCTCCCTTAGCTATGAAGATCCATCCAAACAAGGGTCACTCACAGAATTCTGACTTCATCTGTTCTTTGCACTTTACATTTCCTCCCATGAAAAGGATTTCTTTTGCCTGTTTCCCTTGACATGTTTTTAAATGACTTTGATAAATCTCTCTTTAAATTTCTTTTGGCATAAAGTTTCTTATTCTTGTAAAAACTCTTAGAAGTTCTTGATGTGCTAGTTTTAAAATGCTTCTGTCTTGGTTGCAAAAGCATTATACAATATACTGAACAAAAGTGTTATATAATAGAAATACCCCAAAATGATAACTGATGCTGAAGTATTGAGGGATAAATAAGACATTGGTATTCTTCTTTAGCCATTTTAATATTATGAACAAGCCTTGAATGGCAATTGGAAAATCCCATGAGCTATTATGTTAACCAAACATGTGGGAGGACAGTTTGTGCAGTTCCCATTCAGTTTTTCTATAAGCAACCATTTGTAGTAACAGAGCTACAACTTTGTGGTAAAGCTTTAGTCAAAACATGCATTTCCAATGTGAGTAATCAGTACAGAAAAATAAGTAAGGCAAGCTACTTAATTCCTTTTTTAAACATGGTGCTTTGTAGTTGGAAATTGTATGGCCTAATTGACATGGGAAAATAATTTTACATGTGGAGGAGATGATATTTTATAATGAAATGATACATAACTTCTAGTAATTCATACCTAAATGGGTTCACCTCGGCTTTCAAAAGCATGTGTAATTTAATTTTGATTCATAATGAATATGTACAGTCTTTTAAAAGGAGAAACCCTTTCTAAGTCATCAAGGAATACACCCATCTCCAGCCCAGTGCAAAATTACAGAGCTGGTGAATGAAAAAAAAGCAGCACCATCTTTGCTATCATAAGGTCACTTTTTGGTGTATTGCAATTGCAGTTTGAAATGGTGGAAGAAAAGAAGCAGCATCATGCCTTGCCATCCCTAGTGAGCTATTGGCAGGTGCCTGATGTCAGGGCTGTGTGGAGCAAAGTGTGCCTGAACCGCTGACCAGGTGTTCCCATCTCCACATCCCAGCCTTGTGCAGAGCCCCAGGTGCAGGTCAGATGTGGGTTAATGTTCAGGCCAATGGCAAGATGAGGGAATGAAGCATTAGAAATGCTTTTATACATGTAGTGCATGGGCTACCTCATAAAATCATGAAGACCATTGAATCGTTTTGGTACAGCACCTTGTGTTTGCACTTTGGGTTCCACTAGCAGGGCATAAGCAGAACAAAAAAAGTGCAGTGTTTAATCTTCTTTTACTTGTTACTTAATTTTGCATGCAAATGTACAGTGCAATACAGCAAATATTAAATATATATACTAAATCACACAAATTCAAACTCCCATTTATTTTATCAATTGCTTAAGCTCATTTGATCATAAGGGACAGGGAGACCAAACAGCTATAAAAGAGCTCCATTTTCTATCAACTGAACCAAATCCTCCTTTGATCTGTTAATCCCAAGTTTATAAGGTTAGGAGATAAGCAAGCGTAACTAAATTCCTTTTTCTTTTTGTCCACCTAATAGTCTATGAAGCAAAGCAAACATAATAAGCTTCTTTGCTGCTTTTCAGCCTCCTCTTGCTGAATAATTCAAAAAGTGCATTACAGGTTTTATGAGTACAACTGTACACACAAGCAATGTTCCATGATTTTTTTGCATGCCTCAAATTTGCATAGATTATATTTTTATTTTGCATTTCTGACACAGAAGCTGACTGCCTACTCGTTCTTGGCTTTTTATTAGCTCTTTGATGCTTGCTGGAGGAGAAGGCCTCTTTTGTCTCTGATAGCCTTAAGGCAGATCTAGGTTAGCAAGAAAGCCAGAGGTTTCAGGCTTGTTAAATGTCACAGTAATGGCTGTCTTTACGCATTGAAATACCAGCCTTCTTCTTTATAGGAAAATGAATCACATTACCACCAGGGGAAGGAAAGCCTTTGTTGGAGGAGACTGCTAGTCTGCTGCTTAAGAAGGGGATTTAATTTTCCCCTCCAGGCTTTTTGGCCAGCCCACTACAGTTGCCCTTGTGGAACTCTGATATCATAGCATGTGAAGGATAGCAAACAAGAAAGAGCAATTAGCCATTAATCATACTCATTTTGCATTAGATGGACAGACTATTTAAAATACTGTGTGTATTCAGTACATGAGCAAGAATAGCCTGTGTGGACAAAGCATGAATGCACAGGGTTTTATTCTTGCATTTTGGCAAAGCATTTCTTGTTTAATTCTTATTCAGTGTCACTGAGCTGGTTTCATGCATGGTAGTTTTTATTAAACTCTTCTCATAAGTTTTAGTGCACTGAGAACTCAATTTAGGATTTACATTGCCTAAAAAGTGCTTGTTTTTAATTTTTCATAAATTGTGTGGATTACTTTAAATAAAAATGTAAGATCTGCATACTAATTCTACAAACAGAAAATATTGGTTAATTGTTTATAATGTTTTATATTTATGGGTTTTATAATGTTTTATACTAATGGGTTTATCTGTTTCATAAAATAAAGAGTAGTTGATTAAATTACTATGTTTTTGCATATATAATTATATGTTTTTTCTAGATAAACTGTATGTAATTACATTAGAATGTAGGAAATGGAACTTTATTAAACTAAATGTATATGTATTGAGTATTATGTCAACTACTATTTGAATTAAAGGACTGTTTTATTCATTAAATTACAGCATTTGCATATATGCTGGGGATGTGTTAGAAAAGGTAATTTTGTCAAGACCTTTTGCATTCAAGACCAATTTGCTAAAAAAAGAAAATACTATTTGTAGGCTGTTGGTTGTAGTTCCCAGGGCCTTTAAGTTCCTGGGACTCACAGGTCTTGTGCTTCTATTCAAAACTGTTATTCTTATGAGGAAATAAAGTTAAGGAATAAGGAAAGAAAGTTAGCTATTCTGCTTTTCCAGGCATATATCTTTGGATGAATTTGTCATTGAAGCAGAGTAGTTACTTCATCTGAAAATACAAAGAAATAAAACATCAGTTGTTTATCTAGCAAAACACCTTCATTTGAATACTGACCCAACTGCTTTGATCCAAACATTATCCTTTGCTTTCTGAGCTGTTGCAGTGGTGTTTGACTTTTTGCATTTAATTTATGAACTTTTCCGAGATTCACCCTGTAGAGCTGAAAAGAATTCTTATAAGAGACAAAAAGTGTTAGTGCTTATATGTCCTACATCCTTATCAGTCTGCATGTTGCTGGTCTCCAAAAACTGTCCAGAGCTTCTCTGCTCCTTGGCCACTGAGAAGAAAGTGGTCTTCTCATCTTTGCACCTGTGTCCACAAAAATGCCTCCACATGACTTCTGTGTACATGTTTACTTGGTGAGGAAAGCAAGAGATGACAATAGTATTTTCAATTATTAACAATGCTATTCCATGACCTTCTCACACAAGAGGCATGCAATATATGTCTTAATTGTTATAGATTTGACAGTTACATGGTTAAGATTTTGAGATTCAGAAAATTCGTTCCTAGCTTTCCTGCTGTGCTCCTGGGTGATCTTTGGCAAGTCAGTGTATTGGTTCCATAATTTTAACAGAAAGGTTAATGACTTTTTAATCTCCATGGCATAAGTTTCATATATTATGAACGAAGTAGATTTAACAAGAAATTTAAGGGGCAACATTGTTTTCCACCTGAAAACTTTCATACTCTTAAACCACATTCTCAAAACACAATGGATGAGAAGAAAGCAGAGTTGGTGGACAAGAAAGCAGAAATTTGGTCTATCTAAGATGATTCCAAAACTTTAGATTTTGAGGAAAATATCTGCAGTCACAAAACTGACACACATTTGGCATTATTTTTATTATCTGTGCTCAGATTCCTTGTCCGAGAAAGCAAAATAGGAGGTGAGTTGTCTCCTTTTAATGCCTTGGTCCCATGAGTCATTTCAAAGGGAATACCAGCTCATTTTTATGTGGTGTGATAATTCCACATTGTCTTGGCTGTCCTGAATGAATAGAATTCAATATGTGCCTGCTGAGGTTTGACCCAACATTGCTTGGTTTTCATTCATATGTATGGCAGTACTTCCTGTGGCAGTGCAGGCTGTCAAACCAAACCTGAACTGGAACAGGCTGGAGCAAGTCCTTGGGACAGGACGAGGTCGTGGCAGGTGTCTTCCTTCTGGGCCGTTTTGCACTTGTGCTTTTTAAGTACCTACGTCTCTTCATGAGAAGAGGAACCTGCACTTGGATGATCCTGCCATTTTAAACATTGCTCCTGACAATCCTACTGCTAGAAATGTCAAACCAGCTGATTGCACACAGAGTTGGGAAATGCCATGTTGGCAGAATAGCCAGTCTGTTAAATCATGGTAGTGCTGCTTATCGTGTGTATAACCCTTCTGTACGGCTGATAACACAAGGTGATAGTTACTCTTTTCTTCCTTGTTCAAGGTTAAAATAGAACTCAGATCTTAAAACAAGTCTAGATCATCTGTATGTTGGTTTCCTGACCTTTGACAGTTACAGAATCTAGAGCTGAGGAATGTTGCTTTGGGTTAATTTTGGTTAATTGATGTGAATTTGAATGCCTAATAGATGATGATACAATTATCTAATTTTTTGATAGGGGCATTCAGTCTGTATTACTGATTTTTTAGCGTTTTTTGAAAGTGCAACACTCTATGTAGCTTTGACTGCTTCCTGATGGCACAAAAACATCTGGTGTTCAGTTCTTTGTGCAGTGTTCCATTCTGTGGGTGTGAGGATATTTTTTTCTTTTCGCTGGCTTATTTCTAGTGTGTTAGGGAGAGAGGAAATTCTGATAATGTCCATTTAATCAGCAGATGTGCCTGCTAAAGTCCTTGTAGTGTAGGAAATTTTATCTGCCATACTGTAACACACTAATGCTACTTAAAATATTCCATGCTATTTATTTTAATTTTCTTTCATTTCAGAGTTAGAATGCACTACTTATTTTTCTCTAATTTCTTTTACCTAATCTTATTTACCACATAATTACATTTTCTACCTGTGTGTAACATTATTCAAAATTAACAAGTATATTTCTTTCTCCCTTTGCCTGGTTACTTTTAAAAATATTTTTGTTTTGAATTCTACATGACGACAGATTACTGGAGCTTCCTTCAATATACTACTGATGTATATTGTAAATAAAGTCAGTAAAATCTTTAATTATTAGATTTTGCAGAATTAATCACTATTGTGATTAGACCTTAACAGAATAGTGTAGACTCAGATGCAGATCATGTTAGAAAACATGTAGTTCTCCAAGAAAGGCATGTAAGACAAATATCTTTCACTATTTCAATACTGACTTTTAGTTCTCTGTAAACCCGGCCAAGGTATGCGAGTTACCTGTAGCAAGTTAGAGCCCTTTTTCAAAAAAGCTATCCCTCTAAAGATAGAATTAGGAAATGGAATACTGGGAAAAGTCGGGGTGGAAGGCTTGTTTAAAAACAGTAATAGAGGAGGCATGGGAAGATTGTTCCTGTCAGCCGGGCACAGTTACCATCTCAGTGCTAGAAACTACACAGGTAAAATACTATTGCAAAAGTACAGCTGGAACAAAAAATGTCCAAATGAAGACTTTTTCTCCCAAAGAAATAATTGTGTGTTCACAGCAAACAGATTATTTCAAACAGATAAGCTTACAGGTTTGCCCCTATGGGAAGGAAGTTCTTTGAAATCACTTGTTGGTTTTGTTTCAGGACCTAATTTCTTTCTCCATCCTATGTTTTAAAATGAGATACTCACTTTGAAATATGGAATGCACTGAAAATGGCTTTATAAGATTGTGCTGGTTATTTTTTAGCTTTATGTTAGCTTTCTGTTTATTTTTTTATATCAATGAAAAAAAGTGTTGATGCAGATTTTTAGATAATTTTGAAGGACATTCCAGCCTACAAAAAACAAATGTGTGAAGCCTTTTCATGACTTCCACTTTATAGTTCCAGATCTGTTACAAAACACTATTTTTGAATGAGGTTTGGACAGTGAGATGGGATGTGGATTATGTGAGGAAATGTTTTCCTTTGACTAAAAAGCACAGTACTAAGTGATTGCACATATAGGAAAAATACTATTAGGTAATTAGGAGTTAATAGCTGTGTCAGCCTCTGATCATGCAGCTACAAAAGGTATAATATCAGCTCCCAAATACTCACATGAGGAAGTTCTTTTTAGAACACCGAGCCTGTTAAGTAAACCTGTCTTTCTAAATAGTAGCCCTGAGATAATGATGGTATTAAGGTGATCCAAAATTTATTTACGACAACAAAGAAATCTCTAGAGGTTTCAGAGCCTCCTGGACCAGGACCATCAATCATAAAGTACAAGTGAAAGACAGTGAAATAATCTCTCCTTGCATACAATTCATTGAATTAAGAAAAAACCACAGAGGGAAAACCAACAGTCATACTTGTTCATTTTGAGTATGATAGAAAATTAAGACCAATGCTAAAAAGATCCACAATTAAAAAGAATTAGTGTTTATTTTATTTGCTTTCAATTCAAATTTAGGCAACGGCTATCTGACAGGGAACTGAAATAATAAAACAACTAATGTAAAAAGCATATTGTGAATTATTTTTCTATAAGAGTATTTGCTGAATATTTGCATGACAGTGTACAAGTCTTCACCTGCTCTGAATGATTGTTATAGATTAGCAATTTCATGTAGTTGAAGAATATGGGTGTTGAATAGCTGTCATGTTATTTATTTTGGACAATGAAAAAGATCCAAACACTTGAGCTTTAACAGTAGAGACTATAATATGCATAGTTGCTATGAAATGAAGTAGGCATCATAATTAGGGCTTGCTGGTTTTGACCATGTATTTTTTAATAATGTATCCCCACATTTTCATATTGAAGAATAAGGAGTGATATTTAAAGCAGCATTCAAATGGTTGATACTTGTAATATAGCAGAAAATATTTGGTTAAGTGAGCTTCAAATCTTGTATGGATCAAAAAAGCAGAAAATCTGATATCTGCAATATGTCCCACATACAGAGAGACATACGTGTCTCTCTGAATATCAGATGACCTATTTTAGGCATGCTTTAGTTCCATAGTTTAGACAACAGTCCTGGGATACTCTTGTGTAGCTGGATTGTTGTGCTTAACCTAAGAATGCCAACAAAACTCTGTAAAAATGAAAAGGCTTTGCAAATGCTGTGCATGGTATATATAGTATTTTCATATCTCTTATTTATAATGATTTCAATTTTAAGGCTAAAAATCATATTCTTGCCTAGAAAAGCTGAATTTGGGGCCTTCAAAACAATGAGGTTTTGTTTGTTTGTTTTTTTAATGGGCAACTTCCTCCCACATTCTGTGCACCTTTTTCAGCTTCTGCATAATTTGACTGATAAAAGTGCAGTGACTTTGGCTACAGTGAATCTAATGTCTCCTTATCTTCCCAGAGAGCTCCTAGTCCCTTGCTTTTACTTTTATCATCTTTACAGCTGTATGAGGTGTGGTGAGTTGTACTTCTTGGAAGGAGTAAAGAAACAGTGAGACCTTAGTGCCAAAGACACACAGGACATCTGTGACAGAATGGTGAAAGCTCTTCCAAAGCACCATGCCTTGCCTATGAAAATGTCCCTATTCCCTTTTGTAAGAGGATTTTCAACTTTTTCTGAATCAAATGGTAATGACCAAGTGGATATTAAGGAGTATTCACCTGCAAAGAGTCGAGTTCAAGCTCAGCCTTGCCTTGTTCAGAAAGTAGAAAAGATCCATCTTTGTCTCATGGGAACTCCCTGCAGTGGGGGAGCCACTGGGAGTTCAGTGTACTGGGGCTGTGTTGGCTACCAGTACTGAGGTGAAGGGGGAAACAGGGGGAGGGTATTTTCACTCCTCTTCCTGCTCTCTGTGTCAAAAAAGGGAACCCCAGGAAATTCTTTGATGAAACGAGTCAGGACTGTGAAGTATAAATACACAGCCAAGCCTTTCCAGTGTACTTCCCACTGAATAAAATCTGTTCAGATATGAGAGAGGCATCCTGGAAAGAGTTGTCCTTCAGCAGAACTGAAAGATGTATTCCAGTGGGAACATAACCCCTTTGTGTACATCTCTGCCCCTCTGTCTTCTCCTGCAGTATGCAAATCTCTTCTCCCCTCTTTTCTTGCACAGCTTGATATGTGATTGGTTCTTTCTTTCAACGCAAATGAGTGCAGATAGATTTTCCTATTTATATTCGATATCTTTGCCTTGGTTCTCAAACATCTCAAACAGAGGGAAAACAATATAGTTCTGCCTGTAGGAGGTTGAATTTGTAAATATATATTACTTTGGAAATACAATGAGAGATAATAAAATATTCAAAAAGCAGCCTGCTCTTGTGGGATATTATTCTGCACAGCCAGGGAGCAGATTAATGACACTACATAGGGAAAAAAAAATAAGATATGCACAATAAAATATGGATTGGAGTAGCAATGTGGAAACTAAAATTCCAGTCCTGGCAGTCTGTGAAACATATGTGTTTTTACAAAGTTTATCAGTTTTAAATAGCAACACTTAAAAGCAGTCATTATTTAATTGGCAGATGTGGAATTTTCTACCCCAGGCAGCTAACCACAAGTAAAAGGAATTGAAAAGGTGTGAACGGGATCACCCTCCTGAATAAGAATTAGGGTTGGTAAGTCCATCTTGGGCGAGTTTTGAAGGTGTATTTTTATTTTTTCATGAGTGTTCTGCTAAGCATGCTTTCAAGAGGCTGTGCAGGTAGCAAAAATGTTGTTATATTTGTATTAATTTCTGTTTCATTTTATAATACAGAACCTAAGCTGCAATCTTTAAGTACATTCAGGTAGAAGGAGGTAGGAGAAAAGTGTCAGAAGTGTTGCTATTTTGCTGGTCCCAGCCATATGCCTGGGATGTGCCCCTGCTCTGTGGTGGGTTCTGTTTGCCAGCTGGCTACTGACCCCTGGAGCTGGGGCCACCTGACCTTGGATTCATCCAGGACAACTTCCAAGGTACTTTAAAGGTGAGAGTGTGTTGTGCATCTTAAGTACTTGTGCAGTTTGGATGAAATTTGTCATAGAGTCCAGTTCTCCAGAGTCTTCAGCCCAGTTTTCATTTTAACACCACAGGTGACAAGAGGTTAACATTTGTAACAGTCTTTTGCAAATGTGTGAGTTCTTTAGGCAGTTCTACCAGCACTACGTCTTGCTGACAGTCTTCCCCAAAACTCAGTGGTTTGGTTTGAAAATTCTCCTTTGAGACACTTTTATTTTAGCTGACTTTTCCCACCTTAAATTTCAGTGAAAATGGATGTGCGTTTATGGGAATAAGAGTAGAGAGATACATATCTGCTCATAATGATAAAATCATGATCCTGACATTGAAAAATGGATTGACTCCAGGATGCAAAATTCAGTGAGTAGTGTTGTTGTTCACTGTCCGTGGTGTGCTATTTTATTCTGGCTGAGGACAGGCACTGAGCCCTCTGGCAAGTGTGGCTGCCCTTGGTGGAAGCTGCTCGTTTTGCAAAGCCGGGCAGAGGCTCCCAATTGCCGGGATCTGCCTTTCCCTGGCAATCGCAGCTCCGGGCTGCTGGGGCCGGGCTGTGTCTGAGCACCTCCAAGAGAGGGAGGCTGCTTTCCTGCGGCTGCAAACAACACACCTGCCCGGCCCGGGCAGCTCAGTGCAAGGGTGACTGGGACGCAGATTGGAGAGGTACAAAGGGACACAAAAATGATGAATGCGTTCCAAAGCTGTTTGAATTATGGCTGTAAACACAAAACAGTATTTGATTGTTCCCCCTTCAAGAGTGGTAGACCTTTCAGCTTTTTAATGTCAGACTTCTTAATGCTCATTCTCTATAAATGTATGGATATACATAGATACACACAGAAATATGCATAAGCACACAAATATAATTAATTTCATTTAATAAGAAGGAGTGTTATATGCAGTGTTAGGACTAGGTAGTAAGTTTTAATAAATTTTTTTATTTTTCTCATAAATTTTGGTAAGTGAGCAGCTGTCTTTAATCATGAAGCATTTCAGTTCACGTTTTTCAAGGCATGTGAAGATTTTGAAACCACATATTGTTACTTTTTAACAGTTTTTAAAATGTTTTATTTGGGGAAAACTTTTAATTATGAATAATTTTAGTCTCATGTTATCATAGTCTTCTGAGTCTCACAAAATTTTAACATGTTTCAAAGCATAAACCCGAGGATTTCTTTTTTGTAATCCTTTTGAAATAGTTTCTTCTGTTCTCATAGTGACTTGCCTTCCTTTTCCTTCTTCTGAATACATTTCCTCTGTGCTGCTGTATCAAAGAATTCCCTTTCTTTTTGCTGATTGTTTATATATTTGAAGATAGTGAAAGAAGTAGTAAGAACACTGTACTTATAATTAAAGGCCTTTCCATGGGCTTCTGGTTTTGAACTTCAGTTCTACTTTTGAGTAGCTGTAAGCTGTTTCCTCCTGCCAAGTAACAACCATAGATCAAAATGAGATTGGCTTGATTACTAATAAGTATGCATGAGTTTTAAAGCTTGAATTGTCTAGTGCATGGTTTCTGGGTAATCTCTGGGAATTTAGAATGTACACTTTTCTTCAAACTGTGGCACAAGTATAATCCTTTATTGAAGACATTACTGCAAACACCAGTTTAATCAGACAGTGCTCTGTATTCTAGAGCTGCTCAAAAATGCTCTGTAGCATCAGGACGGGATTCTTATGAATGTCAATAGTCAATTACATATCTAGCTCCCACTGAATAAATGTTTTTTAAGGTGTCTGGTGATGGAATGACCCAAATCATTGGTGACTTTTGAAGATCTTGAGTGGAGAATAAATTTATGAGGAGAAGAACAATATGATAAAGGGAGTTGAAATGAAAATGAAACAATTTTGGCAGAGCAATAAAACATGCCAGAGTTGTATAACTCTACACAGTTATACAGATCTATAGCTGATATTAATTATTTATGTTTGTGGTAGTCTGTTTTAATTAAATAGAGCTGCCTTGTATTAGCTTAACATCTGAATGAATTGTGATATGTTCAGTTTATTTTATACACATATACTTTTATTTTCAGACCAGCACTAACTCCTCTTCTAGCAGCCTAAAATCACATTTAATTCTGGTGAAACTATTTCCTCTTTGTTGACAATAACAGCAGAACCTAGATATTATAATAGCAAGATTATAATGGCAAATATATTTTTTGTATGAAAAACAGATTCCTGTTTTACTGGGGAGAACTGCTAGTTGTTTTGTGAGTATTTCATAGACATCAAATTGTCACACAAACATACTGCTATTTCTGTGACAATTATTGTAGAAAAAAGAAGAGGAACAAAAAAATAGAGGATTCCAAGGGAAAGAACTTTCTCAGAAAATGGGTCTGCATGTTTAGAGCAGAATACCTAACAGACTAGCTGAGCTCAGTCAGCAAATATTGATGCAAGAAACTCAAGAATTTAACTGGAGGAAAAGTGAGCAATTGTTTTTGGTTTGAAAGCTGCTTACCTCTTCTACAACTGTATCAAAAATAACAAACTGCCACTGATAAATTGAATTAGTACTTTTTAAAAGATAGTAGGAAATACTCTTGCATCAGGATGACTAGTTGTAGATTAGTTATGTGAACCACTTGCCGAGCTGTTTGCAGAACTGAAGATAAGGTCAATGTTATAAGTAGTTTGCTTTTGTGTTGTACTGGCTTACAGGAACCAATGTTTCTAAGATTCAAGCAACAGCAAGTGATAATCAACTAAGAAAGTTATTCCATGGAGCAACCCCTTTTTGAAAAACAGGAGATAAATTTGGTAGTTAATGAAAAATAAGCTTCAGTTACTACAGAGATGACATAATGATGATAATAAAAATAATAATTTAGAGATAAAATCAGAAAGAGAAGCAGGTGTCTGAGTTGTATTAAGGCTACTCATTTTTTACCAAGTAAGCAAGACTATTTCTACGTAGTATTTATAAAATATCCTGCACAATATTCAAGAGTTAAATGATCTAAATTTTTGCTATCAGCAAATCTTGAAAATTTTTCTCTGACTTGAAAAATATTCCATATTTATCCATGTAGCTGTGACCACTGGTTGTACAGGTACTAATGCAGGGGGGTCTGCCTTTGTGGGTTGCTGTTTGAGATGGTTCAGCATTCTTTCTTTTGTTCCACCTGTTTCTTTATTTTGGATTCTGGGTCTATTTTCCTTTTGCTCACCTGCCAACAGTGATCTGTGCTAGAAGGACTACAGCTTGTATGAAATAAATAGAATAGTTTGGCCACTTTCAGATTAAAAGATGAGAATCTCAGTTCCAGAGCATATAAGACAGGCCAAAATGGAAACCCTGCTGGGCAACATATGCATTTTTATGGCTTATTGTTGACCCCCTTTATTCTATACACAAACGGATAGAAGAAGAAGAAGACAGGATTAAGAGATTAGTTATGTCAGTTCCTTTTGGTTCCACTATATTACTGCTGTTTTATTAAATCGGGCTACTGACCAAATGTCTGGTTTCCCATTCCTGTGAAGGGTGTTTCTTCATGCTTACAATTGATTTTCACACTT
This sequence comes from Hylia prasina, assembly GCA_013397195.1. NCBI lineage: Eukaryota > Metazoa > Chordata > Aves > Passeriformes > Sylviidae > Hylia > Hylia prasina. Next base: position 405,140 of record VYXD01000337.1, on the reverse strand, counting down.
TAATCAAAGACTATTCAAAATTTTCAATAGAAAACTCAGGTATGTTTCACGGACTTAAAAAAATAGAATAAAATGAAAAACATTTACATTCTAGTCATGCAACACAACTAACTTGTTGTTTAAGATACATGTCTCTGCACTGGGAGGCCTTTTCCCCCACTGGTGTTTTGGGAGAACACTGCCAGACGTGATCTCTCCCTTCTTTGTGCGTCTGTGTGATATTTCTAGGAGCTCCTGCTTGTCTGTGAACACTTTGCTGTCATGGCACATTTGGAGGTAAAATCATAGAATATCCTGGGTTTGAAGTGACCCACAGGGGTCTTGGGGGGTCTAAATAAATATTTAAATAAGCCTGTCCCATAGCATGATACAGCAAAGCAAAATTAATGACAAGGTATAAAATAATTTAAGCTGAGCAGGAACAGTGTATTGGCTGAGCCTTACTCACCCAGCTTCAGTAATGGGAGCTCCCAGTGAAACAGCTACTGTGGAACATCCAGCAAATATGTCCTGAAATGTTTGACAATGTGTGTAAGAAGTCCCCCATTTAAAATGGGATGGACAATGATAATCCCATAGAATCTATGTTCTACCTATGGATTTTAGCCTTAGCAACACTGACATAACACACTGTAATGGAAAGCCTCAAATATATCTGTGCATGAGTGGGGGAGTGTTTGTGGATGGAGATGTACGCAGAAACCTTACTTTTGAAATTATGAGATTGCTAAAAATGTGTCCCATTTCAATTTTAATATTTTAAAAGTTTACTAACTCGCATCATCTATTGTAAGGCTTTGATCTTGTAAGTACTGGCACTGTGCACAGCAGGAGCATTTGATTTAGGGTAAGTGCATGCGGTGACTGCCACAAAAATCAAGTGAAATTAAACAAGCAGCTGAGGCCTTTGTGTTATTAGAATTCTAGAGCTTCTTCTCTACCTCTCTTTCTCAGCAACATTAAGTAGAAAATGAATATGGAGTGTGAACAAGGAAAAGGGTAAATAATTATGTAAGCTCAGCCTTGCTGACAAAGGAGATGCCTGCTTATGTACCTTCTGTTTGCAGTGCAGCCACCCCACAGTTCTTTTCTAAATGATACAGTGCATTTTTTACCTTATCTCCTTTTCTTACCACCTTTTAACTTAACTGTACATCCCACTGTCTATTCCTGCATGGTGTAAGAGTCATGTGTGACTAGTAATTTTACTGCCTTCCTCCTCCCTTTCTGAACATTTGGCTTTCTTGGTTATACCACTTACTGTGCCCCAGCCTTTACAAAGGCAAAGCAATTAATTCAAAGACCCAAGGACATGCTATACACTAGAAAAGCTGCTATTATTTGCAATCACTTCATTTGCTGAAACTAGAAATTCAAATCTCCACAAAGCTGTACAGCAAATAGTATTCACAGACCTTTATGCTGAGCTTATATTGTCCTTTTAAATTGTATATCTGCATTTGGTGGACAAACTACCTTTTTGTGAATTCAGCAGCAGCACTTTATCAACCTAAAGAAAATTACTCAAAGGACTATAGTATGATAGTCATTTATCAGCTGTGCTACTGTATGGGATTGTGGATTGTCTTCTATCTTCTTACCACAGAAGTGTCTGTTTTGCTTTCTCATTATTTTATCCCTTTGCTTATAGGCATGGTAGGAAATTAGGATATTTTACTTATAGCTGGTGATGATTGTTATTTTTATTCACAAAAGGCAAGGACGGGGAAGTTATTAAACTTATTCTCTTGAGTGAAAAAGATAATAATCACTTCATTTTTTTGTGACTCAAAATTCTCCATTTGCTTCACAGAATTACTGTAAGGGAGGACTGTGTTTTGAGGCTTGCATTAGCATGACAATTAAGGAGATTCAGATCAACGGCTGCTGATATAGATATGATATGTTTAGTACTATTTTATTCTCATGGAAATGAGTTATGTTTCTGTACTGTGCCCACATATAAGATAAACATAATTCCATACTGACATACGAATAGCTATTCATTACTATAATGTTCTAAGGAAAAATACTTTGTCTCTTTCCAGTGCCATATGGCTGGAGGTTTAGGATTCAAAAGTACAGCTCTTGAATAGCTTGTACTAAATGAGCTTTTTCAGCTGTTATTTGAAGTGCTGTGAATAATCCTGCAGTATGAATAGAGATACCACTGTGCCATAGTTATCATAAGCTAATGCTTTTCAGATATTAACATTTACATAACAAAATTACATAAACATCTTTGGCTTAGGCACTCCATTAACTGACTTGATTCCTGTTGCCATTTTGTGCAATTTGACTTTCATTCAATCTTGTTTACCAAAATGAAGGGTCAATGAATGCCAATCTGATTTATCATGTTATGTGAAGTACCCACTAAAGTACCAATGACAGTGTTATTTAAATCAAGAGTAACTGTGCATCAGATCCTCCCAATGGCACTGTGCATTTGACATATATTGCTTGAATTTTTCAACTCTCTTTTTTAGTGATTTATTTTCTAGAAATGGTAACTGCCAGCAGAATATGCACAGGAAAAAGCATCCCCTTGCAACCTTTAGCTGTTCAGAAATCCTTCCTTAGTTCTACAACATCTTTCTATTTTTGCTAAACTTTACAATAAAATGCTTTTATTTTTGTTCTTCTTTCATTTGATTTTCTGGTTATTAAATTTTTCAGTCTGAAAGTACTTTTTGTTGCTTCTTCTGTTATGTTCACACATTTTTGAACTCTCCAGTGTATCACTCAAGATGAGCAAGTTTTATTTTACTTTACTTGCCATCTTTTTGCTGTCTTAAAGCTTTCTTTTACTCTGGCACATAAAAAATTAAGAAAAACTAATACCGTGTTTGAAATGAAATAACAGTTCAACAGCAAATTCAGATAATGTCAAGTTATGACACTTTACTGTAAGCTAAAGAGATCTAGATGAAAATATTTAAAAATTTAGGGTCCAGTTAATCAAGGTCATTCAAATAAACCAGGAGGATTACTCCCATGATTAAATCTTTATCAACATGGATGAAGGATCAAAATGAGTAAGGCGTAACTTGTCCACAAATATGTTATGGTTGAAGTATTTCATGGAATGTACCAACAACTGATGTTAAAATTAAAAAAAAGAATGAATGACTACAATGGCTGCTCTCCTGTGGTTTTCTGAAGGATCATACAGTTTTAAAGCAGATTTTTTGCTTTGGAATCCTGTAAAAATAGAGCCACATGGAAATAACAAAGCTGTAGATGTGCAGCATAGAAGTAACAATAGGAAGACAATACATCCCCAGACCACATGATTTTATAAGAAAAGGATTTCAACACATACTTGAATAAATGTGTTTATGAATTAAGGAAATGATGCCAAATTACTTTTGCTCAGGGATGATCAAGAAATAGCCTTGATTTCTCTGCCTTCACAGAGCTTCTGTCTTGGTAAGATTTTGACTTGACCCTTTGCTATAGTATCTTTTTTTTCTGTCATGTATTTCAGATGAATGGTCTGAATTTCTAATGACATTTTGCTTGTGTCAAGCTTTTACAAATTAAGAGTTTAATAAAAATACCCATAAACCTTTACCAAACAATGACTGTCTTAGAGATCACATCCCTCCTTTGTCACGTGAACTACTGGATAGTCAAAGAATTCTGGTGTTCCAGTTATCCATGATCAAGGTTAGTTGGTAGTTACACCTTCTAAGATAAAAGTCATTAGGACTTAGAATCTGAGACTATTGCTTATTTGACAAAAGATCAGCACCACTGACAGCCAGAGCTTTACATTTTTTTCCTGTGCTGTTATGATATTTAAGAAGACTGAAATCTTCCACTCTGTACTTGTGCGTATTTATCTAGGTGGGGATAAATCAGCAGATTAATTTGCTGATGTTTTGTCCAGCAGCACGTGATAGGAAGCATATTGATGCTGCTTTGTAAATGTCCTAGTATGCTTTGTGCCTGAGGTTTTCAGAATGCACCACCATACATTGTGGGATGTCTCTTTAACCTGAAGGAAACTATGGGCCAAACTCTAATGATTCTCTCCAACATCTGCAAACTCTTATTGGAGCAGTTGGTTGGCATGTGGAACCTCCAGAACAGCATCAATGAGACGGTGCTCCTGCAGCTGGAGTGAAACATGGAAGTGCTTTAGCCTGGCATCTTTATCTGTCTTTGCAGAGATGCATCTACAAATAAAGGATATTTTGTTCCAGCTTCAGGAGCATCTATGGAGAAACACTTTGGGGTTTGATTCATGTGAAAGAATGGTAGTAGGGGACCAAGCACCAGAACTCCAGGATGAAAAAGACTGCTTTTCTGAGATTGAGGGCCAGAGATGATTTCCTGCTATATTAAGAACGTATACTTGTTGGGGGAAGAAGTTTTTTCACTCTTGCAAGACACAGTCGATCAAGCTGGAACATTAATCGTTATCTAGTCCTGCAAAGCAGAAGGAGGAACTCTTAGGTTGTCACAAGGAAGGGAGAAGATTTTGTTCTTCTGTTATTGCACCTTGTCCCTCTCTTAGAGTCAACTTATTCTCTTGCAGTTTGAAGCCTTTCAGGGGATGTTTGGACAAGAGACAAGAGCTGTTTAATTATACTGTAAGTGGTGCAGAATGAAGGCAGAATGTTTGTTTACAAGACTGAAGGGTACATGGTAGTGCTTTGTGACAAGTCTGAGTGTTTCTCAACAAATGAAGTTCCCCTTGTTCCAGGAAGAATTATATGCTAGATATGATAGGTTTCACTTTAAGAGAATATTGTCTGTGGAAACAGGAGTTGCAGGGTGAAAAAAGTAGCTATTACAATGTAACAGCTAGTTACAAAATTCTCAAGATTTCACTATGACACTGAAATTTAATTTGTGACTTTGAGGGTTTACAGGCACAATAAAAATTTTATGTGTTATCAATTTCCTATGTTAGCAATGGAAGCTTCAGTTTTCTCTATTTTTTCACTATCTGTTTTTACCTTGCTGAACTGGTCCTATCCTGTTTTACATTCAAAAACTGTTAGAAAAAGTTATTCAAATATTTTTTTAATGGCATGTAAATTTCAATATTTGTTTGGTTTGTTCTTTCTCACATGAAAACTATGTAAGCCAGATTCCAATAATGCTTTAAAATAAAGCTGTTAGTCTAGTGAGGAAAGGTCAGAGCCAGGATTTTATACTGCTTGTTGATTTATAGCACTCTGTGGTTTGTAAAAAGACAAAATGATAATTTAGGCAAACAAGTTACCAATGCATAACTCTGCCTATTCTAGGGCTGAAGTAGTTTGTGCTTTTCTGCCTGGTTCATTTTGTCTCAGTGACAAAACAGTATAAACAGTTCTAGCCAGGGCTATAAACTGTGTAGAGTTTAATTGTTGTGCCCAGTAGAGCTTTAAGTTCCATGCCTTAAACAGTAAAGCAGATTTCAATTCCTAAGAGACGTACCGTATTTTTAGTTAGGACTAAAATACAACAGTTGCCTGAGGATGAAGTTTTAGTCAGAAAAATATTTGAAGTAGGCAAAAGCCTTATTTAAAATTTTACTAGAAAATGAGAATTCTGCACTGGTTGTCAGAAAATATAACATGCTAAGGCACAGGAAATCTGTCTAAACGGTGTTACTAGGTGGCCATTAAGAGCATTTACCAGAGCTTCTGGTACCTGCCAGTCAGAGCATATGGGTGGAAAATCTTCTGGCACACAGTGCAGCAGGCTGAATTTTTGCCACTACTTATCTGTGACTCTGAGGGGAAAGGGGAATAAAATGTTCTCTAATCTGCTCTAGCTAAGATCTAATGAAGAAAAAGATTTTTTTGAGTTTGTCAGCTGTGCAGTTGTTGTGGTTGGTACACGTGTCCACCAGGAGGGACAAGTGAGTTCTCCTTGTTTTGCATAGCTCTGAGAGACTGATCCTTCCTTCCACAGCCATTGCAACTCCTGCTCTAAATGAACAGCCACCACTGGGGCCTGATGAATGCTGGCTGATGGAAGGGGAAAAGCTCTGCATTTAGAACAGTTTTGCTGCTTCTAAATAGTGTCACCTTTCCCTTGTCTAAACCATACTTGCTTCTACCAGCAAGAAAGTCTAAAAGAGGTGCTCCAGAGAGACATTGCAGCACTGGAGAAATGGTCTTTTGACATCCCTTCTAGGCTGGGATGTTCTGTGATTCTATACATGAGGTTCAGTAGGGCTGCTGAGAGAACAGGAACTGCTCCTGCTTGGTGTCCTGTGGAAGGAAGCCTGTGCTCCTGCTCTTGAATCAGAAGGGTGCAGCCCACTCAATTGATTCTGCTGCTTCTTTGTGGAGAAAAGGAAGTTTTATACCATGTGCAGGCTAATTATATTTTAAATAAGGAGCTCTCAGGTTTTAGTTTTTCTGTGGCTGTTGTGAGGGATGGACATAGAATATTTTATAATGGACAAATAACTGCCTGCTTCAGAAAGCAGGGAAAATAGAAGCCAAATGTAAGCATGAGTAAAAGCATTTAGACATGATTGTGATTCAAGGGATAGAGTCACAGAACAACTTCAAAGATTCCTGCTAGTCGACAGGACATTTGGAACAGACTGAGATGAGAAAAAAGCATTCCCTCTGCATTACAAATCTCTGGCATTCTCTTTCAAACTGCTAATTAGAAAAAATAGGTAGCACCCACAGATGAAAGCACTGTATGCATCAATCTTAAAAATAAAGACATGATTATGGAATTTTTTGGTACCAAGCATCAAGACATTGGTCCCCCATAATCTTGTTTGTGTATCTGAGAAATAGAATTTAGAAGTGTAGAAGACTAACTTCTCTAAATCATAGTGCAGAGTGCCTTTTTTAGTTTTTTTTTCCTCCCAGATTTGAATTGCTTTATGTTTAAAAGACTTATTTCCTCAAGCATTTTTCTGGGGTATTTCTACCTTAATACCATGAAAGTAAACCTTTCTTTTACAGTCAAATGATTTTCAGATCAGAGTACCACAATGTATTTGATAATTGCAAACATTCTTTGAGGATACACGTTAAAGTTTACAGATACATCAACTCTGGCTAAACTGAAACAGAGGAAGAGGCATGTGTTTGGTATGTACAGAGTTTTCCATAGTCTTAAAGCCAACATGAGCATGTTTCAGGCATAGTCTAAATTAATTATTTGAAAAGTTTTATGGTTTCCTCCTATGGAGCTGCTGCTCTGATTGCAGCTGTGTGGGGCTGTAGGACAATGTTTATGGTAAGATGGCAAGATGTGAGGAGACTATGTCCTAATTCTGAGACTTGATGTAGTTGTAATATGGGGTCTGTCTCTTCCCAGAATTGGTAACAAATAGTAGATTTGACCCTTCATTGCATATAAGGATGGCGCACCTGCATTTTGTCATGCCCATCAGGTTTTGCTGAAGTAATTATATTTGCTTAGTTGTCCTCTTAAAGGTTGTCATAATTTCCCTTCAGACCTGAACTGAGTGAATCATCTCAAGCCCATTACTATACCAAAAATTCTTATATTTCATCCAAGTTGATATTAAATATTGACCTATATATTAGCCACCTGTATATTTTTTCGCTGAAGTCTAGTTGCCAGTTTTCAAACCTATGTGAAATATTCAGGTAAACATATGGAAATTTTTCACACTGAGATTTTTATACTGCTTTACCTAATGTGTTATTCTTCTGTGGGTGAATTCTTCTCACATAATATCTTTTGCCACAGCAGCTGTGAAGTCAGCAGATAATCCAAGGAGAGAGGGTCTTGACCCTCAAGACCCTTCTCCTAACAGAAGAAGTTTCCTGTACAATCAATTATATATGCAGGGAAATATAAGAAAGGTGTTGAAATCTGATGGAGTCTCCTCACATTTTGGACTCCCCTAAATAGTTATGAGGGCTTATACAAAGCCAGCATTCTTCTCTAAACTAAAGATCTCTCAAAATCCAAATCCCTGATTGAGGCAGTGTGTAAGCACCTGTGAACCTATCAGCTGGATGTTGAGAGAGCAAATTTTCTTTCTTTTCTTAGTTAAGCATTATATTTTTTCTCTCCTTCAGTGCGTCTTTCCAGTTTTTTTAGTGGTGATGAGAGTGAATTGCAAATGGCTGTTTTGTTTGTAAATAAATAATTGCATTTAATTTTGCTGGAGATAAGTACAATTTCAGACTAAGCAGAATTATACTCCTGCAAGGATAGTGATCCTAAGAGGCATTGTATTCCTGCAAGGGCAATGATCCTTAAAATTTGAGCACCCTGTCCTGATTTCCAAGGCATTTCTCTGCGGCTTGTAAAGGATAGCTGAACCATACCAGATCTCTGTTGGACTGTTTGATTTAGGAAAGAATAACACAGCTATGTGTGTGGAAAAAATGCCTTCTGATGACCTGTAATAGCCGCAAGAATTTGTTGGCATGTGGAAATGTAATTAGGAACACGTGGATCCCAAGAGCACAGGAGAGTTTGTGGCACAGGGGCTAAGCCCAGAAGCATAATGTGCTGAAGCTGGGAGTAGAATGACCAGTGACAATGGTGTTAATTATGTGTATTGGTAGCATATAAAAATATGCCTGTCATAGTGCTGCTTTTATTGGTAATTGCAGGAAAAATGTATTGGCTTGAAAGTATGCAGCAAGAGTCATGGCCAGAATTAATTTAGGCTTTGATAACTGCTAGTATCTAAGTATGTACAGCTCATAAATTCTGTTTGAGCTATAGATATCTTTGCATCTGGCTGCAGACTCCAGTTGGGTAGGAATATTGAGCTTTTGTCCTTGTATTTTCATCTTGGACTGAAATATTTAATGCATGGCTGAGGCATTTTGGAAAAGTGTAAGGGAAAACAAGACAAAAAGCAGTTTATGGAGACCCAGCTGAGCTCTGCATGTACACTCCAGAGCTAATGGGATCTAATGCAGATGCTACTGCATGACCAGCTGACCTTGGGAGCTCTCCCAAAGACCTGTGGAGTCAGTTTGGTGTTGTAAGGGCCAGATCCAGCTAATGCAAAAGGACTGCTTTTCTGTTGGGAGGTTCTGGAGTCCCAGTCTAGCAAAGTGAATGCAGTGGGAAGAGATCACACAATAGAGGAGGCAGGAGGTCGCTTTTTCTGCATTTACACTCCAGGGGGGTTTACACCTGAATGGCAGCAGCTTAGTTGGAAACACTGACATGCAGCTGGTGGATTGCTGAAAATTTTAATTACATTGCATTTTCTTCCCTTTTACAGGGCCACTGCCCTGTCCTCTCACCATAGTGTGCATCAATCAGTCACTTTAATTTGTATCATAATAATACATGATTAAGTATATCAACAAAAGTTGTTTCTGCATCTGTGGGCTGAGTGAATAGTGTAATATTGTATTCTGAGATGTTTCCTTGTGATTTAATTACTATGCATGAAATCTCAGGAATAAGAAGGCCACTTTTTATTAAAATTTTCTATTACAAAATTTATTTGGACTATCAAAGTTACTATCCAAAGCAGATTTTTATGGAGATGATCTCTTTCAATTCCCTGCTCAGCAGTCTCAGGTGAACTACCCCTATAGGAAAGTAGCAGCTTAGAAGATGTTTTGCTCCAGACATTTTGTGTTACAGGCAGATGAATGGAAGTCTGCATCAAAGAGCTTCATTTTTTTTTATGGTTCAGTGTTCAGGTGGAATATAAGTACAACCAAAGCAAATGCTGACAGCCTTAGATTCATCTCAGGAACCTTTCCTTCCTTCCCTTGAGAGAAAGGGAGCCAAGAAAAAGGGATCTGTAGAATTGCATCTAAAATTCCCTAATTATATCATGTGATGTTTCTGTGGGGAATTAAAAAGTGTAAGGCTAAAACGAGGAAGATGGTTTTGTTCTCTTTTTGTTGTTTGTATATGACTGTGCCTGTTTTAAGGTAACTACGAGACAATACGAACACATCATTTTGTAGCGAGGAATTAGCCCATTTTTAAGTTACAATGATACTTTTAATGACCAGTATTTCAAAGTGTGAATTTCATTATAATACTGGAGATAGATGTATTTAATTTTTTTTAATTGGGTACATCAATTAGATATGTGCACTGACATCTCCTAGCGTCTTAAGTTAGGTGATGACTTAGTTAAACACTGTTTTGTCCTTGCTCAGTTTTCTACATGGACATTTCTATTTCTGATTTTACAGATGGAAAGTTGTATTGTCTAAGTTTATCTAGCAGTTGCAGCAGAATAAGTTTACTTTCCAATGCATCTACATTTGTGAATAATGAGGTGCTGAGCCCCCCTGAAAAAACTACCCAAATTCAGGTTTCATGCCATCAAGTTTGCAGTGGGGTTATGACTTTATAGAAAGTGCAGGTGCTAACTGGAAAGATTTTGCCTGACTCACATGTTTAAGTGGCATATACTTTTGGGATATTTCAGAACAGGGAAATGTATATAGATGGTGCTCTTCACCAATTGTTTCTCTTAAATCATATTTTCTTGCAGACACGTCATGAACTCTTCTGCCATATGCTGTTGATCTAAAATTCTTACTAATATTCATGTAAATTTTAAATCCTGTTAGAGTATTTTTCCAAAGCAGCCTGCTCAGAGAAAATTGTCTTGCAGCCCTGTCTCCTAGAGCTGCTGTTGCTGTGATGTGGTCCTTTTGAGGCAGTACTTGGTCTGCCATCAAAACTGTGATAGCACAAACTGCAGGTTATGAGCAAACACATCTGCAAATGTACCTGTTAATGTGGTTTATCCTTTAATGGACGTATTACATAGGAATTGGCTCACTCATATAGAGCCAGAATCCTGGCTGGGTTTTCACTGTAAATGCAGTCTAGTACGTCACTGTGTCTTTCACTAGGGGACAGATTTTGGTGAATAACCCCACAGAGGACCAGACAGGCCAGACAAGGAGGAACATTTTTTTGGTCCATTCTGGTCTGTTTTCAAATTATGTATTTTTTGCTCTTGGAAACAATACCCTTCATGAAGGAGAATTAAACGTGGGCATGAGAGACAATGCAAGACAAGGAGAGCAGAAACACAATGTCACCACTCGAACAAGTGGGTCTCTTCAGGGGCTGACAAGTACCAGCATGGAAAGTCTGTGATGCTGGAAGGCAGTGATAGACCAGGACATAATCTATTGGCAGGAATAGGTATGGCTTTGTGGAACAGGTTAATAATATTACTAAGCAAAGTAATGATTAAATGTGCCTTTGATGCTTTCTGGAATGCATTGCATGCACCATTAAACATAAACCAAGTTTGCTTTATATAAAGCCAAAACATTATGAAAAAAGAGCCATGAAACCATCATTACCAGTAATTGGAAATTTATCGTGCAGCTACTGTGCTGCCAAGAAGCATGAGCTTAGTGAATGGAAGGTAACAGACTGGGGGCTTCTTAAATAACAACCCTCATGGGGTTTTGCAAGTGCATTCACTTTACATATTTTCAGATATTTTTGGGCTATTATTTATTTATTGAATTATTCAGTCTAATTTCACTCTGTGAGGTTTTCCCACCAAACCTTAAAGAGATAGTTGGAACTGCACCTAACATGCCTTTGGATCTCAAAGGACAAGAGTTAAATCTCAGCTTAGTGCTTACAAGTCAAAATAATGTTTTTCATGATGCTGCATCCCCCCGTCTTCTAGTTACGGAATCAGGAATTTTTGATGGTGGGTGGGATTTTTTTATGTAAAGAGAGTAAGTTGCTGGTTGAGACTGTTTCTATTTTGTAGCATGGCTCATAGACCGTTAATATAGCCCTTTAGAATGCCACTTGCTCAATCTAAAAGCTTCATCAGTCAGTGCCATTTTACAGGGGAATTACATGTATAAATTCTTGTATTGATTTTTTAAAAAAATAATTCTCCCTCACATCCTCAAATAAAGAACTTTAATTTAAATGAGTTGTTACCAGCCTAGGATCTGGCCTTTATCCTTATTCCTTAACATTAGCCTGAAGGTTTAATTCAAGTTGTATTTAGTGCAATACTTTTGTAGTCCTTCATTTACATGTATGCCAACAAGCTTAAATGCACTGCAACCTTGGAAGACTTTCAAAGGAAGTAATAATTCCTCTGAAATAGGTCTTTTGAAAGCTTTATCTTGTTCTTTCTCTTTTTGTTAATCTTGGAGCCCCTTAGCATGTCAAAGCAATTTTTCTAATGTCACATCTTCTAGACATTAGCATGAAAGAGCTTTAAAAGATGATTTGAGAAAGAATAAATGTTGAATGAGCATTTATTATAGAGCCGTTTATGCTGCATTTGCATTTTGACTATATTTTTGACGTGAAGTGTTTGAAAAGCAGGCTAATTCGAAAGTCAATAGTCTCTAAACAATGTATACTACAAGTCTGTTTACCCTGAACTGTTTCCTTTGTACATTAATGTACAAAAATAAGATTTCATTAGGCTTAAGCTGATTTGTTTGTAAGGGATGAGATTAAACTAGTCTCATTAGTCTTAACATTGAAATCATATTCCCTTTAGAATTTTGGTAGTGATCAAAAGTTCTCTTTGAGTTGTATTGAAGAGAATAGGTAAAAACTCATCAGTCAATTGATATTGATCTTTTTTCTGAGTTCTGATTCCTTCCAATTTAAATGTTATGGAAATTAATTAGTGAAGAATACCCAGGTCTGGGATAAGAAGAATAATGTTTATTCATTAGAGTACTAGAAAGGAATTTAAACATTTTTTTTTTCATTTTGAAAAAATGACAGACTGAAATCATCTATGTATGTAGTAGTTCACACAGTGAAGTTGTGCATAATTTGGATGATTTATCTTTGAGCATGGAGACTGGCTAAACAGCATTTGGAATATTGATACCAGTAATTGTGTGCTACGAGGATAATACATCATGTGTCACCCACGTGGGTATTTTATCTGAGATGTTATGGAGAAAGTATGTAAAAGAAATTCAATTTTCAGGCCTCATCTTAATAATGAAAGTAATTTTTAAAAGTCCAAACTATTGTGTGGTTTCTGGAAATACTACTTCACAGACAGCTTGCTAATCACCAAAATTGAAAGGAAGTAAGAAAAATAGATCTTTCATTTTTACATTTTCCGTAAAATTTCAGCTTTAGTAGAAGGACTGAAATATTAGAAAGAGGAAAAGAATAAACAAGACAGACATCTGTAATGGCCAATGCTTTTTAAAAAATATAAAAGTATTTATCATAATGACAGGATTATTATTATTTCCTGGATGACATTTGTGTTGTGATTTCTGACATGTTCCTGTCACTCAGTCCTCAGTAGAGGAAAGACTCAGAATCTGTGTTGGTACAATGCAACAAAAGAAGGTGTAGCATAGAGAACGGAGTGAGCATTTCACCACTGCATGAATCCCATAAACAATAGTCTTAATTTAAGTAATACAGAAGTGAACCAACTTTTCCCTCATCTTTGCTGTAGGCTCAACTCTTTGGGCCTTACAGAGGTGAATTGCAATGTTCCCAGCACAGAAACCTTAAAATACTGCTAATAACCCATCATTCTGATGTCAGGAAAGCCATAATCATTCTCAGTATGGCTAATGTGCAATTACACAGAAGCTGCCCTCCTTAAACAATGCTTTTTAAGTTCTCACAACACACAGAGGGCAAATCTTGTGGCGCCAAGTTGTAGAGATCAAAAGGCCCTCATAGTAGCAAGGATGCTAAAGTGCCAATATTGTCAGAAAAAGGGGAATCCACAAAAATGAGCAACTTCTCCATGGGTGTTCTTGGAGGTATGTTTTTCATTCGTCTGGAGATATCTGGGTTAATTTTTAAGGGCTCTGTTGAAATACTTATTTCCAGAGCAGTAACTCTCTGAAGAGGACTCAGGATACAACTAAATAAATGGTCTTGTATAGGTCGGTATACATCTCAGAGGTTGTCCAGACTATTTGATTAAGTTTTCATATGTATTTCCATGGAATATGTATGTATATGCAAGTGTGATATACATGCACACAAACGTGTGTGGGCTTTGTTGTACATTTAAAAATACATAGAGTGGCCTGTGCTGAGTATCTTATAACAATTATTCTAATACTTGAAGCGACAATCCAATTGAGAGGGGATGTCAGGGGATGTTTAAATCTGAAACATAACAGAGCTTAAGTGGACTCCCTTGACTCTTCAGATGGTATTTGTTGTAAGGGAGTACATAAAGAACAAGTGAAAGATTTATACTCTTGCTGTTGTTCTCAGACACACAGAGGCATACATAGAGGGAAAGAAAAAGAAACTATTTGTGAGCCTTCTGAATAAGGTAAGAGTGTTCTCATAAAAGTAGGATTTTTTTAAAAGGGAATTGTTGAAAACGGCCTAAGAATAAAACTTTTGAACACTGTCTCCTTTTTTTTCCTTGGTATGAATAAAAGCTCTAAACGCTGTAGCCTTTAACCTTTTCAGGTCTTTCTATTCATTTCCTGAAGAGATTTACATGAGAGATGTTCTTTTTTGTTTGAGTTTTTTGATATAGGTGATGATCATGTAAGTGCAAGGGCTTATCTTTCTCAGGATCTTAGACCCCAGCACCGAGCTAAAAGGTTTCTCTCAGCAGTGGATACCAGATGAAAATGCCTCTGTCGTTCTTCAAATGTTATTTCCCTGGAAGTTTTAGTATTTCAGGGCTGATGCTTTACTACTTGGGTGCTTCCAAACCCCGTCCTTCAGAAAAAACTGTCGGAGGTTGTACAGTACCCTGGGCAATCCTGAGAGGACATCTGCCAGTGTGAAGTAGTTGCCTGGGGGCTGAACTTCATCAGTTATCATATCTGTAGTAGCCTGTGTCCCTCCTCTCTTTCTGTATATGCCAGTGGCTTTTGCCCGTGCATTTAGAGATGAGAACAGAAACATTCTGTAACTGGGAGACTTCGAGGGAAGGACGAATTCTGAAGTGAACAGTCCTATTGTCTGAGTAAATTCTTGCCCTGTGCGTGCCTTTTGGAAACTCACTCAGTGCTAAAGCACGGCAATTCAGGAAGCAGAATGCTTGTAGCTGGGCTTTAACATAAAGTCCCTGCCACTTCCATAGATTAGAGATTTTGTAGCTTCTTTTATGTGAGTAAATAATAATGGACTAGGCAAATGCTGGTCTTTCTGAAGTTGGCTTGCAAAACAGAACCCAAACAAAAATCCCAAACAAAATAAACTATTCCATTTACTAGATCTAGGGTTTAATTTATTGGCCATAATGGATTTTTTTTTTTTAAGATTCCAGCTAAATTAGTTTTTCTGCTTGCTGCATACTTATCTTGCAGCTTGACCATTTCCTTCTTTGTTGTCATTCAAGACTTGCTTTCTAAAATTTATTCCATGTTATTTCCTTTTCAGCAGAAGGAATTACTGAACTATTAGAGCAGTTCAGCAATTTCACTGTTTCACAGTGCCTTGCATAATGACTGCTTTATATTATATTCTCTTTCCTCCCCAGCTCTCACTTAATGTATCTGTGACCCCACTGGGGCAGGAGCAGCACTGACCACTGATCCAACAACAGCTACTGCTATATTTTGCCAAGCTTGCTTTGATACTGTGATAAGAACAATTGATTTTTGAACCTACTGGTGGCAGGTGAGCAAAAATGGCCTTCTTAATTTTTTCCCCTCCAGTTATGATAATCTGCTCTAATTCGAATCTTTTCTAAATAAACCTTGCTTCAGTAGAAATGTAGAGATGAAGGCACTAGAAAGCACACAGGACTTAATGTTCAGAAAGATTGAGACTGCAACAGCCTCCTCCTGTGACAACTGCCTTGTGCTCCCTCTTAAGCAAGCCCTGGCCATACAAACAGGGTCAAAGCTCAGTGTTCAGCAGAACCTTGGATTGTGTTCACATATTTAGATACAAGCCACAATATCCTATTTTATAAAGTAACGTCTGCAATTTCTGCACACTTAGGTCACTTCCACCCTTTTAAAATTATTACTTTTTACTCTCTATTCTGAATGAACCCTAGTGTTGGAGGTTAATTTAATCCAGTTCATCTGCACAATGGCTTTATTCTTTGGTAATGTACTCTCTGAATCTTTGACCTTCTCCCCATTATTGTTTTCCTCATGTAATCCTGCTTTCCTGACTTTAATTTTATAAGTTCATTTGCCTTCTTTGGAAAGATACCTTTCAATACCTATATTTTTTAAGTAGTAAAATGCGTGGTCCCATTCTATAAATAATTTTCTTTCTTGCATGCACCTCCTTCAGGTGATTATTTTACAAAGAATCACAGATTTGCTGCACATAACCTTTGTGCTGATTTCTAAAAGTTACCACTGCTAATTAGTTGTTCCGCAAGCAGAAGTTGGTAGTTGAAACTGTAGTTTGTAATTAAAACTTCTGACTAGTTGTGCTTTTGGAAAGTGAGGGGATGTTAAGTATCATGTAGGAAAGGCTGGTCTCTAACTGTGTTCTTACCTAAAACACATTAAAAAATCACCAAGAGTTGCTTTGTCCATTTCTCTGAAAAAAGAAAAGAAGGAAAGAAAAGGAGAGATGCCCAAGAGCATTTGAACAGATCATTACCCTTTGAGGTACAGGTTAGGAGCTAAAAAAAGATGGAAGCCAGACTTCAGAATCACTGAATCCCCCTGGAAGATAAGTAGCTCACTGGCTTCTCAGACTGGTTTCTCATTGCTTCTGGTTCCCTGTAGAGTCTATTAATCTTAGAACCAGGGCTTAAGAACATCCTGTTTTGATGTTCTTGAACGTGTTCAGCTATTCAGATGGAGAACAATATCTGAGGTTGAGTTGTTGATCAGCAATTGAACAGAATATATAATTTGACTGAGTATTAATTAAATAAAATGTTCATTTGTGATGCAGTTTTAGAGTGCCATCAAATGTGATGTGCTACACAAAATTGCAGTCTAGGAACTCTCCCTGCTGACTGCTTAGTCTTTTACTAACATCTCATCTCTTTTCATGTCCCTGAGTCCTGATTAGTCCACTGCTACTTTGATACTCTTGCTGGTCTAAACAAAACTTTTGTGTTGAATGGCAGCTGATGTGCTGCCATGGAGAGAATGTACCCAGTGCTGATGTATATCCAGCCCCTGTGGCTCCTGCACAGCCTCATAAATAGGCATTAAGCCAGATTTATGCCTATTCATCCCTGTTCATTGACATGGAATCTAAGAATGTGCTAGTCCTGCTATTTTTTCATGCTCTAACTGCAGTGAGCAGCTCCAAGTTTGAGCACAGTGTGACGAAATATTTATGTGAGCAGGGCTCCAGGGATGCTGTTTTGTTGGCCACGTGATGCTGCCCTTTGGACCTCCAAGGCAGGATGCAGATGGGTTTCTGTGCAACGAGCCTGGTTCACCCCTGCTTTGGGTCTGGCTGCTGCTTTCCTTGGGCTCATTTTGGTATTCAGTGACTGAACAAAACTCCAACTGACTTCAATTAAGAGGTTGGCCTGACTCCTCACTAGTGTAGTAAGTCCTTGTAAGGTGTAACATCACAAGTTCTCTGTGCATGTGGAGGTAAAAACAGTTTTCATATAGGACACTGGAATGAACCCATGAACTGTTCCCAGGCTACTTGGGTCAAAGGTTCCCCATGGCTCTCTACCACCCAAGATGAGCATTGTTTGGGTCCTAGAGGAGCAGAATTCTGAGGTACCAATAACTGGGACTTATCTGTCCAACTAATAATTAGAAAAGAATGCAAATATAAAGGGGAACTCATAATGATACTACTATTAAAGCATTAAATGTTTTGTAGCATAAGAGCACTAAGTCA
The DNA here is from genome assembly GCA_013397195.1 of Hylia prasina. Classification (NCBI taxonomy): domain Eukaryota; kingdom Metazoa; phylum Chordata; class Aves; order Passeriformes; family Sylviidae; genus Hylia; species Hylia prasina. The sequence continues at coordinate 387,443 of VYXD01000337.1, read as the reverse complement.
GACTTCACTAAAGCATTTGAAATTAGGACCTTTTTAAAAAAATACAGCAGTTGGAAGGAAAAAAAAAAAAGTTCAAAGCTTCTTTTTCTCCCCCTTGGAAACCTGCTGGTGTTAGGATAAAATGAATAGAGAAAAGAGAAAGGTTTGCCTTCTAATAAAGCATCTGTTGCCCACTTTGAACATTTCTTACTTCTTTGTGAGTGTGTCTCTTCAGTTATGGAGACTACTGACAATGAAGAACAGAGGTATAGAAAAAGACAATGCCTGTTATATAGCCAATATTTCTGATTTCATGTCACTTTGAACAGAATCTTCATTTGACCACATGCTGTGTGCAGGAGGAATTTCTTTGTTGGTTAATCCAAAGATGCTGTAAGATGCTCAAAAAAGTAAACTGCAGGAATCTGTTCAATAAGAAAGATAAAAACAAACCCTACAGTTCATTCAGTGCACTGCTATCGCTTTTATCTTCACCCTATTTTGGCATGCTGCATAAAAGCTGAATTCAAATAACTTGTACTTCCCTTCCCTTTTCTTAATTTTGTTAATTCTGTGCATGGACTACATATTTCCTTCATCTTTGAAATAAAAGGTAATAAAACAAACAGCTTCACATGGATGCAAAATGTGAGAAAGAACAAGAGGTGCACATGCATGCCTGGATTGCTTAAAAGCCTGTGGACAGTTATTATTGCCACTGAATTTCAGCTGCTGTAACCACACCTCCACTAAAGGTTTGCAGCCTTTTGCAGCAGGAGGTTCTCAGATTTGGCCAAGCTGCTCACCTGAGTGATTCAGCAAAATTTTGTCCAGACCTCAGACACTTTGTTCTTCTGCGAATGCTTACAATTCAAGGCCAAAATGGGAGGAGATTGTTTTCTAAGGGCTACCTTCATCCCTTCCCAGCCAGCTCTTGTCCTGCTTGCAGTGCATGAAGTCAGCCTGTGACTGGCCATTGAAGCACTGAGCAAAAGCAAAGCAATGAAATATAATCTTAAAGTTTGATCAAATTCAGCTGAGTTTAGTGAAGAAGAAGGAAAAAAAGAAGAAACCAAACATTTTGAATGGATATAGGAAAGAATTAAGTTTTTAAGTGACAAATATTTTGATTTTGAATTACTTAAGGTAGATAAGATTGCAAAGATGAGTTTGTTTGCAGTGCTTTGTTTTGGTACTCTTAAACTCTCCAGACATTCCCCTCAGATTCTTTCCTATGTTAGCCTCAAGCTGATTTCATAATTTAAAGAGCACTTTAAGGTTGTGGTGGTGGGGGCATTTGTGCTTGAAAATAAATGTGTTTTTTCCTGGTGAAACCCATTGCTCATGAACAGGAGGAGGGTGCCTGTGGGTCTGTGTGTAACTCAGTCAAGGGTTATAAGGCACTCTACTCAACAGGGATGTTTTTAATTACTCAGATTTAGTTAATGACACATTTCCTGTATATGACTGAATTGTAAAGATGCTCTGAGATGCTCACATAGTACAATAGTGAGTGTCTTTAGCACATGGGTGTAATTATTACAGTTGAATTTTGCTTTGACTACAGTCAAGTACAATTAGTTGTGAGCTATTATATTGCAGTTTTAAAAATATGGACTAGTTTTAATTTCTCACGCAGGTTTGTGTGTGACACACAAGACAGGTGAATGAGCCCCACCTTTGGACAGACTGCTCTGGAAGAGAAGCAGTACTTCCTTAGCCAGATATGGCTGGAAAAATCACGTTCTGCTGTGAAACTGAGAAGGCTTACTCAGGGAAGGGGAAGGTGCCAGGATTTGACGGACCATATTTCTAACCAGCAGACCCTTCCTTTCACTGCCATCTTCCATTTCAAATGAAGCCAGAGGAGATACTCCCAATTAATTGTTAGCAACTTACCTTTGGCTGGCCACCCTCTGTCTCATTTGTATTCCTTGGTCCACAATCACTGCCAGCTTTCCCAGGGATTTTACTCTTTGAATTATGCATTCCTTCTGTCAAGTCATCAATAACATTACTCAGAGCAGATGTATTTCTGTAATTGATTAGTTATCTCTTCGTGGAAAATAGTAGAGTTTGTGATCGAGTAACAGGTTCATAGATTCCCTTGATCAAAGCATCAGAATCTGATTATACTTCCTGTAAAGAACAACCTTTGAAGTGGATCAGCACTCAAGTAATTCAATTACCTGCTTTCTGGAAAATTCATCTTGAAAGGAGGTCATTTGCTCAGGTACAAAGAGGTGGAAGATACTGTTTCCATTATGACCCATATGGTGACTTTCTGTCAGCCTCTGAAAAAAGGAGTGTGTGAAGATTATTTACTCTGTTGGAGAGGTAAAGATGTGACTTGTCTTGTTTTATTATTTTATATATTAAATAGATATGATTTTTTAAATGAATCCCATATTATATTAATCTGCATTTGACCCTTAGTACAGTTCTAGGAAAAATGAACAGCTACCAAGTTTAAACTCAAACATTTGTTTGTCAGCCAATTTATTAGCTTTTATTCTCCTTGTAATTCTTGATGGAAGTCCTTTTTTCAAACTAGGCCTCAGTCTAAAAATGTGCTAAAACAAAATTTGTTCTTTTAAAAATCTACTCCAGAACAGCCCTGCTATATAATCTTTGTTTTCTTCTCAATAAGTAGATCAGATACTACGAGGATCTTTTTAATTTTTCCTGTGGGTGTGATGGCTGTAGGAGCTGACAAACAGTTCGTGGTTAAAACTAACATGAAGCTGAATGAGTAAAAAGAAATCAGGTTCAGGAAGTGGAAAACTCAGCATTTTAAAATAAATGTAAAAGTAACCATGTCATTCTGTGGCATGTGGAATATTTAAATGGAGGCAAAAAAAAAATAGTTAATTCTGTATTCTTTACTGCCTTCACTCTTCTTTGGATCTACTTGGATGAATTCCATGGCCAGTACAATGCCTCAGTTCCCATCTCCATAACAATAGTCAAAGCTACAGGACAGGATCCAGCAGCAGCTTCCAGGTAGGAGTTATCTTTCCTGTCTTTCTTTAACCATTGGGAACATGTGTCCCAAGGGGGAAAAAAAAAAAAAAACAACCAAAAACAAACAAACAAACAAACAAAAAACCCCAAAAAAACAACCAAAAAATGAAGGTATTATAACATTTATAAAAGTTCTCTTACGCATTCTTTATTATCACTGGACCTCAGTGACCATCTGACAATATTTCCTGCAGGGGTGCAATGCATGGTAGATCTTTGAGTTAGCTTGAGTTATGTGAGATTTCACTTTAGTTCTCCTACCACCCATCCTCTTCTGGTGGGTTTTCAGTGTCCCTTGGTAAATCTGCCCAGAGTAGAAGACAAGGTGGTTCCAAGACTCAGAGTTTGTAAGAACTGACAAATTGTGCCAAGTACATGTTCCTCTCCAGAAGGCAGATAAAAATGATAAAAATGGAAATAGCTGAAGGAAAATTAAAAATAGCCAGCCTTTGAGAGTTTTCAAGGGAGCAAGCTCCTTAGGACCAGGTGGAATTTCTGAAAGAATTATTTAAACCTCTCACTGTGAAGAAATGCCTTTTTGTGAAAAGGAAGGCAGAGCCACAAAAATATATCAAGGATTTGAGATCTTTTCTTTCTTCTCTCTTCAGCTGGTGTCACTTGTGTCTCCTCCTTGCTCTTTAGGCTCCACCATGTTTGCCCACCTGTCACCCCTTTGACGTACTTTCAGGTATAAGAAATGTTCTCTCTCTCTTTGTGATGGGAACTTTGGGCCCTTTACTCTAGCTGAGATTTTTTATAAACTAGTTTTGTCTCTCTTGGGTGACCTCTGAGAGTAACCCAAGCTAATTAAAACTTCCACAACCTTCCATAAGTTCCTAGTCTTCTGTGTACACATACCTACACACACTTTTTGTGTTAAAAATATTTCTGAAACTGTGAGAACATGACATTCATGTGCAAGATGATATGGCTTTTCTGTACATCCCCTGGCACTCTTCAGCACCCATCTCACCTGTTCTATGTTTCTGATGTCCTGTGGATATATTTCTCAGTATTTCAAAGTATATAAACCCCTTTTTCTCAATGCGGTGAGGATTTATTTTCTCAACAGAATATGGTTACAGCACTCAGTTTCCACATAGTAAGGTCGATTTAAGTATATTTTCAGGGAAAAAAAAAGTTAGTCCTTTCAGGTCTCCAGGCAGTGATCTGATCTTATGACTAAGGAATTAACTTGTTTGCTAGCTCCCTAGACTGGATGTTAAAACTCATAATAGTCTCTAAGAAACAATTGCTCTTGATTCTGTTTTTGCATGCCCTTCATTCTTGGCTGCACCTATATATGTAACAAGAGTTCAATGGTAACCTCATCATTCCTTTAAAGAAGTGCAGTGTCTTTCCTTATTCTGAATCATGTTGACCAAAGCTGTATGAAACATCAGAAAAAAGACTTTTTTGCTAGAAACACACAGTCCTAATGACCTGAAAGATACTTAGGCCCAAAAGAAGAGTTCATATATTCTTTAACAAAACAATTACACATTTTAATCTACTTTCCCCTTCCTACTTCAAGGAGTGCTGAAAGCTGTCTTCGTAGCAAAGAAAATAAATTTTGTGTTTGCCTACTTCAAATCTAGGAGCAAGCAATTCCCATCATCATTAAAATCCCTGAAGTGATTCCTTGGGTTTGAGGTCTGAAGTTTGAGACCAAGAGTGGGTAGAAGTATCTACAGGAAAATTTTTTGTCCTATTCCATTGTGGTGGTTGCTTTCCCTGCCTGAGCTCTGTGTTTTAACTGTGTGAACTTGGGCAAGAGGATCTAATTTCATTTGCCCATGTCTGCCTAGTTTGTAAACTGAGTTACACAAGGCAGAGCAGCCTGTTCCAAGATGTTCCTAAAGCACTGCAGTAGGATCCAAGTCTTGGTTAAGCCTCCTAGATGCCAACAACTATTATTATTTACAATAACGAATACAAGATATTCATTAGTAGTTTGTGTTTTACTAATACAGTGGAATGGGGAGCTCTTTCCTCGGAAGTGGTTGGATACTGTGAGAACTGCAGGATGAGACTTCATTTTTTTTGGCTGCATGTAGTGCAGGCTAAATGCAAGTCAAGCTCTGTTAGGACTGTTGAGTCAATAACTCATCCTCCATTGCAAACATCCCCTATGAAGTAATAATGTTGCTTTGGCACAGCTGACTTAAATTAATTATGACTGTTCTACTCAGCTGAATGTCATGAAAATATTTTTTTCAAAATGCCCACACTGTGAGAGTTCCTTATTCTTTGCTAAAGCAAAGATCCATTAATTTGGCTATTTTATTTTTAAGCTCTATACGTGATTTGAACCAAGGTAAATTATTTTCAAGTGGAAAACTATAATCCAAAATAAAGAAAATTTAACTGCCTCTTTGTTTTGACTGCTGCTGAAGGAGTAAAGTCCACTTAACATAATGAAGATAGTGGTTGCATTACAGTGTGTGGGTGACCCTGGAGTTATTCCATTGAAAGCCACGGAACACTGATAAAATGTAGACATGAATGCTGGAGCAGTAGCCAAGCAATGAGGAAGTTAAGTGGATGAGATGGTTGGAATGGAAATGGAAATCATTAAAAGTAGGTGTCAGGGTTTTGACATGTGACTATGACTTCGGCAGTTTTGCAACTGATATTGAAACAAAAAAAAAAGAGAAAAAAGAAACATCCTATTAAAAAGAAAAGTTTTCAAACTTTGCAGACAAAAAATATAAGCCATTCAAACAAAGCACTGGAAACACTACTACATTTGTACTTTTTTAATAGCTGCAGTTTATAGTGACTTATTGATGCAGCTGCAATAGGACATCTACACTGACCAACTGGGGATGCCTGGAGCCCAGCAGGAATAATTCTGCCTCCCACTGCCCCAGCAGGGCTTGAGCCTGGGGGCTTGGAGAGCCTGTCTGATGGGTGAAAGAGATGGATGCTTAATTCTTTCTTCTTCTATTCTCTCTCTCCTTGCTCTCTGTACATACCTCTCTCTGTATCTTACACAAACTCTGAGTCATTAGTGGACTGCCTGCTGTAGAGATCTCTGGGCTTTACACAACCTGGCAGTCTGTCACTGGAAAGGAGATCTAAATCAAATCACAGGAGAAAAGAAGAAAAATTTCTCTTGCGAGAGCTGTCACCTGGCTTTTAAAGATGGCTAGGATTTGAAGGGGAAAAACTATTCAGAAAGAATATATTTCCATAATCCGGCAAACTTTTTCTAGTTAGAAATATTTTATCATTGTACAGGGAGTTTACATTTGTCTCCTTGGTCTTTGTGACCTCATATGCATTTTTGGTCCCTCACATCCCAGTGGGTACAGTAATCTCAATCCAGCCTGTTCATGGGAGACAATAGCCCCTGACTAACACCTAACAACTGGAATGAAATGATGCTATGTTGATATCAATTATAACTGTTATAAATATGCATCTGTTTCCAGTGAGTTTTGAGTTTTCTAGAATATATGGAGTTGTGGCTCTGATAGCGCCAGAGCTGTGGTATGTCTTTGCTCTGTATTCCATTTAAATATAATTAATAAAAAAGGACTTATAATGCTCTTGAACTCAGTATTGCAGCTGGACTGCAGTAAAGGCTTGAATTATATTTCTACTGTGGTGAAGTGCATTTGATTCTGTGTAAGAAATTTGGCTAATACCATATCTGCACTTGTTCATTGTTCACATGCAATTCTTCTTGTGACTTTGTGACATTTCACATTGAAATGACTGTAATTTCTTTTTTTCTCTGTCTGTCTCCATGTGAAGGCAAAAAAGAGTACAAAGAAACCCCCAAGGCTCTGGTGCCAGGCTGCACTGCCAGAAGCCCCACTGGCACCAGACAGAGTGAACACCTAACTCAATTTCCTGCACTTTTGGCAAATCAAATTTGATATTAACTGCAGTACATTTTTCTTAATATGAAAATGCTTTTAGCAGCTTGATTAGGACTTTGTCTTTCACAGTGCTGAGTTTGTCACTGTCAAGTGACATCTGAAATAATTCCACTCGTGAATATTTTTTATGTAATAAATGCTCAACTTCCACAATTTTCACTTGCTTTCTAGAATTGCAAACTGAGGGACATTTCCAATCTGAGGTGCTTCACTGCAAAATTGAAATCTTGTCTTCCTTTGAACAAGTCAGGCTTTAAAAGGTGGAGGAAATGAAAACTTCAGTATGACAGCAATTCCACCCAAGCCATGATTAACGTGCTGGGATGGATTCTCAGCTGTGCTGAGTTTGGCCTTCATGAGGCTGAGCAGAGCCAGGGGGAGCAGTGGCACAGAGCCACCTTTCCAGTCCTTTGATCCTGGGCCAGGCCGGGCAGGACTGGCTGTCTGCATGCTTTAAAGCAACCCAAGAGGTGTTTTACACTCTGCAGTCATAGAGGGGATGTGGGGCTGCAAACCCTCAGAGCTGCCCCAGCCCCTCCTCAGTGCTATCCTGGGCACTGCTCTCCTCTGCTCCCCAGCCTTGCTTGTGACCCTAACACTTGTCACCAGGAATCCTTTACAGTGGCTGTGCTTAGAAGTAAAAGAGCAGTCAAAGTCAGAGAAAAAAAAATATTGCCTGTTACATTTATGCATAGAAGGAAATATCTCTTTAACCAACACATTTATCTCATTTTGGAACAAACCCATTTTTAATTATTCATCTTGATTTCAATGCTTAAATCCATTCTATTAAGTGTTACTACTAATCCTGAATAAATATTTTATTTTTAGAATTTATATTTACAATTATTTTTATTTGAGGAAATTAAATTTGCATTTTTTAAAGCATTTGCATATAGGAAAAACAGTTTCCTGAATTAGGGCAAAACCCTTCTGTTTTAGTGTAAAAATGTTTCACTTTTTTCTTAAATCTATAAAATGTTACTTCCCTGCCGGAACTTTATTTTGTGTTAGTTTTGCAGTAATCTTAATTCTGAGAAAATAGTCTTAATTAGTCATGTTTGTAGATTACACACTCATGAACTGTTTAGATTAATGTGTTTATCACAAAAATATCCTGTAGACTGTTCTACTGTTGTGATCCAATTTTCTGCATTTGAAATTTACAAATTATTCCATTAAAATTTCTATTTTCAAAGGTAAGAGCTATTTAAAATGAGAGGCTGCCTACTTGCTGCTACTGGTGTGCTCTTTGAACTGGGTTGTCTAAATCTTTCCCTTTGGATGAGACCTTTATGGAAGAAGGGACAGATGATCCTGTGTATCTGCCCAGTGTGTGGTTTCTGAAACATCTGGTGCTGGCTCTGCTGGAGGCAGAGGAGAGTGGGACAGGGAAGAGGGGGAGGAAGCATTCTCCTGGAAAAAGTGCTTTTTCTGTTGTTTATTTTAAAATCTTATCCTGAACATCTTCAGATTGCTCTAGTTTTCAAAGTTCTGGCTTTCTCTCCAGTTTACAACTGAGTTTTTCTGTCCTCATACATGTCAAGGGTAAAAACAATACAAGAAGTGAGAGCTCTATGGTACAGTGTTCCTGAAATAATATTGTTCAGTCATCAAGCTAGCAAAGTCTGCATCTCAGTATTAATCTGTGCTTAACTTTCACTTTTTAAATTCTGACTGTATTACCTTTACCTGTGGCTTTAGCACAGGTAAAGATTAGATTTGTTATCATTTGATATTTTAGATTTGTTGGAGCTCACCAAAGGATAAATATATGTCAGCTTTGAGAGTCAATTTTTTAAAAATATAGACATTTGATTTAATTTTTTCTAAATATTTGTTCAGCTTTAACATTTTGTTAATGGTTTTCAAAGTTTTTGTAGGTTTTTTTTGTTTTTGTTTTTGGGTTTGGGGTTTTTTTTGGTATAAAAGTAAGTGCATTTTATAAGAAGCTTTTATGGTACCATATACCATCAGAACACCTTTCAAAAGGTGTGTGAAGTGCCTGCTGTGTCTTCTGCAAGGCTGGTTCTGTTTGGTGCACATGTCAGGTGTGGCTGCTGTGTGCTCTGCCCTGAGGGGGATATTTCTGTGCTCTCCCACCCCAGGCTGGATCAGAGGCAATAATGGCCTGGTGTTGCTTCTCTTGGCTGAAAGCACTAGGAAACTGTGAGTGCAGTTCAGGTCGCTGAAATCTCTGTATCTTACTTACTTAGCTGGAAAAAGCTATGTGTTTCCTTGATTCTTTTCAACCCCTGGGTCTGAAAGGAAGAAATTAATGAAAAAAAATTAAAACTCCCTCAAAGTCTCAAATATATGAAAAGTTGTGTGATGCAGAGGTGCTAGTAGTGCTTCAAAGCAGGGACATCAAATGTGTCAGGAACCAAGATCCATTCAGATAAAGGTTTATTATTTACTGCTGGGAAAAAATGTTTATAAATTAAATTCTCATCTGTTGCTTCCTAAATGGTCCAGTTTTGGGGGGGCAGTTTACAAGTGGAGGTTTGGAAAGGAAAAGCAGCACAGCTATAGGGATGTGTGGATAAAAGGTGGACTGGATAAGGAGCTGACTGGAACAGGGAAATTTATAGAAGACTGACACCCAGCAAGCAACATTTTGGAGGGACAAGACGGACTTCAAAGGGAGAGCAAAGGCTGGGGGCAGGGAAGAGAGACTTTTAACTGGACTTTAATCCTCTAACCAATGATACAGCAGCTCCATGCTAACCAGTTCTGACCCAGCTTTAGCTTGAGCCTTTTCCTGTCCTCTTCCTTAGAGAAAATAGCTTTTGTTCACTGTTAAGACAAAAACGTCAGAGAGTGTTCACAAGGGAGCAACATCCACTGCATGATTGGAAGCCCTTTCATGCTTTTCCTTCTCTATTTCCATCTCTGTTTTAGGAATATTTTCTTTGTGACTCTTCACAATTCCCATTGATGGCAGTGGACCAAAATTTCTCCTCTGATATTTTTTTATCACCTTCCGGTGGGAAACCATAAAGGGTCTAATTCTGTTCTCACAATTTGAGGATACTTGGTACTTGTATGTATCAAGACCTTAGAAAAATTACTTCTCATAGTAGTGGTAAGGCTGACCTAGAATATTTCCAAAGGAAAGTCTTTCCTGTGAAATATTAAGTTAACAAGGTGTGTTAAACTCATGTGTCACACTTTGAAAGCTTGAGAGTTTAGAAGTGAGAAGCTCTCTAAATTCACAAGAAAGATGAAAAAGTTGAGAAACAGAGGAACAAGAGGGGAAGGACAATGCAAGGCAGCTTTTCTTGGCCCTCTGTGACCAAGGCAGGCTCAGAAAGCTACAGCCTGTAGGATTGAAAGGATCAGTTGGCAGTTATTTTACTCAGGTGAGCAAGATTTCAAAAATGGGAAAGACAAGGGCCTCACATTAAAGGTTTCTGAAGCTTTCCAAGAGCTCCTCTTCTATCAGGTATATTCTTGCACATAATCCAAAATGGCTTGTAGTCTCTTAAAAGTTTTCTCTAACACATCTTTTTAGAAATCTTTAACTCCAAATTGTAAATCTAAAAATATCTTTAACATGTAAAATTGATTCACAAACAAGTAGTTGTCTACTACTTAGAAATTTTTATGAGCTATAGAAACATAATTTATCTCTGAGCAAATTCCAAAACCATGTGAATCTTGGACAGCAGCACAAATTTTGCTCTTGTGCCACTATTTGTTAATTATTGCATGTGTAAGCATTTGGGCGAGCGCCGTAGAGAAAAGGAACAACAGGTGGGAAATAAATCCAGGCTTCAAGTCACACTTGCTCATGGGCAGGGTGACACTGCTCTTTCCTGCTCCAGCATGGCCACAAGCTGGACAGCAGCGTCCTTGCTCTGAGCATCCTCCCTGGCACAGGAAAATGCTCCTCCCCTGACCACACACCTCAGTGTCTGTCCATTGTAGGAGTCAGGACATCAGGGTCATACTGAGATGGGAGGATCAGCCAAATGCTATTGTCATCCCCGAGTAGTGAAAATTAATGATTCTTTAAATAAATAAAATGATAACTTTATTTTCTGGTTTGTGGGCTTGTAGGGTATGTTTGAGCGACTTTTCTCAGAAACCACAAAGGCTAGAAACTTTCCTCCTTTTGTGATTCTCTTGTTAGTAACTGGCTCCAGATGTTTTAACTGTAAGAAAATAAGTACTGGGAGAGTTGTAACTATATCATTCATGTAGCAACATTGGGAAGAGCAATCTGAAGAGGCTGATAGTCATTCCTTCTCCAAGAGGCAACATTGAAGGCAATTAGATGTAGCTGAGCAGTAAATGTTTGAGAAGTAAAATGTGGCCATGGAGAACAATAAAAGATAGTTTGGGGTTTCTCTGGGACCACTAGAGTACAGGAGGGTCATCAGATTAAACAGGAGGAAAAGGAAAGTAAGAATCTCATTTATTTCTCTGTTTCAGCATCATGTGCAAAGGTGCTCTCAGAGTGCATCTTTGAGAGGTCAAAGTTTACTGTGAAAAAGGAGAAAATAGTTTCTGGAATAATTTGCACATATATAAAACAGATTGAAACTTTGCATGATCTTTACATGAGGTGCTTTCTCTGTACAAAACCACATGTGGTGGTCTACTACTGACTAATACAGGCTCTACTAATTCATGTGAAGAGACATACTTGCACCAAAATGTTTAAAACATAGAGGTTAAAAAAGATGTCGTTAGGGTGATGGATTCTCCAGTAAATATTCCCTTTGAGAAAATGTGTCATAGCAGATACTCTCCTCTATAAATTGTACTAGTTTGTGGTTTAGAAAGACTGCAGGGAAATTGGATGTTGGAGTTGGATTTTCTTCCCTGACTGAGAAATCCTGGCTTAATAGCAAAATTCAAGAGAGTATGTGAGAAGTATGAAGAAATCAGCATATCAGGTCATGGTAGGCACACTGTATTTATGCATTTAATGCTTCCTTTTGGACCATCTTATCAATATGTCTGGGTTTTATCTGAATACCACACAGCTGTTTGAGAACGTGCACAAAACAACACACATGGAATTCTTGTTAAAGCATTTGGAAAATAACAGGATATCAATTATTCCATGCAAACTGCTGAAGTAAACTGTACTTCAAACGAAAATCCCTTCCATGCTCAGGGAGGTGCAGATGTAGATGTACTTGAAGACGTTGATGAGAAACAACCGAATTGTAATGAATTAAAGCAGCGTTATCAGATTGGGTTGGGGTTCAGATTTCTTTTTTATTATTATTATTTTTTGTGAGGGGAGCAAGCCTACATTTCTTGTCAGGGCATTTAGAAATCTCCCCAGGCAGCTTGGCTGGCATTCCCTAGTGCTGTAACCCGCTTTGTGTGCAGAGGGGCGAGGCAGGGGCTGCGTGGGGCGAAGCCCTGCCCGCAGCAGCAGCAGCACCAGGGGCTGTGCCCCTGCCCGCGGCCGCGCCGGCTGCCGCCTCCTCTGCCCCAGAACCACGCACTGGGAAAGTCAGCTTCCACCTGAGACTGCGCTTACCCCACCCAGCCCGCACTGACACAGTCTGGGGCACGTTATGCACAGGTCTGTGAGATGAAAGGGCAGCCCTGAACCAGCCATTCTGCCATGGAATCCTCCCAGTCAGTCAGTCCCTAATGAGAAACACTAAGGAACACGTTTCCAGTTCTTCTCTAGCTTTGGCCAGCCTCTAAAACCTGCCTAATTGTCTGCATGTGTGTTGCTCAGTTGAAACACTGTTAGAAAACACTCTATCTGGCTGGGTTTAAAAGTCAGCTCTCCTCCTGTCAGCCACATTATTCTAGTTTAGGCTGGAGGTTAAATATAATTGATAATTTAGATGCATATTCTACCACAATGCACAAAGAAAAACAAAGCCATTTCACCAAGACCCCACTGGGTCAATGAAATGTTCTTAAAATAAACAGCTTACCTGTGTGTTTGCTAGCTGAATAATCAATCTTATGATACTGTTTTGAAAATATTGCCTGCAAATGAGTGGGTGAAGTTGACAATTAATAGTTCTGTAGGTAAAATTATATCTGTCTATTTGTTCACTTTCAAACAAAAATTAAAATGGTCTTCATTGCTTTTGGAAGAGGTTTGTTTTGTTCACATCAGTTTTTAAACTTTTCCCACATTTAGAAAAAAAAATAGGCTTATTTATTGTCACAAATTAAAATGATGACTTGTTCTGCCTAGAACAGCAGAACAAGTAGCTTGTTATAGATTGTTAATATATAAGTTTTAAATTAAAAATAGATTCTGGGAGCTTTTTTTCTTTTGATCAATTATTTTGCATTTTCCAAAGTGAATAAATGTAATAGATATTTAACTACAATTCAAGTTGGCTGCTAGCCAGTCTGTTTTTATTTGTTTGACAGCTTAAATGACAAAAGCTAAACGGCAAAAAGCTTTTGTGCTTTTTTTGTTGCCCATGCTTTTCACATGCATTGTAACTTTTTTTTTGTCTACTGGGACTAAAGTTTCGGAGAGGAATAAAACAGTCTATTCCTTGCTACTTATTTTAAAGAAGGAAGCTCTATGGAGGCTCTGGATATTTTTGGTAGGCACATGTGGAACAAACATGTGTAATTGTATGACTGATCCAGGAGAATGTTTAGCAGTATCTCATGGTATGCCATTTAGGGGAACAATCTAAAGTATGAAACAGACTCAAGTGTGAAAGTGCTGTGGAGCAAAGGAAGTTTCATGTATGAGAATGCCCTCCTAACATAACCCATGTGCAATTATGCAGACTATTACATGTATCTCCATAAGGTGCAAATTTTACTTTTAATCTTGTTCAAGCTGTTATACCCATAAAAATAGGGACACAAAAGCATTTTGGTCATTTGCCAGATGTCTCAGGATAACGAAGTAGTTAATACAGTCCAAGCTGATGGAACTTCAGGACTGGGTTATGTGGCAATGTTGTGTATTGTCCATCTCACCACCTTCAGTTGTTCTTTCCTTATAAGCTGGAAATTCTTGAGGTAAATTAAATACCCAAAAGCTGTCTGGGATTTATACAACATTTATTTTACTTTTACCTTTTTTAGCTTTTTGAAAAACGGTCCCACAAGGTAAAACTACTTGCTGAAGATGCTGCAAGAAAGGGCCTTGTAGTTGTGTGACCAGTTCTGCTCATTTATTTTTATTCAGACAGTGCATCAGTACCTCAGGTGTCTTCTTCATCTCTCAAAGCATCTCAACCTTCACGGCACCTTGAAGCACCCTTGCAGTGACACAGCATCATTGGCCAGCAGGAAAAAGAAGCCTTACAAACGAGCAGTAACCATCTGCAGCAAACTGTGGCAAGAAAGGGTAAGAGGAAACTAAACTGAGGGGCACAGAGCTTAAGCGGCAAGTTGCTGGTCTTGTTTCTGTGCCGTGCAGCAGAGCTACTCTGTCTGCTGTGATCTGTCAATGTAGATGTAAAGGAGACATTAATGCTCTGAAGTACTGTTATAAGTTAACTCATAATGTGTGGCAGCACTCAAACTCTTACATTGCCTTCAGTGGGGGTTACTCAGCGAGGCAGCTCTGCTCTGCAGACAAGCATGTAAAACCATGTTTGCCTTCTGCAGAGTGCAGCTTTAGCAGGTTTAAGCAAGGATGTGCTTGCTGCAATCACGTGCTGTGAGTTGCTGGTTACACAAGTTCCCTGTTGACTCTCCTTTCTCCTGAAACATTCCATAATAGTGCAGTACTGTGGTTTCCATTAATACTGGAATGGGGATGTGATTAACAAGGCTAGGGAAGGCTCAGTGCAGTTTTACAAAGGGGGCAACTGAAGCACAAGCCAAATTTTGCCTGAAGTACTTTACTGGCAATTCTAGGAAGAGGAATGACAAGTCTTGACTGTGTCATTTCAACAAATTGCAGAAGTTGCTACTGTGCCCCCCTTTTCCTTATTGGTACCACTTGAATGCAACATTTGCCTTGCCTAATCTATGGAGATTTGTAAGAACAATTTGAAACTCCAACTAACACGTCAAGGAAATAATAAACAGTGACTTCTTATAATGATTGAAGGATACTTACTAAGTCAAAAATGGTTACATTTTGAGGACTCCCTATGTAGTTCTTAATATTATCCAATACAGAAGAAGGCAAATATATTTATAGAATGTAATGTCTATAAATTTGCTATTTAGATAACTCACATTATAAATTAAAAAAAACCCAAACAAACAAAAACCCAACCAATATCTGGGAAAAAACACTTAGAAAAATTCAACAAACTAATGCTTAATTTATTAAGCCTTGAGAGCCTGATTCTGCAAAGCTAAAGCCTCCTCAAGGGGTACCAAAGAAATCTCAGGTTTTATGGCACTAAGAGAGTTGAATGTGCTCAGCAGCATTTCTCTGGGTTCAAATTCAAGCCACCAAAATCATCTGATAAGTTTACAAGATCCAACAAATTGAAAAGAAAAAGCAAATATTAGACAAAGTATGTGTACTCTTTGGGGAAATTCTGTTATAGTTTTTCATCCAATAATATATTCAGTTTGATTATTGTTCTGTTCTGATCATGTTGTGATTAACTGTTTAAACAAGCATAACTATTTTACTGCCTGAAAAATGACTTAAAGAACTATTCTGATTTGACAAGGAAAAAAATGGCAAATCAGCCAAATGTTTGCATGTTCATATCAGGTGAGTAAAATGTTGAGAGAAATTAATTCTGACTGATATGATATATGGGAATTCAGTCATCCCCGTATAGGATTGATAAAAATTTTGAAGTTTGGTCTTACCTGAGATACTCTGTACACCTACAAGTGTCCTAATTTTTCCTTCCATTAGGTTTGTGTGTGGGCCCCAGGGGTGAGAAATAATTATGTCATAAATATACAGGCTCTTAAGCATTGTTTTAGGAACAGAAAGATGTATCAGTTTTGGTGGAAAAAATTCTTTTTTGTGGTAAAAGCAGATTTTTTTGTGGAAAAGGGTATTATCAGATAACAGCTTAACTAAATGATATTCATTTCCCAAAGACATGCAGGAAATACTTGTAACTAAGTGTCCATTTACAAAATGGTCTAAACTCTTCCCTTTGAAAATTTTTCTGAAGTTCCAAACAAACAATCCTCCATTTTAGTGATGAGTATATACCACTGTCATTAGCATTGCTGTTAATGGGGATAAGTGGGAATTAGCATGAACACGAATTTGTTTGCATCATTTGGTGTAAAACCATCTTCCTTTTGCTGTAATGTGAGAGATGTACAACTGGAGTGAATAGAGACACCACCATCACTGCACCAACAAAGGTCTGTGATTTACAGAGGGTATTGGTTTCTTTTTCATACTTCAAAGAAACCTTCTCGCTCCAACTTCAGGCTCAAGATTTCTGAGCTTTTCTTTTAGGGCCAAGTTATGAGCTGCTGAAACATAGGGTTTATCACAGAACCCCCAGTGCAAGCTGAGCTCTGGCCATGGTGCAATTTAAATTATTTATGCACAGGGCTGTGTTCAGACCATGTGCACATTTGTCCTTGTCAGTCAACAAGTGTTCTATTAATCAAACAGGAACCCTGGCACGTTCATTACAAAAGTAAGAACATTGAATTTGGGATGGTATTTTTAGTGCTTTTGACAGACAGGGATTATTAAGCTGTCACTCCCTCTTTTCTGCCAACTCCCCTATCTTCCTCCCCTTCTTCAATGCATTGTCATTTTATTAAGAGCACACTAATAGTTAAACGACAGGAACCCTAAACCCCTGACTAGTTCAGTGACATGACAGGTTATTTTTTCCCTCTATTCCCTGTCCAAGAACCCCTGCTGATCTTCCCAGCATGCAGTGCTGTGTGACCCTTAACATCTGGCAGTGATTAATTGTCTTAGTGTCATAGCGATCGCCTTCCTCCCTCTGATCCTCACTTACTTTGTTCTCTCTTTTAAAGCCAGTGTGCTGGAACCTTTTCTTCCCACTTTTAAATCTGTCCAGTATCCAGGATACTGTGTGTGTCTACTGCGATACAACTTGAAAGAAACCGAAACAGTCAGTTATCTGGCCCTGAAAGTCTGGTCATGGATTCAGAGGGCTTTCTGTTCACTGAAGGGGTGTGCTTGAAAAACAGCACTAACTAGAATGACACAGATCTTGTTGAACTTGATCCGGATCTCGGGTCCCTTCTAAGCAAACAATGCAATTATGGGCAGTGCCATTCTGGGCGGACACACGGGGCATTGTGCAGAGGGCTGTTGGCTGCAGCTTACACGTTACATAGATTAAGGGGCTGACACCTCCTGACAGTGGCTGCCCCTTTGTGCTCAGCTCACCCTGCTGTACCGTGCTGCCACAGAGGTCTGAGCCCCGGAGCTCTTCCCGCTCCACTCCCACCGAGTTAGGCAGGTTCCTGCAGCTGCAGTAGGGACTGGGCTCCTGCCTGGGCTGGGAGCTAACACAGAGACGGGGCTTGCAAGGGGTTTTATTGGCCAAGGAATATCAGGGCCGTGCTCCTACCTGCTTTAGATCCCTATATAAAAAGGATATTGGTGGAAGAGGAGAAGATTGTACCACTAAGATAAATGTCAGGTGTCCACACTCTGCTCTCAAATCCTGAGAGGCTTCCCATGTGATTTTCAGGAATCAATTTAATCTCTGCCTCAGTTTCTTGTACTGGAAAATAAAGACAGTAGCTGCTTCGAAGCATGGGGAGCTTGGAGTTTTTAGAGACATCTCTTTTTCCTGTATGAAGTATTGCTAGGCAATTATTTATATCTCATTTTTTAAGACCAGCTGCCAGGCATGGGGGAGCTGTGTAAGAAGGAGGAAGGAGGATATGTTATGCAGAAGTTGGTTTGTTTTTTTTTAAGACTGCTTAGATTCAGGATGCCTGTGATGTAGTCATAGTTTGGCAACTTGCATGGGTAAAGTACCAACTGCTCTAAACTTCCACTTCCTTGCATGCAAATGGAGGATGAGCTAATAGCGTTCTTTGCAAAAAAAACCCCTAACTCTCTTAACATTTGAAGATGAAAGGTAAAAATAAACAATTGTTTTAAATCCTGGTTGAATAGCAGAATACATGCACTGAACTTAAACTACCATTACATTTACATTTTAAGGCAAAATATCTGAAAGGCAGGGCATCCTTCACTTACCTATTGAATGTTGAGTTCAGAGTCTCTCTGTCTCCCATGACACACGCTCCTCATAAATAAATAGATTTCTCCAGAGCAGTATTATGTTCTAGCTCTCCGTGTATTTCAAACAATTATAAGGCCATTTATTTTCTATTTCAAACCAAAATAGTGAAATGGAGTGCATGGCCTTTTCTAGTTGCTAAGCAACCCTTTGTAATGTGCATCCTGCATTTTGCTGTGCCATTTGGCAATTCACACAAGATCTTGTTTGTTCATTTCCAGTCTAGTAAAATTGGTTGCTATATTTCAAGTGCCAGTATAGATCAAAGTATTTCCTAGAAGGATAAACATGTTAACTGGCAGAGAGCGAATGATTAACATCAAGCACAAGCCTTTTAGCATAAAGGACTTGGCATGTCATCCACTGGCAAAGCTACTCAGATGAATGCCATCTATACCTAACAGATGTGCCACTAAGGAGTTATCCTCTTCTTTCCAAAGTGCTGCTCGCTGTACTGGTGTGACTGAAAGAGGATGAGAGCCACTGCTGAGCTTTGTAAGCAACTGAGCCAAATGCAGCTGTCAGCCATGGCATTGTATCTGGAGATCTCTGCTGAGATCTTCGCCTGAGCTTCTTCAGCTTTGCATCCGTATAACTAATGGTAGAATTATATTAAACTATTAGTTTTTCTTCCTCTACCCTTTATGAACACTTACAAGCAAACCAGAGTCTAATATTTGACTATTTATTATTACTTGTCTCTGATAAACTTGAAGTGTATGCCTAACAAAAGTTGCTTTTAAGCAGGGAACACTCACTCCTCATAAACAAGGCACAACAGGGTTGGGTTTTGCAATGATCTCTGCATTTTCAAACTCACCAAGTTACAGGTGATCTGGATCTATGCAGATTGGAGGGGAGGGTTGAAATAGGGTTGGTCAATGAAAACTTTTGAAAATAGGTAAGACAAATTTTTAAAACTTCGTATAGGTGTCTGTTTTGTTATTGGTGTGATCTGTGTGACGTGCATTTCTCTGATGTCTGTAACCTGCAATCTGTGCCAGAATCTCAGTGATACAATATACACTGGACCAAATGTCAGATATTGACTAACACAGCCATTAAAAGTACTAAGTGACAAATGTTGTAGGATTTTAAATTTTGACATGGATGGCAAAAATTTTGACATAGTTACAATATTCTAAATCCTATGGCAAACCAGAGGAGAATTTTACAAAAACCTCTTGTAGAAGGCTACAACAGGATAGTTCCAAGAAGTGACCATTTCCCATTACAGCCACTAAAAGGAGCAGATTGTCTAAGTCATTCTTATAAAACCCTATTGGCTTGGTCAGTTGTACGTCATTGGGAGTACATCTAATAGAGTTCTCTGGACAAAAGTTTACCTGCCAGCAGTACTGGTGGGACTGTAGCTGCTAGAAGTGATTTGTTTATCCATGAAGTGAACACAGTACTCTCCTGTTTGTGCAGTCATATTGGTGTCTGATGATATGGCCAAGGTCAGTCAGGTGATAAATCCTTTTGTCCCTTTTTACCTTGATCATATACCCAATCTCAGTCATGGTTGTGAAGAAGATGACGAGAAAGGTAAGGCAGATTTTACTTGTGTGATCAGAGAGCAAAGGCGAGAGGCAGATTCTTTACACTGCCAGGAGTGTGTACAGCTGGGGAGAATCAGCCCTCTCATTTCATGGCAGATAATCAGTTTCATATTTTCTGTGGCAACCATTAATATACTACAGCCTTATCTGTAGGCCTATAGGTAAAGCTGTTTGCTCTGACTGCTTTTCTGTTTGTCCCCTGAGAGCTGAGGATTCTCCAGCAAGTCCACGGCGCGCAGGGAGATGTCCTGTCCTGTCTGTGAGACAGCAGTCAGAGCAGACTTGGGCTCATTATCTTGTAGCTGTATTGGGAGATCTAACTGATCTGGAAATACATGAAAGAAGCTCCTTCTCACGTACACACAGCAGGAGTGCACATAAGCCAAAAGATGGTCTTTCAAAATTGACAGGTACTACCTCTAAATCATATTCCCTGTTGCTCATTTTTGTTAATACAGGAATCATTATACTGATTCTACTGAACTGGCTGGATCCTTTTGCCAAACCATGATGCTGAAGTAGTATGAAATCAGAACAGAACCCAATAATACTCTAAGTGCTGGTTCTTAAATAGGTTTTAATTTCTAAATTGCTTGAATGTTGATTTTGGAGCTCATCATATGCTTCCCAGAGTGCACTATGTTTTTTAGAATAAAGTAATAAAAATTGTGATTGAAAATAAATGCCATGGGCAAAAAATATTCTTAAAGTGTTTGTAATGATGCAAAAACCCCTAATCAGTGTATTCATGTCCCAGACCTATGCAACTATCTAACACTGATTACAAGCTGAAATGCCCATAATGTAATGTCAGCTTTTCAGTCCAGCATTTGTTTTTGAAAGTAGCTGGCTCTGCAGTTTAAACACTGCACAGGCTGAAAAGGACAGGGCATGGGGAGGCAGAGTGCTCCTTTGGTGTGTGGTGGCTGCTTCAGGCCTCAAGTTTAGGTGCTCTGAACTGCACACACTTCTCTCTTCTGTGAGTAAGTAGCAAATTTATGCTCCTAATGTTTGCCCCTGTGACCCGTGCCTAGGCTGGATGCCTGAACCCGCCTTGCAGGGATGACGTGATGACAAGATGACATCTTTTTAGTGTCAAATGCTGCTTTCCATGGCAGATGGCCACCAGGGAGGCAGAGCAGGCTGTGCATGGGAGCACGACAGCAGTCTCAGCACCACGTGTGTTGGGGCTGGGACTGGCAGGGTCCCTGCAGGGCAGGGTCGTGGAGCGGCCCTGGGAGGCTGCGAGCGGCACGGCCACATGTCCTCTGAAGTGTCCCTGGTGCCTTTCCCTGGCTTTTAGAAACTGAGAGCCAGACATGGTTAAGGGATAAGGGGCTTTTACCTTGGTATTTAATAAGGATCGCCTATACAACTTATAGACCTTACAAATTAGCATATCTAACAAGGATGCCCCAATGGGAGGCCTGGATATATGGTCTGGTATTCCCTCACCTGAGGAATTCCCCCCTGGATGGGCCAAATCTCCACTTTACAGGATGTCTCCTAGAGGGGGCCTCCGTTTCCCAAGATAGTTTAGGGTTTTCAAGCTTCCTACTGCAAGGTCTTTAGGATCTTTGGTCTCCTGGACTAAGAGAATACTAGGGCTATGCTAAGTTATCAGACTTAAGGAATTGCAGGTATGTGTGCTAAGAAAATTGAGGAAACACAGAAGGAATATAAAAGGTTTAGAAAAGAAAAGGCAAAAAATAATCTTGGCATCACCACCCCACAAAGGCTTCCACAGGCTGCTGCTGCCCCGGTGACACCCGGGCACAGCAATCAGGGCGATTTTCCTGCAGAGAGGCACAGGCTATGCCCAAGCCCAGCTGCAGGGTGATGTGTCCCTGCCTCCGCCGGGCCCCGGGCAGGCGTGTCTGAGCCCTGCCCTGCCCTGCCCTGCCCTGCCCTGCCCCGCGTGGGTGTCCCCTGGCAGCAGAGGGGACACGTTTGGTGACACGTTTGGAGCAGCAGCTGCTGCCCCGGTCCGTGGGTGCGGCTGCAGAGGCGCCCGGGCCAGCCTCGGCGGGAAGGCCGCAGGCGGCACCGCTAAGCTCTGCTTGTCATTGTAACCCAGCATTATGTAAATCAAATAGAGTGGCTGTTAAATTAAAGCGTGAGAAGGTAATGCCTGCAGGTAATGCCCGCTGCAGCCAAGCCACTGGATTTTAAAGAATTATAGAATTCGTTATTTCCTTATTTCTTTCCATGGGAGATGGAAGTAAAGGCTGAGGAAAAAACCCAAACCCTAATTATTGACTTCCCTGAGGAGACGCCCTGACAGCTCCCGCACAAAGGATTTAGCAGTACTGGGGCAGGGCAGCACCAGTGGTCACAGAGAAGAACGACTTATCACAGACCCTTTCTCAAGGAAAAATTGACTCATTTTTACATCCTGTGGGAAATAAGTGACTTTTCAGTAGGGCTTGCAATAAAGAAGAGTTTTCTCAGAATGGAAAATCTGAAAAATCTTCTGCATTCTCAAATCTCTATAGGAAGTATCTTGGATATTCGTTTAAGTACCAGTTCTGATATTTCATGTTAGAATCTCATTCAGAAACAAAAATGTAAATTTAAAATGATTTAATTTTATTGATTTTGTGTCTATTAGCTTTGACGGTTACTTAATAAAATCTCACTCCAGAAAACTAAACCACTTTGCTAAGTGGTTCATTATATTCTTTTAACTAGAGCAATTACTAAAGTTTCTGAGGCATAGAAAAAGGATGAAAATTCTAGATTAGGACTACATCATAGTGATATTTTCAATTAAAATACTTTCAATTAAAAGACAGTTCTAGATTTGCAAAAATTTTGGGGAAAAAATATCATCTTGCTTTGAAAAAACCCCACCCTGTTTTCTTTAAAAAAGAAATCCTACCCAAACATTCCAACGATTGTTCAAGTATTGAGAAACCCTTCAGGCATGGACCACTGCTGGTGCTGCAATGCAAGGTGACATTGATGTTCTGAGCAGCTGATTAGCAGCATTGCTGGGCACACTATGATTGCCCTAACTCGGGAGAATTTTCAAGATTTAATATTTTTCCTAGATGAAAAGCTAATTTAAATATTATTCAAATGTAAAATCTCCCAGAAATTTGGACTGAGTCTATTGAGACATTCGAGTTTCATTTGAAGACTTGCAATGTTATAAAGTCAGTTTAATCTCCCTTTTTGAAAATCTGAGTGAAAAAGGGAATTTTCTCTTCTGAAGATATGTTCTTCTCATTTCCTTACCTGTCTTCTGTTTTTCCCTCCTTGTTTGACCAGATTTGATTTTTGGGCTTTTAAATTTTTAATGTGTTGGCATTTTCATGTGAAAATATATTGTGAAAATATTCCTGGGCATCTCTGTTTAAACTCTAATTGTATTTAAAATATAATTATCAGTAGTTCGGGTAAGCTTGGAATTACATATTAAACTCATGCAGAAATGCAAATACAATTCATATAAACACCCTTTCATCTGTTCCATTTTATAATACATGGTTTGCAAAACGTTTTTTATAAAAGTAGCATGCAGTGAAGATAAAATCACAGTGAAAGAGGAATAATTCAGACAAAGGAGGAGACAGTTCTTTTCCCTACAGGTTTTTACTGTTGGCTGGTTTTTGTTGCCTGTTGTATGTTTGCATTAATATCTGAAAAATACTGCTTGGCCGAGTCAGTCACAGGTTAGACAGTCACTGAAATAATTCCAGGAGGTTTGGTGCTTATTGAAGAATTAATTTAGTCTTTTACTGCTGCATTGCAAATAGTCAGATTCTGATTTCACTTATACTGAAATAAATACAGTATAACTTCATTCACTTCAGAGAACTACTCCAATATACGTTGCTTAATTAAGAACAGAGTCTGATCCTCCATCACCCTCATTTATGGATCTCTTGGCATGCAGGGACAGGAAAGCCGTTGGTGGTAGTTTTGTCCTTGGTAATGGTGAGGAGAGTTTTTGGTCATTTGTGTTTGGGAAATGCCCCTGGCACTCACCCAGGTGTGGGTTCTCCTGGGGGCTGGAAGCACTGCAGCATGTCTGCCTCAAGCACTCCCTGTGCCTTTGCAGGGCTTCCAGACCTGGAGCATCCACAGATTAAATCTACATTGTGGACTTGACCATGACCTTATAGGGCAGCAAATCCCTTCACTTTTTTTGGATATTTTGGCCATGTGCTGTACTGTCAGAGGCCTGTGTTGTACTGTCTAAGAAGCTGTGCTGTGCCAGTGTGGTGGGGAGTGTTTCAGCCTGTGCCCAGCATGTGAACTGCAGAGACTGCCTTGGGAAGGATGTGCAGTGTTGGTAGCCTGAGAGAGAAAAGCTGTGGCGTGGGCCTCCTTGATATCCTGAGGAATCACAATGATTCATGTACAAACACACAGTTTATGTTCCCTCCATAACCTTACCAGCAAGGGAAGGAAAACTTCTATGCCTTGGCAAGAGTCCCCAGTGTAGTCAGAGCTTTGGCTGCACTTGTGTGTTTATGAATTCTAACAACTCCATCATGAATGCTGTCACCAGATACCTGGGCTCTAGCCACAGTAACTCTTCCAAATGTTTAAGCATGGTTTGCTCTTGGGAACATTCTCTCAGCTGTATTGTAGTTACTATAAGCACTAAGATATGGAATTTTTAAAAAAAAATTTATTTACTCCTTAGCTTTTATAGTCAAGGATGAAATATGCACAGTGTTACTTCCAGACTTCTTGTGTTTTCTGTGTTTTTGTGGTGTAGGGATGGCTTTTCCTTTTTTTCCTAAGACCTTCCTAAGATCTGAGATACAGAGCAGAGAGACACACTAGAGGGACCACCACCACTGGAGTTAGTACAGAATGTACGTGTGGCATTTCAAAAACGATGTTTGGCCTCCTGGAGAGACACAGTATAATTTTTAATCTGGAAAGTATTTGAAGGGTATTTTCTGTGAAGGAAACTTTTAGCTGTGTAATATAGTTATGCAGAGAAAGGTTGCAGAAACACTGTCTAAGCAAAGTGGGGTTGTGGTATTAGGGGGAAAAGCAAGATGAGGAAAAGTAGTACTTCACTGTTTTGTTGCAAAGGAAACAAAGTGTCTCTTCACATTCTTTTGGATTAAAAGCAATGTCCCCAAAGACAGAACTCTGAGGGAAGAATAACCAGCTCAATAGAGAAAGGAAGAAACTACATTTTTTTATGTATTCTTGGGACAAAGAATCCACCAGTCTGACTGATAAGGCAATTAAAACTCTCCTTTTGATTCCAAACAAACTTTGGCTTCAAACAAATCTGCATATAGGATTCCGAGAGGGTCAAAGGAATAAACAGTATCTTCTCCAGGCTGAAGGAAAGCAGCAGAGTAGTAAGAACAGAACATTCCAGAGTGACAGCAGGGGAAGGAAAGTACTTTCTCTAGATCGCATGGGAGTTTCTGGTACACTGTTGACAATTAGGATTTTAGTGATGAGGCCAATTTTTGACCTAAGGGGTTCTGTTAGAAGTGTACATAAGTAAACAAAACCAATTTAAATTTAAGTAGATGTTAATAATAAAAAAGTGGTTTTGAATAAGTACTGTGGAGCAGATGTATAGAATATTTTATTCCTTAGCTATAACTCTGCAAATCTCAGTCATGTTTCCTTTAATCATGGTAAATTCTCTCATCATTCATCTCAGAGTAAACACCAAATTTCTGTATATCTCTGTAGATTTCCATTCCTTAACAGCTCAGTTTCAGTATGTTTATCTTGGGGAGATAACATGAACATTGGAAGAGTCACCAAATGACCACCCCAAAGTCATTCAGAGAACCTCCACACTTCAGAGCAGTTCATCAGCCCAGGGAAGGATTGTCCCTGTATCCACCACACCTGAAAACTTCCCTGCTCTGCAGACAGCCCTAAGCACTGTGAGTTTCTGTTTGACCTGCCCACTTCCAGGGAACCTGTGTTTTTTGCATGTTGCAGCGTGTTTGTTCCCTTTCCATCAGGAATTACTGCTAGGTTTGCTGAATGAGAGAAAAGGACCTCAATTCCAGTCCTGTAAGATCAGCTTTTTGGCAGCCATACAGCTTTCAGGAGAAAAAGAAGAGCCAGTTGGGAATGAAGAGATGTCAGGATGTTTTAAGTGCAGGAGCTGTTCTAACAGCAGGTCCTTGTTAGAAATGTGTAATTTTTGGACATGTCCCTGGCCTAGACTTTGTGCAGCACAGTAGCATTTCCAGAAAGGAGCTGTGGGCAGGGCTTTTATCACTAAATCACACAACATAGGTCAAAATTTGTGTTTTAAAACCCTGAAGTCTTTGAGTACATAAAGAGCACTATTTCAGTGTGGTTAATTTTATTACCTTATTATAAGATTTAAACCAAAACCCAAAAACAAAAAAGAAAAAAATACCACAAAAACCCAGCAGATTTTTCTTCAGTTTTGGAGGGAAAAAAGTTGCTTCCAGGGTGAGATTTAGCATGCCAAGTCTCTGGCCAGAGCAAATTTTTAAAGCTGTATCATAAAGCTCTGAAAATAGGAGTTTATAATAGAAATGCAGACATACAGTTAATTATATCATCATGAATGGCGCCACTATAATTAGCTAACTTCTATAAGATGCCAAGTTTTAAACTATTTTACTTTTATGGCACTGGATGTCAAAAGCTATTTATTTTAGTTTCTTTCATTTTTTCTTTTATTGTCTTACTGACCTGGCTCACCAGGTTAGGAAAATGGCTTGCAGATTTTCCTTCAGCCCTGAAGAACCTTTGCAGCCTCGATGGTTAGCAGATTGCTAGAACCTGTGATGGCAAAGAGTGTGGATCCCCTGCAAAGGCAGGCAGCAGGTTATCAGCAGAAGCAGACATCTGTGGAAAATGTTGGACTTGTGGTTCTAACTGAAGGGCTTATTCTGAGATGACTGACAATCTCAGCTGGACAGAAATCTGCCAATATTTGGGTATTATGTGTACTTTTAAGGTGACACTTTTAAAAAAGGGATGAAATACAGAGAAGAAAAGGAACATAATCTGTTTTAGAAATACAATATTTCCGACAGGTTCAAAACCAGAGAAAGGTGCTAACAACAGACCCAAGGAGATTATGGGATGAGAAAATCTCCTCTCTTAAGTTTCTGTTTTCAAGTAACAGAAACCCTTTTGGAGCTCATTGCTTTTTAGGTGCTTTATAGTCCACAAAGGAATCTCTGTTTCACCCATCATTGAAATGCAGTTTCCTCTAGAGGTGAATACAAAAAACTTTACAAAAATATGATCATTTACATTGCAGAGCAAAGATCAATATATTGTTCAGTTAAAGAATCAGAAGAATCTGTGAACTAACCACACATGCTCAAATATTATTTAAATTGATAATCAAAGCTTAACAGATCTCATCATTGAAAACAGTCATTATAATTTGAATGCTCAGGCAAAGTCTTGCCTATTTTTTAAGATGATAAGTTAAATTTTCAGGGGTTTTTTTTAAAGACAATTTAAAATTTTATTTCATCAAACAATATCCATATGCATATAATAGTATTCTGAAGTTAATAATTATCCTTAATATTTAACACATCCATATTTACATGTGTTTATATATGTATAAATTATGACTAATATTGATATGCTTGATACCAGTTTTCTCAATTATATTTGATAAGGATCTGAAGGTAAAACTTGAATTCAAACACACTGCACCCGAAAGCCTGTTGCTCTTTAGGGATGGTCTAAATCATGCTGCCCTCCTTTTTGTCTGAGAGTGATGTATAAGGTGATGTGTTAAGACAATTCTGCTTCTGGGGTTATTTTTGTATGAGACTATGCGAACTAGTGCTGTTCCAGGAGTGTTTGGGCAAGTGGATTTTAACAGGCTTTAAAATCTGATAGTCCTGCGTGGTTTTGTCCTGTTTTATGCTGATCTGCATTTCTTTAGATCTGCCATCTAAGTTGATTTCTCCCAATAAAACTTCTGATGGTAAATTTCAAAGTATTTTGCTATTTAGTAAATCAACAGCACAGTAGGAATTGGCATGGACTCTTCTGTATATTTTTGGTCAATCTTTTTCTCCTCTTGGTCACATGCTTGTCACCTTTCCATGACAACCCTTCTTCTTGTGATCTTTGTTGGCTGGCTGCAATTTTGTGGCTACAGGGAGTCCCACACATGCTATTACCCTGCACAGAGCTGACAGTGCAGACTAATGACATGAGCTCAGTTACCACACACTCCCCTATCTCACGTTGGCTTATTAAAGGCTCCTCAGGAGGGTCCTGCCAGCTCCGATGCATATGAGCAATCCTGCTGATGGCAGCAGAACTGCCCAAGTGTGTAAGGAATGAGGGACTGGCCTCTGAGAGAAGAACAGTAATTTCTGCTCAGACAGGGCATGTCAAACCGTGGCCACCAGCCAGTGTGATGGAATTAATGAGGGGAAACAGTAGCCAGCCGTGACAAGTTGGGATAAACTCACAGAGTAGCACTGCCACATCCAATTACTGTATTTCATTGTTGTTCCCTGGAAATGGGGAACCCTCTGACAACCTCCATGAAAGCTGAACTGGAAATTCTGGGAATAAAAAAAGCCAGTGTGAGTAAAGTTTATGCTGATCCCCTTTAAAAAAGAACAAATACTAACACAGAAAAAGCCTTTCCTTTCCTTTCTGTCCTTGACTTTCTACAAAGTCTGCACTTTGCTGCCTTGCAGGAAGTGTTAAAATAAATTGCTTTCAAATGAAAAGAAAAATAAAAGTTAGGAAAACATTTTTTGTCTAGGCCTAATTTTGTTCTGTTGGAAGCGATGCTCTTATGTTTTGATGAAAAGCATATTTTGATCTAAAATTCTTATAAAGCAAATTGGACTATCAAGATTCCTGGGACTGTTTTAAAAAGTAAAACCTAAGGCAAATTTTTCCATGCCTAATAAGGGCATTTACTGGTAAAGGAACCAGAGAATTAGTCCAAAGAGTGCAAAACCCATGTTGATGCCAATGATATTTTACTCCATAGAATACTTCATTCAACCATGGATTCTGATACATATACACAAAATAACAGCCTGGAGGAATGATTCATGTGGAATTATTTAATTCTGCCCAGCAGAGTGCTACTTTTAGCTGGGAAAAAAAATCTCCTTGCAGGCCGGTAGGCAGCAGTTCTGCAGCACAAAGCCAAATGACATCACGGGCTCCTCTGTGAAACAAAAGGCCAATGGCATCCCCCCTTGCTGAGTGAAAATTAGCAGCAGGTCTTTGCACTGTGCACATACTTTGAGAGGAGGGAATTGTGTCATTGTTATTTGCTATTTCCGCAAGCTGACACTTATCTTGTAAGCACATCAACTGTTTGCTTTAGCTCCACAAGTCATTTCCTATACATTCTATCAGTTAGTCATGCTGCTCTGCATTGTGGGCAAAAGAGGTTAAATTCCACATGTAGAGAAAGAAAAGATGAAGGAGAACTATCTAAATAATTGTTTTAGAATGGGAGCAACTATTCATTTCTTTAAAAAGTAACTGTGCCAGTAAACTGTTTCAGACATTTGTGTCCACATTTGGAGCCAGATCAGTGCATCAAACCATTAAACTCCTTGAAGATAAAGTAGACCAGATCAACTCAAATTCTACCAGATTACTAAATTAGAATCATAACTTTCCTTGATTTTTACATCCCAAAAGAGCATGCAGACCTATCTGGAGAAAAACCAGAGCTGAGTAGAGATGCTAACAGAGGAAGATACCAGGGTTTTGTTTTTCATACATTCAGCATATGTAAAGAAATACATTTTTGTAATTGTTTTATTTTCACAGATATTGCGGAGTTTTACTGGCAAATGTTTGTCTGCTGTATTGTTGCTGGGGAATTGTTGTATCATTGCAGGGGAATTGGAAGTAGTTTTCTTCCAGCTCTAATATCATTGCAGCTTTGGTTTTGGTTCTGCCTTTTTACAGTAATGTTTGCTTACTCTTTATTTTTATTTAATTACTGTCATGTACAGTGCTGCATTGTACATATGAGAATATACCAAATAGAGCTGTAAGTCCTCAAACACAAGGGGAAAGTAAGAAGGGGGAAAGCAAGCAGAACCACTATGAGGGAATATAAAACATTCTTTGGCAAATAATGATGAATATTTTATTTAGCTTGGTTTGAGACATAGCACTGTAAGATTCTGTTACAGAGCTAGAATATAGGCTTCTTTCAGTCTCTTGGCTCCATAGTAAGATCCTAAAAAATCTATTTCCTTAATCTATGATTGAATACAACCTTATCAGTCAAGATTTTCACAGTGTGTAGATTTCTACAATAGAAAGAGTTCAAATACTCAAGCGACAGGGTTCACTTTTTTCCTTGTTCTCACTGTCTCATTTCTGTGTAACTGTATTAACATCACAGTTCTTCATATTTTCTTTATTTTTAAATATCCCAGGACAATATTACAAAGTCTTTGTGGAGAGAAAAGTAAAAAATTATGGTTTCAATTCTCCAGACACTTAAGCAAGTGCTTAATTTAAAGCATGTGGGTAATCCAAATTTGCTTCAGTCATTGGCTTCTGGACCAGAGCCAACACATTTGGAATGCATCCTGCATATTTATTCTACTGTATACATGATTCAATCACATGTGTGCAAAGTTGTTTGTGATTAAATTTGTCAATTAAAGTAACTGAATTGAAATTTAGCCTGAGAAAAATTTACATTGAATGACACTCCTACAGTAAGGGTAACATCAGAAGACAGAGAAGTCCTTCATTTTTCAAAAACCCTAACATTTGAGGCCAAATATCTGTGCAAGTTTGGTAGGTTGTTTTATTTTCCCTTTCTTGAAAAATAATTAAAAAAATAGAAATTGGTTTGATTTTTAAAATAAGAAAAGATGATCAGTGTGTTGCTCTTCATAGTCTCTGGATATTTCTTTTGATGCTTAACCATGCTAGAAGTATCTGGAGAAGTTGCAGCCAATTTTCTCACCTGATTTCTTCATAACTTTCATTTTGGTTCTCAAAATATTGTCAAGAAGAGATTCTGATTCTGTTTCAAAAGTTCATCTGCAAACCGTTTCTTCTTTTGAGGTTTGATTTTGGTTGTGTGGTGTATTAAAGTGCTGATGTTCCAGTGCTTTGCTCCTGTCTGCCATGCTGGATGATTTCTGAAAAATATAAGAGATGGTTGGATGCCTAAATGCTGCTGCTGAGATGGTTTACATTTATTCAGACTCGCTCTGTGTGTTTGTATATATAGTTTTTTGATTTCCTTTATATTTTTTATGTATATGACAGGGAGAAGGAAAGAGAATTCTTACTCCATTGGTAACAACTGGCTGGTAGTAAAGAGCAAGTAAGATGTTCTAAAGAGAAAGAAGTTTGTTTCTAGATGACCTGTCAGGAGTCATATATGTACTATATAATGTACTTTCGTGCTTAAAGAAGCTGTAATATCCAACAATTGCTCTTCTGCTGTGTCATTTTCTGTTTACAGAACAAGTATAAGAACAAATGTGAGAGAGACTATATTATTCTTTTGTAGACATGTTGAGTGGGCCTGACTGATAAACTCTATCTTTTGCCATCAACAGGAAAGAATTATGTATTTTTATTGATATTCATATTACTCATTTCAGAAATATTGTTGAGAATGAAGGGCTTCCAGGATGGCTGGAATGACCCTACACAATGTTTGATGTGCTACTCTAGGAAGCAGAAATTTCCTTTGGTGTCTTCTGATGAAAACATAGACTCTTTGTTCCCTGTTTCTCTGATTCCTGGACTACTCTCTTCAAAAGAAATTTCAGCTTTTTGTGTTATTTTTAAAACAGGAAGAAACATTTTTTTTCTCTGTTTTTAACTTTGTCACTGAAGGCAAAACTTGAAAGAACTTTTTAACATAAGCATGAAAACACGAGCATCTGTTTTCCTGGCGAAGAGTGAAATGTCTCAAAGGAAGCTCCATGGCAGTGACTTGTTTCCATCCCCACCTAAGCCACCAGCATGGGCTGCAGCCAGCACTGGCACTGGGGGCTGAGGCTGCTCACACACACTAAGGAGTGGAAACCTCCCTTGTGGAAACTTCCTCATGGGAGTGGTGTGCAAAGCTAACTATTTATAAAGTGCTTTTAAGTGAGATGCTTAAATAAAAATCTTTGGTACTTGTGCAAGGTCACAGATTGTCTTCTACTTTACAAGGGCCAGATGCAAATCAATCAAAGCATGAGCAGCAAAGAAAATTTTCCTGTGATGCTCTGATCTTCTTCGTTTGCATGGGATCTGGCATGCAGTTTGGAAACTAAGCTGGATTTTATGTCCTCACTATGGCTCCACTGGGGATTTAATTTCTGAAAGTGAGACCATGAGGCCTGCTTGAAGAGGTTAAAAAAATAATAGGGTCAATATGCTGAACACTACTGAAGATAGGACAGAAAGCTTTATCTGTGACACTGCTAGAGGCCGCAGGTCTTGAGACTCCAGTGTCTCCCAAACCTTCATCAAAATCCTAAAAAATTAATTATTATTCTGAAATGACAGCAAGTGGCATGAACATCAGAATTGCACTCAGGACCTCTCTTAGGGGTAAGAGGCATACATGTGAAGGTTTCAAAAGGAACAAATAGATAAGAAATGGAAGCATTAGAATGTCCAGAATTATGCTTCTATACAGCAATGTCATTATTTGGGATGACTTTGATATGGCATCCTACATTTTGACCAGCTTGCTTTCCTCCTCCTCTTCACCTTCAGAAGATCTTTAATGGACCTACTAAAAATTACCCTGAGCTGTTAGTTCTGCTTTCATCTTCAGAGCCATCTGGTTTCTTGAATCCATGTGTGTTGGGTTTTTTTACCCGACAGTCAATAGAGACTATGAAATTACGAATGGTAGAATCAAGGCTCGTAACAACTTTCTGCTATTCTTTTTTCTTTTTAATCATCCAGCTTTCCTTTTCCATATGAGCATTTATGCAAGCATTTTAGGGACCATGGATGATCTCATTTTTTATTTACCTGTTAATTACTGAATAAGGAAGTTCACTCAGATTTTGCTCAGTAAGTGAAAATCTGAAATCTCAGCTCCAGTAACAACTTTTTATTTGATGATTTTAAGGACTCAGCTCAGGTTTGAGTACTTCATTCTGAGGTCTGCAAGTCAAGACTCCTGTATTTAAGTATTTTACAGGAGGTACTGCTGGTTTTCACAATGCAGTGACAGATAATCATTACATGCACAAATCAGCTGGACAACAATATCCTCTCTTGTAGATCTGTGCAGCCAGTGCAGAAGTATGGAGGGGAAGGATATAAGACATGAAGTCTTTTGTTAGTCCAGGAGTTACCTTTTGCTCTTATTGTGAGACCCAAAGGTAATGATGACTTTCGATTAGCATGAACCACTGGAATGTTAATGACTGGAAAACAGGGAGGTGGGGCAATGGAATTATCACGTGGGACACGATAAACCTTGGATGAAGATTTGGGTTTGTGAAAATTCACCCAACCAAGCTCTTTTTTTGTCTGTGTCACATTCCACTTATGTATTATGCCAACCTTTGTTTCCTTAGGCTAACTTGCTATCTGTAAGTAAACACTGAATTACCCCAATGTAAAGTTTATACTCATCCACTTGCAAACTGCACTGTTCCTGACATCAGAGGTGCCATAAAGTATACCCACTTGAAAGGGTAGCACA
This sequence comes from Hylia prasina, assembly GCA_013397195.1. Taxonomy (NCBI): domain Eukaryota; kingdom Metazoa; phylum Chordata; class Aves; order Passeriformes; family Sylviidae; genus Hylia; species Hylia prasina. The sequence goes on along the minus strand of VYXD01000337.1, from coordinate 354,205 downwards.
TGGCTAGTTTATTGACATGCATTCCTGGTCTAACTGCTGAAGAAAGATGATTCTCCAGGCATATGGGGTTTTGAGTGAGTCTGAAATGGCTTTTGAACTGATTTGAAACATACTTTTGGCTAAGGAATCACTGGGTCCCCTGAGGTAAACAAAGGGACTGGACTGGTCCCCAGCTATTGCTGTGTCACACCAGGAAATTTCCCTCTGGAGGGTGCCAGCAGTGGTGCAGGCAGAGGAAGCCGCTCAGTTCATGCTGACAAATGGGAGTTTACAGAAACCTGGCTGCTGGCAGGCTGCAGCTGGAGGCACAGGGAGGATGGGATAGGCAAAGCAGGTGGTTTATGAGCAGTGTTTCATACGCAGAAATGTGAGATGCAACCTTTGTTCTTTCAAGAGACATTGTTTTACTAGAGATAAGACTCTGCATTTCAAAGAATGCAAGTACTTACAAACCAAAGGTGATACAGAAACCTAACTCGGCTACTTGAGTACTGAGAGCCTGACTGTGGTGGGAATGAATGTTTTATTAGCCTGGGCTTGGTACTACTGTGTTAGTTGTGTGACTGTAAAACTTTAATGAATTTTCATGCAAATTCCCTTAAAACAGTGTCCATAAAAGCTTCAAGAAATTACCTTCATGCACGACTTCACTTATATTTTGTAGGAGAAAGTATATTCCAGCATTTTTTTGTAATAGATTTTAAGAAGATATTTCTCCTCTACTAGGAGGGACAAGAGTCCTTGGGGACAGGAGTTGCTCCAGGCTTTGGTGGATGTGTTGATGAAGATACACTGAAATCCCATTATCTAGCCACCCATCTGTCCACAGTAGGCACCTGTCTCACAAGCTTTTATATTTAGGCATTATACCATAAGAGTGTGACTTCTTTCATGCAAAGTATTTGGAGCTTTATAGGTTAGAACAAGCACAGTGCTCATCTCTGGAAGCCATAGTAGGTGGTGCCCTCTCTTTTCACAGAGAAGCAGAGGAAGGGCCAGCCCATGCACGTACCAGAAAAGTGCAGACATATCCTGTGGAATTGAATAAACTTAGATCAAAGGCATTGTATATGAAGATGTAAGGGGAATCCAAATATTTTGAATTATTTGTGTACTTACAAAAGTACAATTTATTTACTTCTTATCTTAACCAAAAACTTAACCATATAAAAGCTCCATGCCTTGTTGTGTGTTTTGAAGGCTGTGTATATTCTGGTGGTAATTGGTACTGGGGTGAGGGGATGAGGAGGGAAAAAGAAAGAATCAAGGAAACACCTGACAAAATTTAGTCACTGAGGTATAGGTATGATAGGGATAACAGTTTGTCATTGAGCTTGCTGACTGACTACATCTTGGATTCTTTCTATAAAAAATACTATTTACTGGAGAGGTGCTTCCTAGAGCAGTGCCCCAGCCTACAGAAGGACCCACAATACAGCACAGAAGTACCAATATCAGGACGTTGTCCCAGAACTTCTAAGTGGACCCAGCACCTCAAAACAATTTCAGTGTGTGAATTGAAGGTTTGACTAAGGGGAAATTACGGGATGGAGCAGAAAATAATTATTTGAAGTTACCCAATATGTTAATTAATAGTGGAGAAAATACAGTGAGATTTGCGTGATATTTAAAAATAATTTTCATGTTAACAGGTTTAATTCAGTTATGCAAAGAGGGAAACACTTAAATCCATCAAGCCACAGTGAGTTTTAGCTTGCAGACTTGCTGCAGTTTCTCCATTAAAATCAGAGTAGAGGATGGGTGAGGCCACATTTTGGAGTTAGATGCTAACAGCTGGCCAGATCTGTGATCTTTTACCTCTTGATCTTTTCTTAATCCTTCAAGCATACACTTAGAAGCAACAGCTTTCTATGCCAAAGTGTAACTGCTGATGTTTTCCAAGCCCTGTTTTCCAGCTCTGATGGTTCTGGTACAGTTAAGCTATATGTTTGACAGCATATGACTTTATCATCTGGGAAGGAGCACTACATTTGGAATCCAGGGGGAACAAAGTAGAATTCAATACTTTCTAAGGGAAATTTAAGAGTCTGGATTTTAGGGCAAATATACCAAGTTACTATCAATTAAAAGAAGAGTATTTTGTAATAAATTCTTTAATGGTATTGAAAATATTTTTTATAATATGATGCTTTATTCTAACAGATTTAAAAGCAACAATAATGTCACAACTTCACCTCATCAGAGATGCAGCCTATGCTTACAAATCTCTTTAACTGTTACGGGTCATTTCTGTTTTCTGGAGCATTTTATTTGTGCTGTTTACTTTTTAGGTTCTGTCATCGATTAAACAAATCCTAGGGGATTTTCTGAAAACTTGCTGGAGTACAACTTCTCCATGCACCCTTGTTCTGCTTGTCTAAAACTGCACCAAAGTTGGAACTAAAGTATGTGTGTGGGAAGGACATATGGCTAGGTAGAAGACAGCATATGTCTTTAGTATGCACTTACCATGCAGTTAGTTTAGACAGCATCTGTTGTTTGTTTAAACAACTCTTTTTTTTTTTCTTTTTTTTTTTCTTTTTTTTTCTTTTGTAGGGGGAGGGTACAGTCTGTTTAAAGGGGACCAGCAAAAGGAGGGAGGGGAAGGGTTTATGTCTGTTTTCTTCATTTTCCCCCCTTCTGTTTAAGGAAGAATTGCTCTGGTTTGTCTTTTGCCTTAGAAATATCAGGACTTTGAAGCACTACCTTTCATGGTTTTGTTGCAGGCATTTTTGGATCTCTGAGGCTCTGAGAGTTTTTGTCAGCTTTAAATGAAAGGGAGAGTAGGTGTGGATTGCTAACAAAGAGTTTCTCCAAGCCCTCCCAGTGAAATGCATTTATATTTCTGTTACCATTGGAGCACTCCTGTATAGTTAGGACTCTGTGAAGCTGCATAGAGCTTATTTAACATCTGCATTTGGCATACATTGTGGTGATCAGTTATTGCACTCCAGGCTGCTGGTATTTACTTGGAGGGAGCAGATGTTCCTCCTCTTGCCCCTGGGAGTTCTGCAGGCAGCTGCTCCTTACCCAGGTGCTGAAAAAGCAGGAGAGGTGCAAGGAGAGAGGTCCATTGTGTTTTATTCCAAGTGCTGGACTGGCATAGCTCTCCTGAGCTCCCTGGAGCTGCACCCTTCATTGAGTGTGCACCCACCTGAATTACCTGAGCCATGGCTGCCTCTAATCTGCCACCAAGGCTTCCCACCCAAAACCCTGGCATACTCAGCAAGTTTTGAGCAGTTCCATGACCTCCCTCCTCTGCATCATGTTTTAATAGTCATGAGCCTGTAACCAAAATCAGCTATTAAAGAATTTACACAATACCTCACACATGAAGTAGGCCAGAACTTGGCAACTGTAGTGGTGTTTTGCTAAGCAAGTACAAATATAGAAGCAGACTCAATTTTGGCAGGAAAGAATTCCCAACTCAGTTAATAGGCTTTTTACATGTAAGATCTCTCAGATGTCTCAAATCAACTGGTTTGCCACTTGTCTTTTAATTTCCAAGGAAAAGCACAGCAGGCAGACCTGGATTTCAACGGTGCTTATTGTTTAAAGAATTCCCATGCTGGAAAGAAAAAGAGGAGACAGGGGGAGAGGGGAGTGTCCTTTGTCATAGGAATTGTAATTACTCATCTTAATACTTTCACTATTTTAATTTGAATTTTTTTAGGGCCTGTTGGTATCATGCAAAACAATGTGTTCAGTTAGGAACTTCAGTTCTAAGTTGGCCCTGAAGCCTCACAGCTGGATAAAAACCCCACAAGTGTGAGTGCAACCGACTACAAGGAGTCTGGCCCACAAAGACAGCTCCAGGTTCCTTAGCCTTGAGGGGGAGCACACCAAACAAGCTAAAGGAGGAGCCATTTTCAAACTGTTTCGCTGTTGTCCCCATTTGTGGTTTATCTATTACTGTTTTTCTGCTAAAGACCCACTAACAAGCAGAGTGAATATGTTTCATAACTAAATATGAGAACAATAAACCATGTCTTATTTCTAATAGGAATAAGTACCACTGAAATTTAGCAACTAAAGAGGAGGAGGAATGATTAATAACTTCATGGAGGCAGATAGGTCACTTTAGGAAGCAGAAAACATTAAAAAAATGATTAGAAGTGGGTGTTTGTGGCTCTTCCAAAACACTTTCTAGCAGTTGTGTGAGAACTATCACAGCTGCATCAAAGATGTCCTTTCTTTACAAGTTGCCTTTGCTGCAGAAGTCACAGGAGGGAGCTCTAAGGTGAGTGCAAAATCACCTGGAAAACGTCACTTGAAGAGGAATCACCGACAGTTCCTCTCAAAATGTCAGTTGGGATTCTGCAAATATCTTTTAGACATCCACTATGGTTCAATGGTGTTATCAATGAGTAAAGATGAAAAAATAAGTATGTGTTTTGTCCATATAGTGCTGAGTGGCTGCAAGGGGGTGGGAATAGAGTGTAGAATCCAAAATGAGTTTGCAGGCTGAAAAATTGTCCACATTTTCCTCTCTCAGAAAAAGTGTCCTTCTATCAGACTCACCCCAAATACTGTGCAATAATGGATGGAAACAATCAACTGCATAATATTGCAGCTGTATGTGAGGGCTGCAGTAGCTCACAAACTGCAAAAGAGTCAGGAGTATGTTTATCTCACATAAGATTATACTGCATTAGAAATTGCTCATTCTTTCTGCCCTTGTCATCATGCATTTGGCCTTGGCTGGAGAGTTGTACAGGTGTGAAAAAGTTGGAAAGAATCCAGAGGAAAGGAAGGTGAATAAGGAGAGGTGTTGCAAGCATGACTGGAGGAATGATTGAATGAAATAGGATTCTCTATTTAAAGAAGACTGATAGAAGACAAGTATGCAAGTGTGCAAAAGCTGTGAAAAGAAGAATAGAGTAATCTATTCTCCACATCTGTGAGGCACAGGAAAGGAAATAATGAGCTTATCTTGTGTCAAATGACTTCTGGCTCAATTTTTTTTAAAAAAGGTCTGAAATAGTTAAGATTAAAAAAATGCTAATGCACAAGGACGTGCTGAAGCTTCACTTTGGACATCTTTAGATAAACATCTGCCAGAAATAACAAGAGTATAATTGAGGGTGCTCTGGGAGTAAGGTTTAGTGCTCTTCACTAAATACCTTTTTGAAGTTTTTTCTGACCTTACTTACCGTGATTCTCTGAGTGCTTCAGACTCAGTACAAAGCTTGCTTATTCCCGTTTCTCTTCTGCATGTCAGTGAAAGGCCAGGGTACCAGGGGGGGCCCTGGACACCTCAGTTCTGCTGCACCAATAACAGGCACAGGGAATTTGTTTTGATAAACCCATTGTACCTCTTAGACCTACATAACCTGAATTCAGTTTTTTCTCCCAGGGAAGACATCTAAATTCCATTACTGGACCTATGTGCAGTAACCACCCTGCCAAACCTGCCTGAGTGCTGATTTGTGTACTTGACTGTAAGAGAGGGATAACCTTTGAAGATGTCTGTGTTTGAACACTGGTTTGGCTGTATTGAAGGAAAAATGAGGACATGGAAATATATTTAAGCAATGCTAAATGGTTACTAGAGCTTTGGTTGAGATGCTGTAAGGAACAAAAGCAAAATTTATTTTTGGGCAACATTTAACTGTTGTATCTGGGTATTCTTAACTACTGATCCATATAATAGGCCTTATATTTTAATTTTTTTTTCTTTGGCAGGAAGAATGCAAAAACAATTTTAAGTAATTTTATTTATATGCACTCCAAACATATTTGTATACACAGGGAGCTCCAATTGCAGTGTAATTAGAGTAACATGAGAACCTTAAGATCAAGAGTTCAAATTTATATTTGTAAATATTTCACTGACTTCTAAAACACTCTTCAAAGATGTTTATTATCTCCACTTTCTGATTGATGAGGTTGTCATAGTTCCGAATACAGAGAGAGTTTCCTTCATATACAAGACCTTTATTACTTGAATGTTTGGATGATCATAACTATTAAGCTAATTGAAGCAAGAAACTAAAATATGTAGATTGGAGAAGAAAAAAAGGTGAGGAGCCTGCATACATCTTTCCATTGCATCTAGAAATAATCTACATTATTATTATTTTTACCAGTAACTAATAGCTGCTGATATTAAAAAACCAAATTGAGACATAAGAGCAGTATGGCTGTGTATTTATTTTACAGGAAAGATTTGGGAACTTGGGAGATGGTGCAGAGTTTCAGATCCTTTAAAAAACCCTTCATTTGTTTTATAAAGTGTATTACAACATCAATCCATCCATGCTGTCCAAAGAAAACTTTGTTCTATGTGATCAAGTTTCTTACTGGCATGTAATGGTGGAAGTGATGTGCACACTGCAGATTCATCTATTGATTCACATATTGCCAATAGTTATGGCACAGTTTAGTCTGGATATTGTCTGTTCTGTTCCTTTCAGGAAAAAGTCTTTTGGATTAGTTGCTATTTCAGGAAATAACCCCTTTAGAGAATTCTGGCAAGTATCTATTCATCCAAGACAAATGTGGAAACACAAGGGATTTTTGGCAAAACCAGATGAGAAGTAACATTTCTTGAATTATGTAATCTCAAAATCTCTTTTTAGTCTTTACCTAAGACACCATCATGGTAAGGCACCATCAGCCTTAGCAGGGATTTCTGTGATGACATCCGAGAGGAAGGATTCCTATTTCTCCTTTTCATCCTTCAGTAGATTGTGGATTGATTAACTGAGTACTGAGAATGGTTCAGATTTGTACCAAATCAACTCTTAAGATTACCCACTTGGGGATAACAGGTTAGGATTAGGGTTTGGGGACTGAAAGTCTTCAGAATTCCACTAAATTCAGCTCAGCCAGAGAGCTCCACCACGAGTGTGAGTGTTCTGCTCAGCTAGGAGCAGGGCATGGGGTGGGGCTGGGGCTGCCTGGATTTCCTGTGCAGCCATGCCCTGCCTGGAGACCTGGAGTGAGGGCAGGTTTGGGGATGGAGCTGTAGCTCAGTGCATGGAGTGAGGGCAGGTTTGGGGATGGAGCTGTAGCTCAGTGCATGGAGTGAGGGCAGGTTTGGAGATGGAGCTGTAGCTCAGTGCATGTTTGGGCTCAGAGGGAATGGGTTCACAGCTTAAAGGGGAAGTTTCCATTTATAATGAATAAATACCTTATTCCAGTGTATTTTTAGGGCACTTTATTTGCGAATACTCTAGAAAGTCAATGTTGTTGAGGTCTCTTGTAGCAGAAAATTCAAAACACTGTTCTTCAGCAAATGGTGGGCTACACCAGGTATAATCCTTGGCAATTGCTGTCATTTGAAAGGAGCCTCAGCTGATCAAACTTAGTTTTAACAGTAAGCCTTTTTTTTTTGGCTAGTTTGCAATTTGTTTCTTCTGATGTTTTAAGTAAAGAATTTTATTTTCATGAGCTGCTGGAGAACAGATAAATGGAAATTATTTTATCACTGGGAGATAGTCAATCCATCTGCTAATTTATTCTCCAAATCACACACATTGTTAATTGGTTAACCCTTTCAGTAGGGAAAGAAAGAAGACAAAATAGTCTCTTTTGCTCCACGGAGACTTTCTAAAGCTGAAAAGGAAAGAAGGCAGAAGGTATGTGTTTCATAATGCCACTGGTATCACATATATGAGGGGTGAATTCTTCACACAGCTGAGGGGCTGAAAGAAACATCCTTGGAATAAATATGTTAGTCCTCGGAATAAATATGTCATCTCTGTTGAGATGACTAAGATGGGGTGGGACAGAGATTATTTTACTAACAGCCAGGATTAGGTTTGTGGTTTCTAGAAAAGATGAATTTCTTCTGAGGCTGCCTCCCTGCTATGGGAGAAATGAAGTTGAATCTGGGTGTGAAAGCAATGGCAGTGGCTGCAGAGGCTGAGGGAGGCTGGGCACCAGTCCAGCCCTGAGGAGGTGGGGGATCACCACTTCCCCTTCTCCCTCCACATACTTGGACTGCTTGGGATCACTGAGGAGAGAGAATGGCTTTGCTGCAGGGAGGTCCCAGGAGAGACAGGATGAAGCTGAATCTTTAGAACTGGGTCTTCACTTGCTCTCTAGAGATGTTTTTTTTTCCTTTTTTCCCTCCCCCCCTTTTTTTGTAGGCATATTTCTAATGTTCCTAAGGAAGGAGAAGGGTTTTTTCCCTAACCTTTTGAAGATTGTTTTTGCCCTTCCTATCTGTGGAAGTAGTTCTAGAAATTACTCAGATAGTCATTCTGTCCATGATTATTTTTCTTATTCTGAGCCATGAATATCTCTTTATTCTGAGACAGTACTCCTTAACCATAAATGCTTTTCTAGCAGCATTGCATAAAGTTGAATAAATGTTAGCAAATCATGTTTCAAGGACATGGTCAGGGCCATGGCTTCAAGAGGACCTGGGGATGCATTGCTGTAGCTTCTGTGATGTGGGTTTAGCAGCAAGAAACAAGTGACTGAATGTGAAACAGCACAGGCCACAGTTCTTGCAGTGTATAATCTAATGTGAAAATCCAAGGAACTGGGACTCAACCAGCACACAGAAAGGTTTAAATGGGACTTCAGGGAACAGTGGACTTTAAAACAGTGCTGGTTTTACTGAAATCTGAGTCTGTGCTGGGGGTGGGGTAGTAGCTGCTATACTACCACCACTAAATTGCTGTTTACTGCTTTATGGAATTCTCTGCAGTTCCTGCTTCTCCCCATGTTTTATTAATCAAAGTGAGGAACTGGGCTGTAAGTCACAGAGTGCTCCTCCTGTACCACTCGTTTGGGTACGGAGGAGGGATTCTCTGTGTTTTCCTAAGGGCTGAGAGAGTTTCTGTCCCTTTCTTGTTCCCTCCCCCAGCCTCCATTCATTTTATTGTGGGAAAAACCACCTGTGGGTGGATAGACTAGAAAGGGATTTGGTGTTTCAAATGGCTTTGACTTAGATGTGAGCATTATCTATTGCTCTTCCTGTCTGTCTGTCTTGTTTAATAAATTTGTCCTTCCTTGCAAAGGAGACTTTGAGAAGAGGACATTATGTCCTCTGCTGATCACTTGCTGTCAATGACTATAAAGGAGCTTTCTTCAGTTCATTCTACATTAAATGGTGACTTCTAAGAAATTGTTACCTTGTTTCTGACTAGAAATGCTTCTTGAATCAGTGTATTTTTTTCTCTCTTAAATGCAAATCTCCTACTGTGTTCTTAGCACTTTGCATTTATATGACACTTTTCATGCGAGGCTTTCAAATTGCAGTGTGTTATAATTTTCTTGGAAGTATGAAAATTTTATCTGAGTTATGTGTCCTGAAAGGAGGTTGTAGTGAACTGGATGTCAGCTTATTTTCCCAATAACTAGCAACAGGACAAGAAAATTGTCTCAAATTGCACCAGGGGAAGTTTAGATTGGATATTGGGAAAAATTTCTTTCCAAATCGGGTTGTCGAGCACTGAACAGGCTGCCCAGGGAAGTGGTGGAGTCCCCATCCCTGGAAGTATTTAAAAGACATGTAGATGTGACACTCAGTGGTATGGTTTAGAGGTGGACTTGGCAGTGCTGGATTTGCAGTTGGACTCCAAGGTCTTAGAGGTTTCTTCCAACCTAAGTGATTCTGTGTTTTTAATTAGACTAAACAAACAGTAACAAAGTCGTGGCTGTGAGTCTGCAGGCTGATCCCACTGATTCAACCCAGCTCTCTCATGAATTCTTTGTGAAATAGAGTCTAACTTCACATGCCTTTCTTCTGGAAATGAAGGAGCTCAGCTGCACCAGATGATTACTTTTTCAAGCAAATAACTTTTTGGCTATCAATGGAAGGAGCCCAGGAGGAATGACCTGCAGGTGTGGAGGAAAATTTAACTTCCCAACCATGCAGTACTAACTCTTTGTTCTGCTGATGCAGGATTAGAGCTCAATGGGAAAGAAAAAGATCAATGACATTTAAGGCTTTGTCTTTACTGGGGTAGGATTTTTATGTTCTCAGCATCCATAACTGGGACCAGATTTTTCAGTACTACTCTACTCCCACTAGATCCTTAAGTACATACTTGACATTAAAAACAGCTCAACACCAAATGTAGTGAATACCTGAAAATCCATCCACTTATTTGTATAATTAAGTTCTCTTTGCAGAAATATAGCTTTGTATTTTTTAACACAGTCTTAATAACCCAAAATAACACACAAAATGTGTAGTGTGGGTGATATTTCTTTGAACCTAAAATAGTGGCAATTAACAGTGTCTGCTCACTGTTGTGGAAATTCCATTAGCAAAAATCCCAAAATAAACTCAACTGAAGTAAGCAAACTGGTTAGGGCAGAATTAGAAATTACTCAAAGTGTTTCACAAGATGTTATAGAAACCTAAAGCATAAAAATCATCAACATTTAGAACATTCTTTTATTATTACTTCATGTTTCTGATTTCTAGGATTTGGATAGATCTGAATATATGACCTTAAACATTAAGATTTTGTCCCCTAGTTTTCTATCTCCTAACAAAGTAACTTGCTAAACAAAGGCTGGAGTGTTTTTTGCTTTGGCCAAAAGAAAAAACTGTCTATAACTGTCTTATAAAAGCTCTGTTAAAGTACTTGCATTTGGCAAGTATACACGTGTATATATATAGTATTTGAAGGAGATTAATTTAGTGAATCATAACTCATAATATGGCCAGCACCCTGAGGTCCCATTAATACAATTCTTAGATTAAAAACATAATTATCCAAGCAAATTTGAACCCTTTGGTGCTTTCTGGTCCCCATGGCTTTGAATTTCTCTGGACTCAGGTGAGTGCTGTAGAAGTTTGCCCTCCAGCCTCTCTCTGAGTGCTGAAGAGGTGGGACTCCCCTGAAAGCATTGCTGACATCACACGTGGCTCTCCTGATGAGGCAAACCTGCTTTGCAAATATCACTTGTTTCACCTGAGCAGGAGAGGTTGCAGCACTGTAATTACACAGTTTATCTTAGCTGATGGAGCTGAGAGCCCTTGAAGAATACTTTGCCATGTTGATATACAAGCCCAGGGATCACCAACGCTGTGGAAACAGCCTGGTTGGATGCTGCAGATGGATTGACACGCCTCCACTGCTTATGTAATTCTTTACGTGATGGAGGAGAGTTTGAGTTTTGTATTCCAATGAAAAAGTCCATTAGTTAATTTTCCATTTTGAAGGACTCAGAAGTTGTGGGTATTTTTGCTTTTTTGCTTTGTCTTGTTTTGAAGATATAATGAGGTCTTTACACTGGAAGCCTGCAGCAATCCTGTTATGCTGTGATTAATGTCACTGTATAATTCTGACAAGCTGAAGCCCTCCCAGGGTGCTCATTCATCATGGATCTCTCTATACTTCTTATTTATTTATTGAACAACATGTAAGCACAGTTCCCTTTTTTGTTTAATGTATCAGCATTTCAATGTATGTGGACTTCAAGGTTTCAGTTTTGTTGACAATAATGAGATCATCCAGACAATTATTGTTTGATTTTCACTTCACTAGTGAGGAAGATTAAAGAAGAGTTAAGGAGCTTTGTCTGTTTCCTGTTACCCATTTACTGAGGGGGAAGAAAACCTAACTGTTTAAAATGTATAAATTATGAGAGTCACACTCAAGCAGAACACAAGGGCGCTGCACACCATTAGTTCGCTGGAGTTGTGAATGGGTCAAGCTGGCTTCCTGCTTACCTAAACCATGAGTTGGACCCCAGTTAAACAGCATGTGTGAGGTTAAGGGCCAGCCAGATCCCACTTGTGTACTGTGTTCAGCTCATGCACCATCAAGTTCTTCCAGTGTGGGAATTCCTTGCTTGCAGAAGGATCTGTACCCAAGGGCAACCTGGTTCCTGCAGGCTCCCTGCACTGCTATCTTTCATTTGGACAGTAAAAGTGGATCACAAATTGAACATGAGCTTGTAACAGGATGCCACACAAGGTTTCAGAATCATGGACATGCAGAGTCATAGTCCAAGCTGGGAACAAGGACACCAGTCACGTTCTTCAGTGAGAAGGAAACTGCTCACATAGGTGATGTACAAGAGTCTGAAGAGAAACTGACTCCCAATACACCGTTCCTCCAAGAGAAAGTACTGGTATGGACACTTTAGGATCAGACAAAAATATCAAGAAGTTGGAGGGAAATCAGAAAAGAGCGACAAACATGATTAAAGAGCATGGAAAGATGATGACAAGAAAAGATGAAAAGGACTAGATGTGCGCAGCTATATGGTGATTAAGAAGGCACATAGTCTACAGCTAATTGAAGGGTATAAATGTAAAGGAAGGAGTGTAACTGTCTGGGGTGTTACGAGGGCTCGTAACTGGGAGTAGTTGGATGAAATTAATCAAACAAAAATTTAGGCAGGGAAATTTCCAAACAGCAGACCATATGTTCCCTTCTGGCAGAAAAACGTGTGAAGGGGAACAAAACACTCTGAAAGCCATGTGGCTTTTGAAGTGCAGCTGTTGTTCCACATTCTCTCCCCTGTTCTGTGAAACTAAGGGCCAGGTTTCTGAAGTGCACATACTATCAACACAAGTGTTAGAGAAACCAGGAAATCACTGGTTAAGCTTATCCACCCCTTGAAGTCCCAGTTACAAGTTTTACCTATGCCTTTCAACCTTGTCCATTTTTACTTCCCACGTCTCCTTCCTCCACCCAAACCTTGACTCCCACTGAGACAGTGTGTTTAAAACTGTGTTTTTGCTTTGTTGGGAAAGTTGATTAAGGCTTTGAAGTATATGGTTAACATGGGGACAGTTTTTCAGTTCAGGATATGTTCAAGTATGCAGCATTGAAGGCTGGATCTGGAAAGGAGTTGGATTGTGTTTAATGGTGTAGCAATATTTAATGCTAGTCCTGATACATAAGTTTAGTACCTCCTTCCCCTCCAGCAGCTAATGTGTGTGGCTGAAATTACCACATTGTATGGAGGACAAAGTTCTTCTTGGCTTCTGGTTAGCAGGTTAGGAGTGCTGTAAAGAAAGAAATGTGTTTTTATACCTTGCTAGGCTAAGAACTCAGGGTTATTCTGTCTTTCTGAATAATGCAAATAGAGATTATGGGTTTGGGGTTTTGCTGTTTTGTTTGGGCTTTTTTTCTGTGTGGTGTCAGCTTGTTGGTTTCATTGGTGATGATGATGGTGTTGTTTTACAATTTAAGGAAGACCACAAACATTTTGACAAACTTAAGAATAACTCTTGCTTTTTGATGTGATTCTCAACCTTATGTATTTCCCAGTGCCCTCCAAATTGCCCCCCAAATGCTTTCTAACTTCCCCTTGTTCCACACTCCCACAGCTGCACTCCAGATTGTCCAGTGAAGAATTACTCTGCCACGTTTGAGGACTAAATACAATCATTCACATACTTAGGCAAGACTGAAATCTATTTGTTTAAATGCATGTCTCAACATTAATTATACAGTCATTCTTGATTTCTTCTCAAAGCCCACAAAACAGAGTATGTCATGGAGTGTTTTGATTATTCTGTTTGCATTTTTGTGAGGGTAACACTTTGTCCAAAACAGTTCTCCCGTTTCTAGATTTTGAAGAGATTGGTTAAAGAAAAATGAGTTTGAAGGAGTTCAGAGTATTACAGCTTGAAGTCCTTTAAGAAATATATGGAATTGACATCTTCCATTAAAACAATTATTTTCGATTAAATGTACTCCTGATATAAAAAGGTAATTTTTGCTTAATTATAGGACCCATCAATTTGGTTTACAACTGTTTCTGTTTTCATGCCTTCCATTAGACTGTGAAAGCTACAGGCTGTCTGAGCGTTTTTGGTGATAATTCCTGACAATTGTAATTTCTCCATTTTATACACAGGGCAAATCAGTAACTTTCAGTTTTCTTTTATCAATATAGGTGTGTAAATAACAGCATATCAATAGCAACAGGTCTGGGGCTTTTTATGTTCATTTTAATATTCTTGAACACCAAACAGTAAAAGAAATAGACCTGCACCCAAACTGAATTAAAATTTCATCAAAAGCACAAAAGTAAAAGAATTCTGAATTAACTAAACCTTTGCCTCCTGCTGCGTATCTAGATGTTGCTGGAGTTGCCTAACCTTGATTAGTGTTGACACCAAAGGCTATATGTTATTGCAGATCAACTTGCACAATTACTGCTGACATCTTTAATCTAGCTTTTTAAGCAGAAGAAAAGGTATTACAGTCTTGTGTTTAGAAGCAGGAGCTAGACAAATGCAGGACTGAAGTGATGTGCCCATTTTTAACAAGGAGAGTAATTTAACCACTGTAAAATTTACCTAGGGACACAGTGGTTTATCCTTCACTTGAAGTCTTTGTATTATGACTAGGTATCTTTTTTTAAAAAAGGTGCTGTAGATCAAACAAAAAGAATGGTTTTGATGCAGAAATTAATGGTGCTTTTGCCTGTGTTACCCAGGAGATCAAATGCAATAGTCATAATAGCCTATTTTGGTTGCAACATCTAGTGATTCAGTGAGGGAATTATGTATTCAGCAAAATACCTATAGACAAATACTGAGATACTTGGCTTTAAGTTATTTGCTATTTATGAGAAATATACTATCTCCAGCATTTTCTGTGGAGAACAGCAGTGTATAGATTTAAAAAAGTAATTTAAGACATGCTGTTGCACCTACTTTATTTCAGTAAATGGAAAGATTTCATGATTATGTTACCATGTGAGGTTTTTCCAAACAAAAAATGATCTCACAATTGTAATAATTTCTATTACATTGTCAAGATTTTCTATACTTCTAAAACCTGCCTTAAAATGTTTTAATGCTTACACTCATAGTGAGGTATTTAATTTCCCATTTCATCAGGACAGCTTAACAGAGAGGTTTGATTAATCTCCAGACAGAGAATTTGCAAGGAGCATGCATACTGCATGTAAGGGCTTTTTCTTTATTTAATTTATTTTCTTTTTTAGTAACAAATACAATGACTGAAATCAATTTGCTTAACAAAGCAGGCTGGAACTTGGTGACTGGGGCTCACCTTAATAGGTTTCTGAGATGACTTTTTAATTCATTGCAGTTCTTGAGCTATTGAAAGTAAAAAAAAAAAAAACCAAAAAAAAAAC
The DNA here is from genome assembly GCA_013397195.1 of Hylia prasina. Lineage (NCBI taxonomy): Eukaryota > Metazoa > Chordata > Aves > Passeriformes > Sylviidae > Hylia > Hylia prasina. Next base: position 339,166 of record VYXD01000337.1, on the reverse strand, counting down.
CCCACCAAAAAACCCCAATAAATTATGTCTTTTAAAAACACTAACAAAAAGCTCATGTCTAATGACTTCATGGAATGATTTCAAAGTAACATTGCCCCTGGTGGAAAAATGGGAGCCGCCTGCTTTCCAAATGGGCTGCACCTGTGCAGCTCTCACAGAGGTTAAAAACATATCAAAGAGTTTCATCTGTGCAGGGCCTTCTGGGACAGACTAAATGGATTCAGGGGTTGGAGGAGGATCAGCGTTGCTGGCATCTTATTCTGTGTTACTGTTGGTCCTTGTTTCCTGTTAATTGTGATACTGCCAGGGAAAGGCTTTTTTTTTTTTTTTTTCCTTGTCTCCTATAAATAAATTAAAAAAAAAAAATTCTGCCTGCAGGCATGAGATCTGATGCCTTTTCTTGCTGCAGAGATGCAGTCATCTGGTTTTAGTGCTCAACATCTAATGGCTGGCACATGGACAGAGAACAGTGTTCTGTGCAGCTCCCCCAGCTTCTCACAAGCAGCCACTGAGATCCATTACTCCAGCAGGTGTACGAGGGTCTGCCCATCTCACTGAGAAACTCAGCACGTGTGGCTGTGACCTCTCATATAAAAGTGTTAATAAAATTATTATTGCACAAAACAGGTTACATTCCCATTCTACCAAATGGCCAGTGTCCTTGGGAAAACATATGGGATGAGGCTGTTTTGCAGTGCTGTAAAACTAACTGAATAATGCCAAAATGAATGATAAGCCCCAAATTATTTAAGTCTTACACATGTGTATGCCTTTAAGGATGCTTTTCTTCAGGATTGTAGCTGTAAGCTGAATGCATGTGGCTTTTTCCTAGATTTTTTTCTTCCTATCATTATTTTAGATGCTCAATTTAACTTAATTGGAAGAAACCAGACGCAAGAAAATTTATTATTGGCCAGGTTTGTTTGTTTCTTAAAAAATACATTCAACAAAGGGAAGCTGATGCTCAGCTGCCATCATCTTCCACCTCTACCATTAATAGCAAAGTTTGGATAGGATGTGTCAGTAAAAAGCTGTTGGAACTAAAAGATGCTGACAGCAGCAGGGGGCTGGTAACATCCCCTGACAGACCTATGTGAAGAGCACATATTTGTAAGTGTGTGTTTAAATTTCAGAGTGGTTCCTCCCACTACTAACAAAAAATTCCACTAGTGCAGTTAGCGCCATGGTCCTCACCAGCTGCTGTATTTTTAATAAGAAAATCAGAAGAAGCATTTATGTTGGTACATCTGTTTCTGTCAGGTGATATCCAGGGAGGCTGAGTGAGTAACGCCTCTAGAAACTTTAATGTTTGTAATTGTATTTATTTATTTTTAGACAGGCCTACCCTTGTTTCATTCTTTGTAATCTGCTTCATGTCAGGAGGCAGAGCCTTTCAATTGTCTAGCTACAGGAGAAATACAAGCCTATTTTATGAAAATATTGGCATATAATGTTCCTAGTTAGAAGAATGATCTTGAAATCATTTCTTCCCTGGAACATGAGCTCTATCTATACGAATAAGCTTCCACAGGAGAAGGCTCCAATCTTGCAAGCTTAATGAGACTGGGGGGTGGAAAGAATGGAGAACTGCCACCTAGTCAAGGCTGTCTTTGAACAAAGATGTTTTCCTGCAGGGTTGCTTAAATCTGTAATATCTGAATTGCCATGGCTGTGATGCATGGCTCAGAAAGACAAATATCTAGGACCCAGTGTAGATAAGCCTGAGAAGTCCAACTGAAATTAAGAAACATTAAACATTCCATTCATTACGAGTGAATAATCTTGAGCTCAGGGTCAACATTTTATGTGTAAAAATAATTAGATGTTACAATAAGGTAGCAATCCTAACATTGCAGAAATCACAGTTATTCCCTTTTTTCCTAAGATCAGTGCTGACATACTATATTATATGTTAGTTAGAGAACATCCATGACTTGTTCAACTGTGCTGCCCCAATGCTGGGTGCCCAGAGGCCACTGTGTGTAATTCCAGCTGCCTCAGAGCAGGAGCTCTGGGATCACATGGGATACTTGCGGAAATCATTAGATTTCACAATTACTTATCCTCTACCTTCTGAGATTTTTAGCTGTAAAGGAAACCAGTAAAGTGGCTAAATATCCCCACCAGGATGCCTCTGGGTAGGGTGATTTCAGCTGGAATGTTCACCATGGTGGCTGAGTACTTTAAGAGTCTCCAATGCAATGTGGGTGTTTTTGTCTATCTGTATTTTGAAGCCTTTCACTGCCCCAGCTGTCTTTACTCACTGTTTGCATGCTCCTCTTTTACACCTATGTTCTAGCTAATTCTCTTCCCCTCAAAAAGTTTCAGTGTGAGAGGGGGCAGGACAAACAGCGTTGAAGCTTACAATACAGAAGTGTGGGGTTGTGTAGAGTGAAAGCAGCTGAGCTTCAGGCTGTGAAAGAAATGGTGAATTCTGTGCCATCATTAGAGGAAGAATATTTTTCATGCGCAAGTGAAGACTATTTATAACTGCCAAATTTTTATCCCAGATCTGTAGAGTTAAAAATGAGAGATGGCCATATCCTTTGTAAGTGGAAGAGATGTCATAATGCATTCAAATTTATATCTGTTTGTCTGAATACATTTTGAAGATCATTTTAGGTCATGAAATTTGTAATTGAAGTGGTGAAAACTGTTTAAGCTTTTGCAGTTTCTTTAGACCTCAGTGGATATCATAGAATCATTAAAGCTGGAAAAGGCCTCCAAGATCATCAAGTTCAACCTTTAACCAAAGACCACCTTGTCAACTAAACCACAGCACTAAGTGCCATGTCCAGTTGTTTCTTGAGCACTTCCAGCCATGGTGACTCCACCACTTCCCTGGGCAGTCTGTTCCAATGCTTAACCTCCCATTCCGTGAAAAAACTCCTCCTGATGTCTGACCTGAACCCGGCGTGGCTTTTGATACAGGCCAGGGTGTTGTTGACTGTACACACTGGTCATGCTCACAAGGTATTTTCTTCTCTTTTTTATTTAGTGATCTCTCCTCTCCCATAGACTGTTACCCAGTTTAAAAAGGGGAGAGAAAATTGTGAGACTCTGTGTTACATTCAGGCAGTCTGTGAGGAGTCTGTGTCCCATTAAGAATTCTGAATAGAGAAAACTGGCCTGTGAACTGAGTCAGCTTCCTAGTTATGATACGATTTGATGGTTAAGATACATCTTAGTATATGTTGGATATGTTTGTCCAGTCCACACACTGTGAAACTCATTACAGTGTCAACTTTCTTCCCAAAAAGAATTAGTATAAAGGATCTGTATACAGTTCTCCCCTCTTGCTAAGGTCACCATTTAAGTCTTAAATGAGGGGGAAGGTGTCTCAATTAAAAAGCAAATGCTTGTGCAGAAAGGGCTTTTTACTAAAAAAGCAGTATGCTTACTAAAAAACTCAGTCAAATCAACCAGAAATAAAGTAGAAAATCTTTCCTCTTTTAAGTGCAATTCAGATTTTTATGTTTGCCTAGAAAAAACTCTAGACAACACCTGGTTTTCATTTGCCAGCAGCTGGTCAGCAGTACTTTGAATTCTGTTTCTACCTCTGTGTCTCTCTCTGTATTGTCCCAAGTATATTTCATAATCTGAATACAGGCCTATATGTTAGCACTTCGTATTAAAGCACACAATTGTCATGCTTTAATGTTCTACTAGTAAGACATTCCTTATAGGAGAGATGGAATTTTTAAATCTCCAGGAAATACTTCAAAACAACAGAGCTTTCATGGCCTGTAGCCTTGTCCTCCATTGGAGCAGGATCCTGGAAGAAGGAGCTTGAGAAGGGGGTGTACTGTGCCTCCTGCACAGGGAATTTTTGCAGTTTCTAAGTCTGTTGCAGATCAGAAAAACCCCACAGTTAATTGCCAGCCATTGATCTAATCTGCAACATCAGGCACATTAATAAAGTGCCACCCATGATGGATCAGACAAAGTGACTGAGCTAGAAATCCCATTCCTGAACAGCTTACTTCATTTGTTACACTCACTTTTATTACTGAAGTATGTTGAAAAATTTGCCTTTATAAGGCAAGCTGGTGCAGTGTTAAACACAATCTGCAGAACAAATTCAGAGTTATGTTTGTTAGCATTTAGGAAAGGCTGTATAATAAACCCTTTTATCTCTATTTCTTGGCTTTTGCCTTTGGTTGTGAGGATGTGATATTTCAGGCTCCCCCACAATGCCAAACTGGATAAAAAAAGAGATTACCGTTTGAAGAAATTCAGGAATAAAAAGAATCTCTAAAATAGCTATATGAAATAGCTATAGTTCCTTATTTTAATAGCGTTTCTTAACCAACTTTGTCATACCACAATCATGTGTTAACTACTCATCAATAGCCTGTGAAAAAGGTGCATTGTGGTGCCTCCTCTGGGCTCTCATTTCCCATTATGACCTGCTCCCTTTTTTCCATTGCTCTTGCCTTTTACAGTAAGCGTGCCACTAGACGTGCTGAGATATGTAAAGAATATTTGCACTGTATTTGAACTCTGACTTGGGTGTTTAGAGACTAACTTAAGCTTTGTTCTTCTCACTTCTTACAGGGCTTAAACTACAGTATGTGATGTTTTAAATCTGGTCCCTGAGCCAAGTAGTTTCCTCCCTAGAACATGCGTTAGGCATCAGCTCTCGCCCGTCATTTGCTGGGATTGATAATGTGCCAAGTCTTGAAGTCTTAACTCAGTTCTTACTCTGACAAGACTCCCATGGAAATCAATGAAAGTTTTGCCTGATTAAATACTTCTGGATTCCTCTCCGAAACACTTGGCTTATTTATATCAGGCACGTTTGGAAAAAGCCAACATTTTAGCCCCTGTAAAGTAGATTTATCAAAATCTTAACTGATGGAGGACACACTGTAGGCCAAATACCCAGGGGCCTGTTTTCTGGCAGTGGAGCATTGCTTATGTTTGAAAACCAAACCAAAACAAACCCAATACCTTGGCTAAAAAGCGGTTAAATTTATCTGGAGTTGAACTTAAAAACTTTGTAAGTTAAACTTATAAACTTATTCACATATGAATAATATGAGATGACAGTGGCTTATTCCACTGCAGGGTGACTGATCAATGACTTGTGTCATTCTGAGCTGCTTTGAGATCCCCAGTGAGACTCTATAAAGTTTTAGTCCTTTTTGTGAAAATTAGGAAAACTAACTGGGTGATAGATTCATACAGAAAGATGTACTATAGTGTAGTAAACATTTTATTGAAATCAGTTTCCATGAATACCACAAAAATACTTCAGGATTAGCATAATTACCAAAAATAAACAAATACTAACTTTAATGAGCAACTTTTAATGTATGAGTATAATCCAAATCTTATTTTTTAAACATGCTTAGGTGTTCATGAAACTTGGCATGCTTTATGTCATCCAATACCTGTTGCTTTGAAAACAGTACGTATTTTGCATCTGGAGAAATAAGCCATCTGGGAGGTATAGGAAAAAGTAATGTCTATACACTCTCCATCAGTCTCCCATGGAGTAAATATACTTATTTTGAGACACATAGAACTTTCATTTTTTGGTGAAAGAAAAGAAGTAAAACACAGTTTCGAGACACAGTAAGAAGTAGCAGCACATGAACCTAAATAAGATGTAGTTTTTAATTTATTCTACGAAATCTGTGCCACACTGTGGAGCACAAGAATTCTGATGTGTGCCCCTCAGTCCTGGTGGTAAGAGCATCCCAGTCAGTCTCTGCAGTTCTCTAGGATGGATGCTGTGCCTCTGTTGTGTCTTCATGTGGAGCAGGAGTGCACCCTGGTACATGTCCTGGTCACGCTGCAGTGCCCTTGTCCTGCAGTGCAGACACAGCATGTTTACAGCAGCTCTGACACTGGGAACCAAGACCAGTGATCCTTTCCATTGCCTGGAGAGACTTGTCAAAGGAGTAGAGCTTTGGATTTTTGAAAGAAAGCACAACATGTTTCTCTCCAAAGTCCTTCTCCAGCTGTCCAGGAACTGCAGAGTGAGATTGTGAGATTATGTCTGCACTGTGACACGAAGGGTTGCTAAAGCCTACTGAACCCTGTGACTCATGCTTGCTTTCCCAATGACTATTAGCCCAGCTGCACTTTTGACTTAAAGCATTCACGTATTCAGAGAGAGTTGGCTTGTGCTATCTCTTGGCAGACTGCTTTGTAGCATGCATGGCTTGCTTTTGTCTGGTTCATCCAGACTTATGAACAATACCTTGGGTCCATGTTAAAATACCAGGCGCATTTTAGCACCTGCAAGGTGTTTGCTCCAAGTCCTGCCTTTTATTTTCCTCTCTTTTAATATCAGACAAAGCTTATGATCTTAGAACTGATTTACTGTTGCTGTGTAATGTGCACAGATGTTTGGTTTTCTTGTGCCTCTCAGAAGTACAGAGTTTGGCCTGAGACAGATTCTTGACGTGGGCATGAGGTTTTCACTATGAACTGGTGGTGGGCCAAGCCCCGATAAAAAAGGGCAACAAAGCTGCCTTTTTGGCCATATGCTGAGGCAGAACATGTGAAGGGCAAAAGCAAAACAGAGCTGGATGGGGCAGGGGAAGCATTCTCTAGGATGGGAGCTGCTGAGCTCAGGATGCAAGAGCCCAGTGTGCTGTCTGCAGATCATTGTTCCCTGTCCCTACAAGAGCAAGCTGGGAGGGGAAGTGCCTCCAGTCACCTTGCTGTGTTTGGAACCAGACTGCACTGCAAGCTGTGACTGCTTCTTGCTTTACTTCCTTACTGGTCAATTAGCAAGGGGAAAATATATGTCAGAAGGACAGATGCAACAGTAAAGAACTGTCCTCCAGACTCTTAATGTTTCTTTACAAAGAGGGTAGTCCTGAGGTCTCTAAAAAGCTGAGTGTGATTGCACCATGCAGTACGAACAAAGCAACCTTCTTTGAAGCGGGGTGACATATTAAAGTTTTAATTCTATTTTTCTCCTGTTCATTTTTCTTTATACTTTCCTCTCTAATACCTCTGTAGATCTCTCTGCTTTCACAGGGCCTGCGGATGCTCCACACAGGCTGGCATCACTTCCAGCCAAAACAGAAAAAGTTAAAAAGCTTTATGCTACTTTCATTCTCTGAATCTCTTGGAGTGAGTCTGTTTTATCTTCTCTGCCTTTCAGTTTGTATGCTCTTTTGGCAGAAACTGTTGGCCTGATTCTGATCTTATCTGAAGTGTGTAAATCAGAACAAAGCCCAGAGCTTTTGAGTGAAATACTGGAGCAAACACCTTGCTATGGTGTATGACATAGTGTACTGCCAAGAATTCCAGTCGGATTCCCAGCAAAAGGGAATTCTTAACTAGGTTCAGTTTATACAAAGGGCAGTTTGCTGCTACAAAGGCAGTTAAATAGAATGATTCAACACTGAAACAAAAGTGGAGGGTAGGGATCACAGCAGTGAGTTTTAAAGGCATTTATTGGAAAGTCTACAGAAGGAAACATTGAAAAAGGTGCTAAAAGAGAGTTCAGCACCAGCACGAAGAGTCAGTATAGACTCTTTTTTTCTGGAACATACTAAGCTGGTAATAAGCTGGTGTTTCAACTAAGTCTACTTATTATTCTTTCACCTTGCTATTATAACTATACTTGAACTCCTGGAAAGCAGTGGACAGATGGTGGCATCAGGCTGGAGGGAAGGCAACCATAGTTATAAAATCAGCATAAATAAAAGCATCATTTTAAGAGGAGAGTTTTTCAATTGCAGGTTCAGTGTTCTGACCAGCAGTGCTTTCAACGTTAATATAGAAGAAACCATAGAGAATTTTAAAGTGATTAGTGGTTTGCACTGACACAGCTATGTTTTTCTTGATAATAACTTTGCAATTTGCCTTTGATCTTAAAAGTGGGCAAGTGCTTGTCTTTTAGAGGAAAAAGAAATCTCTATTTCCAGACTTTTTCCTTTACATTGTTGCTGTCAATCTTTTATGTACACATATAGATTTACCAGTCAATCTATAATATATTATGATATCTATATTGCTGCAAATCCTGGGTGAGCTGGCCTATTTTGGAGTGTCTTCAGATGAGAAATTACACTACTAGAAGTCTAGTGGAAAAACTTCATTGTGATAGTCCTGACGGTAAACTTCATTATGCAGAGAAATTCTCAGAGGGTGTTAACATTTTCTATCTCAACATTTGCTATCTCAACAGTTTCCCTGAACTCTAAAGTTTGAAAACATCCTTGAGATCCATTGCCACTGAAAATGCATAAATCACTGAGAGAAGCTGTGCATCTCACTTGCTGCCAATAAAATATTGCTAAAACTGGGAGAGCTCCATTTGCTTCACTTCAAGTGAAGAAAGCACTTTTTCATAATTTATAAGTCAACTGCAGCACTTTCCACCATGGAATTTTGTGGAAATCAAATAGATTCCAGAAAGGATTAAATCTATAGCTAATTAAGCACCACTGCTGGGTTGCAGAATCAGCGTCCCTAAATTTCCACTTGTTGGAATCAGGAAGGATGATGGAGTTAATCTCTGCGTGCCTTGTTCTTCCCTCAGCAGCTTGTAGCTCTTAGAAACATGACACTGAATCATTAGCTTGACAAAGTGATGCAGACCCTAAACACTCATGAGACTCTTCCTGGAGATGCACAGTGAAAGGCTGAGAAGCAGTGGTCACAGGTTGCCCCAAAGGAAATTCTGAACAGATATAAAAGTTACAGAGGTTTGGACTAGATGGCTTCAAGAGTTCCTTCCAATCAAGATTCATAAATGAATCTGTGATTATCAGATAGCATGGAACTTGGCAGTATGTCCAAATCACTGCTATTGCAGGAACTATCCCCTTTCTGTCTCTTCAGTGTCTTGCACAAGCTGATGAAATTCCTTCTTTAAAGAAGTTGTTAAGGTCAGTAAAAAAAAAAAAATCTAGGGAGTTTTTCAGCTTCTGTGCATTGCTCTGCACCTCTCTGGGGTTAGATCCAGTCTTTGTAATTGAGATGGAAGTTACATCTCCTGGTTTTCCTCTTCACACAGGACTGAGGATCATCAGTCCAGACCCTGTGTCCTTTGACCCACACAGCTGGGGATCCCCCAGCTGAAGAGACATCTCTCTGCCCTGCAGTAACTTATGAGCAATAACAGTTTATGACACTGTATAAATCAAATTACATCTAACTACATATATTTGCAAAAATAAGGCTTCAGCAAGCCTACCAGAAAGAGATTAGGACCTTTTCATTAGTTTCCTTGCTTTCTCCCTTCATAAACATTGAAACTAAATTCCTTTTCCATTCACTATGCCTTCTCTTCCTTGACTACCAAACTGAGGATCCTTTCCTGCCTGCCAGTCCTCCAGCACAGCCCTCACTTTTACCTCATTAGACAGCTGGATGAACTCTGCTTTGCTGAGAGAGAACCCCATAGTTACTCAAGGTTCTGCAAAAATACACGTATCAAAACGTGTTTCTCCATGGGGAAAAACCCCATCAAGTAAACAGTATTCTTTATTTGTTTGCTTTAAGTCTTAAAGATGCACTATGCTTTTCAGGACCCAAAATGTTCCCTTATTGTTCACCCCTGAAATATTTTACTCTTGAATTTTAATTTTTTTTTTTCAATTGTCTTTATTCAAGCATGTATAATCTAGGATTATTATACAGGTGTTTACTTAAAAGGAATGTTAGAATTTTTTTTTTTCTTTTACTTGGCTCATCACCTTATTGTAGTTCACAAAATACAAAAATCTATTTGCAGTACTTTAGTCCATACACTTTTTATTTTGAAAGTCTTAGATACTGCAATCTGTACTCAAATCACCAGAACAACACCATCAGCATTAACTTGCTACATCGTCCCTGTCCCCCCTTGCTGATTTCTGGCTGACTTAATTCTCATTCCAATGAGCAATTGATCCCTTTGTCCCTCATTTCCTGCATGAAAAACCGTGAACCCAGTAACGCCCACCCTCCCTGCCCAGCCTGGCAGAGCTCCCTGCCCGGGGTGTGCAGCACTTCTCTCTCACACAAACTTGCCTTCACAGGAATTTCTCTCATAACCAACACTGGTTGCAAGAGAACAGTCTGGGCTCTCCCCTGTGGGTATGGAGCCATGAGTTCTGTTTTGATTTGTTGTTTGGGTTTTTTAGTGTGTCTGTGTTCTACATATTTGGCCTTGTCAACTGTGTTTACTCTAGAGTAGAAAAAGAGAAGCTGGTCAGAAAATGACACAGCTGAGCTGTTGTTGAACTGCTGGTTGTATCATTCCTTAACTTGGTTATCAGCTCACATTCAGAAAACTGAAACTTGATATTCCTGCTTTAGAGGCACGAGGAGAAGTTCTGATTTGAAGTGTACGTTCTCCATATATAATTATTTATTTGTTATATTCGTCTTGGGCTGTCAAGAGGCAGGTTAAATTGGAGTTTTATTCTATAGCTGGCTTTAGGCTTTATGGTGCTGTGCACACTCACCATGGCATGGAACTTTCTGTACCAGGGCAGTTCTGAGCTCTTCCACAGCCCAAGGGTGCAGACTCCAGCTTGCAGTGCTGGTTGTCAGAGTGCACCAGCACTTCTGCCTTCTCTGCCTCTTTCAAGTGCAGAAGTTAGTCACTCAGAGTAGGCTGCCAGATAGTGGGGGACATCAGAATAGAAAAAATACCACTCTGAAAATATCATCTTAATGTTGTGTCTTAGTGTTAAAATTCATGTAAGTAGCTGTCAGTGTGTGCAGAACTGGAGCTAAAGCTGTTTGTGTGCTGTGTAACGTAGCAGGGGAGCCTTTTGATTTACTGAGCAGCTTTGTCTAGATCCATAGCTGCTCCTTTGCATGCTTAATATTATCTTTACAGTTCTAAGAACAGATAAGCTGTTCTGACCCTCAACAGGATCATCAGATAAATCTTCTTAACAGCTATTATACTGATTATTTTTTTTAAATAGCAAATGCACTCACAATTCTGCATTAACATTGGGATTATTTTCAAGATACAAACACCCTCAGAATAGCCTTCAGACTAAATGGAGCTATTTTCCCAATATGTTAACTTTATATCATCAAATATAATCTGGCAATAAGTTTATGTGCTCTGATCATCCTCTCAAGATCAGTTATTATGCCCCACAGTTATGGGCTGTCATTGGCTGGGTACACCAGAGACTCATCTGGAGTGCTTTGTGGGTATCAGCATTTTGCATACTTGCTGCATTGCTTTCAAGCTTATAAGTGTCCAGCAATGATAAATGGGTAATTTGTGATTTTATGAAAGCATTTATGTAGTTAACACTTCAGGTGAGCATGACTAACTTATTTCCAATCACCCATTTAGTGACCTACGTGAGGAGGCTTACAAACCATAGATCTCTCTCTGTTATGAAAGCATCTGCTATCTGATCATGAGCTAATATTTTCCATTTGTTCAATAGCCCTACTTTAACATATGACCCTCATGATAAATACCTGGATTCCAATCAGCATTGCTGCTGTGAATCTGTTCATTGCTTCGTCCCAAGCAGGGTATACCTGAATCCAGTACAAAACCTTTCCCCAACACGTTCTAGACTCGTAACTACCTTAGGCAACTCCAACAATCCCTTCCATACAACTTCAGAATTTGTTTAGACCTGCTTCTGAGTAAGACTGTGGCACAGCCAGCTGAGATTATCTTACAGCACAGTCCATTAGTACAAATGACTGTTTTTTACCATTTACCTCCAACTGGTTTTCCCTTTCTTTCCATCATGCTCTATGGAAAGATGAGCCCATGCTCTATATTTTGTTAGCTGAAGCTATATGGAATAATTATAAGCTATTCTTTAAGGTTCATAGACATTTTTAAGGAATACAGTAAATGCAGACAGGGCAAGATGGCATTGAGGCAGGAAAATGAAGGTTGCATGGGTAGTGTGAGCTGTTTTAAAAGGGTGTGTTAGGTTTTAATTAGGCTTAGCATGTGGTTTTTTTTTCTGTGATGAAAACAGGACCTAAAGAATTGCATGTCCGAATCACTGTTGCCACTTTATATGGCTAAAACTTTTGGGAAGGCTTTGAAAATAAGAAGGAAATGGAGGTTACTTGCCTGTAAAGCAGATATTGTGAGGTGTTAGCCCCTTGATAGAGGCCCCATTTTGTAGGAACTTTTTTATGTCTGAGCTGTGTGAATGCTTGTCTTAAAGATACAAAACTGTTCAAGTGTCCTAGAAATGTTTGTTCTAGATATGGGACGAGCAAATCAGGTACATTTCCACTCTACATTTGTTTGTAGAGGTTCAGAATTGATATCTGCTCTCCTTTGTGAAAGGACACCTTAACCTATATTTGTTGCAGGTCTGTCTTTGTTTAGTAATCCATAATACAATGAACAAATGGCTTCAAAAAGAAAGGTCGCATGAAATATTAATTGTCGATCATTTAGAAAAACTCATGATAGGGTTGTCTAAACTAAGAACCAACATGGATGTTTGTCAGCTTGCAGCTTAGAAACTCATAATAGCAACAGCTTCAGCCAGAGTACTTCTGTCTCTTAAAAGGCCCAGCAGTAACTTGTATATTGTTCCATATCCCACATCTTTATTTCAATTTGAAATACTGGGATTTTCTTCTGTGATGGAAAAAGCATTAAGCATGATTACCTGAAGAAGAACTGCATGCTGGAGTGGAGTGCTTCATTTACCAGATGATTTCACTGTGACATTCTGTTCCAATACAGCATCTCTCTCAGGTAAGTATTTCAGCACCCTGCAGGCTATTATTGAAAGAACAAATCCATTGTTCCAGTCAATGAAGTGGGAACTTTGTCAGTTGTATAAATTCTGGGTGTACTCATGCTTTTGATGACCCAGTTCTTTCAGGCATATTAACAGGAGTTGACAGAGGCACAAGGAGCCATCTGGTTTTTGTCTTATGTAGTTTTGTTTGGATGTCTTTACCTGATAGTTGCTCTGGTTGGGACAGCATTTGCTAATTTTTCAGTAAAGTAATAATGGACAAAGCACTATTGCCATCCCTATATGTAAGCCTGTTTGTGTTAAGTCTATAAAGCTATGGCAGCAATACATGCTTTCCCAAGATCATAAATTTGTTCTCCTGAAAATTCAAGTAGAAATGTCCTAGTGAACTAAAATCTATTTTAGGAGGTACAGTACCATGGAACATGAGCATTCCCTGTTCCAAAGCACCACTTGTGGTTCTGTTACAGGCTCAGCCTCCCTCATTGGACTCTGGGCTCACTCTGTAAAAACTTAACTCAGGGTCAGTCTAGAAAAGGAGCAGTCCTTGTGTGTGCATTTGTATATCTTGTATGTCTGGAAGGGATGAATGAACTCCTAAAACTGCCCAATTACAGTTTGCTGACCACTATAAGGGTTCCTCCTTCTAATCCAACTTATGCTGAACTTCTCACCTTCTGGCAAATTCACAAATCAGCTTCCTACACTCTTTAAACTTCTGTGTATCTATGACCATCTGGGGACTTGGCCAGTTCTTTTTAGGGAAAAGTTTTTCATGCCAGCAGGTTTAATGACTTCATTTAATGTTTCAGTTGTTCCCATTTACTCTTTTTCTACCAACTGAATTGATTGCTGTAGAAATTGCACAGAAACATCTCAAAATACCTCAGATTTCTGCTTTCCCAGGATCAGGCTCCCAGTTGTGCTGTCTCAGCTCACAGCAATCAGCTGGCATCTTTTCCAGCTCCAGTTGCTGTCCTGTGAAGTTCACTGCTGAGAAGAAAAGGGAAAGGGTCAAGTTCTATCAGTAAATCCACAGCCTCCTGGAATGACTGTTGCTTCTTTTCTCCCCTGATCTTGATCTGCAAGTCCAGATGCATCTGAGTGTGTATAAACTGGTTCCTTGCCTGTTTATCCTGGAAGACCTTACGAGTACTTGAATATGCCAAAAATACAAATTTCCTCGTGTCCTTTGCCAGTTTAAGTGGGGTCTTTTTCTTCCCTCCTGACTTGTACATCTGAGTGATGCTGTGGCCAGTTATGCCCCGTGCTGGCTGCTTCCAGCATATCAAGGGCTGGTCGTGGATTGGAATGATTCCATTTTTGGGAGGGGAAAAATTTTGGAACATCACTGGTCCTAGATCAGACTAGGTGACTGTTAAAATCTTCCTGCCCTTTCTGAGCATCTTGTAAGCCACTCATTGGAGTTTGACATTGAATTGAAAAAATTTTGCTGAGCAGGAACAGCAATTTGAAAATCCTTTGGCTGTTCAGCCTACAAATTCGGGTTATCTTTAGCTAACTTGCAAACTAATCAAATACTCAGTTTGTCTTTATTATTAATTTTAAATTTTTTTGATGATTTCACACCGGAGAAAACAACAGATAGAAGTAGTGACATCAAGAGCACAATACATTGGTACTATTTTAGTGGTTGTGACCACATTTCATTTGACTCACAGTGTGAGTAGTGCTTGTCTTTGCCCCAGTGTAGGGCACCTGCTGATTCCCATGGTCTACAGCTGGAGCTGGCACCTATCAGGCAGCTTCTCTGCATCTGACCAGACACAGGCTGTTTCACATTCAAATATTCAATTTTTATTTTGTCATGCATAACTGGGTCTATTATAAATGCTCTTTTTGGAGAGCTGATAGGAAAGTCAAGGTTCTGCCTGTGGTAATTCAGAAATGTTGGGACCCTTAGTAGTTATTAGTATAGAAAACAAATACTCTAGAAAGGAACATGTTTAGTGAGTAAAAACAAGAATAAAGGGTTTACTGTAGAGACAATCAGGAAATGTATTTTTGATCCTCAAATACAATCAATGGAAAGTGAAAAGGGGAAGAATTCTCAGACAAAACTCCATTTTCTCCAGTTTTGTGCTCGTATTTTCAAAGTTCTTGACATTTCTCTACTATGAAAATTTTATTTAGGTTGAAATGTTTGTAGTGTTTACTCTCCAAAAGATGATTTTTTTCACTAAACAAGTTGAATAACAAATTTTAACCAGTCTCATTTAATATTTTACATATGTAGCTCTGACCAAGGTTGGTCATGTGTTCAGCATACATGATGTTTCTGATGCAGCCCTAGAGTTTTCAAGGACTTAAATCACTCATAAAAAAAAAGAAGAAAATTAAATCTGTTTTCTCCCAGGTAATTTGTTGCTATTTAAAAATCAAACTGAGAAGCAGCACACACATTACTTGGGAAGAAGATAATCTTTCAAAGTGCTTAGGGTTTGGAACAGGTTCACCAGGATGTACCAAAGAAGTGCTACTTGAAAAGTGGTATGAAAAAAGGAACAGTTTTTGATGGTCCCTATGATTATTTATTTTATTACTATTTCTCACTCAGCACTTCTTCCCCATGACACTTATGTTCTTATTAAACATAAAGTCAGTCCTATTTTGGATAGCAGTATGCTTTTGGCAATCATTGTTATAAAATGTCTGTCAAATTAGTTGGAGAAAGACCTTATTTAATTTAAAATTTAGATTAATTTTTAAAATAAAATCTGTAGGGCATCTTTTAAATATTTGACCTGTCCAGTAAGACCAAGGCGCACAGCTTTATCCAAATGCTGCTTGGGATGCTTTGAATAAGGATATTCAGATTCTAAATCATGGGGCTCATTGTCTTTCCCCTTGTCAGTAAAGTGATTTGAATCTATGTGAGTAAATAAGGAAAACAAAAGGCAAATATGTTGGGGAACACAATCCTGTCATCTGGAATTCACGTGTCATCCAAACATCACAAGTATCTGTCCCCTCACTCCTCCTGAGAGACAATTCAGACCTTAGCACTGTTTCAGTCCTTTGTGAAAACAACCATAAATACATGCATTTGGGTGACAATCATAAATATGTGAAATGTACTGCCTACTTTGAAGTCTGTAGTTCAGTCTCTAGGAAAATAAAAAAAGTTACATATAAAGAGTTTATAGAAATGTAAGAGCAAGGAAAGGAATTAGTGTTGAAGGCAAAATGTCCAGCTCCATAAATGTCTGACCATTTAAACTGGGAGAATCACTGTAAGTGCTCCATGCTTCCTCACACATCCATTCTCATACTGGATGATTTCTGTAGCCCTTTATACCCATTGTGGCAAATTGCCAGCCAAAGGCATACTTTAGCTGCTCCTTATTAAGAACAACATCTGAGGAAAATTTCTGAGAACTAGACTTTCAGCTGTATTTCTTCTACATTTTCATGTTCTTAAAAAATAACTTTTATTGCCGCCCAAGGATCTTCAGCACAAATATCTCCGGGTTTGAAAGCAAGAATGAGAAGCATTGTTTACTGATAATTTGTAAAGTTTTGTGTGAATTTTAGAGCACGTTTTCTGTATAGAGAATGTGCACATCTGCCAGCAGAATAAGGGCTCGTGTCTGAGCTGCCAACAGCAATAGACTGCGCATGTATCAGGAAGGGTTTGTCAACTGCTCCCTTCTTTTAATTTGCACGGTTAGTGCTGTGAGGTTTATGCAAGGCAGCTCTCAGGGGAGGGGACTGAAAGTTCTTTGAAGTCCTTTGTGGTGGCTGTCTAATCTGGAGAAGAGGATTACTTTCTTTCTGCCAGAAGCACATGACAGTTTGGTAATTAATGAGCATCATAAAGTTCTCTTTTTCTATTAGATACCCATTAGTAAACCTGGGATGGTTGTCATTTTGGACAAAACCATGCATATCCTCATTTTATCCCAACATCAAAGGGGATCTCCTACTGTCTGATGCTGAATGCTCTAATTGTGTTTGCGTTTGGTGGAGTTGGTGCAGAATGCATCTGAAACAAGCCTTAACATAAACTGTAGGTCCTGTGATTGGACACACAGCCTGAGCCTTCCCAGAGCTAACAGCTTAAATGAGTGGTGGGTTTCTCTATTATTTTAAACATACTGCTCTCTTCCTCTCCTGTCTGTCTGTTTATGCTATTTGTTTTCCTTTGAGAATACGGGAATTAACATACTTTCCACATCCATATCATGCTGAAAAAGGAAAGCACTGTGTTGGGCTATTTCCCTTTCCCCTTTTGATATAGTATTACAAAAAGTCTTTCTTTAGGATTTAAGAGCATTTCAGGTATTAAAGCTCTCTTGGGTTGTCTTTTTCACATTATTCTGAAAGTACAGAATGGTTTCCTGCTCTTTATATTTGGCTCTTTTATACTGAAACAGTTGAAAAGTCCTAGTCTGTGGACTTTTTCTTTTTGAGAAAATGTCACCCTTTCTTCCAAAGGGTCCAGTTTCTGAATGCAGTGTAGTTTCTTCAACTGCATTTAATCTCCTTTAGAAATAAGAAGAATGGCTAAGCAGCCTGTTTTATATATTCTGAATTTAAGATTTTTTTAAAGGTCAGATGCTCATCCTATACTCAAAATCTGTGCCGAATGCAGGCTGGAAAGAACTCAAGGATATGCAGCTGCTTTTTCTATGCACAGGGTTGGACCAGAAAGCTCCACTGTAATGAAATGTGATGGCTTCAGAGGGACTGCTCGGTTGTGAAGCCTAAAGAGGAATATACATACTTAAGATTCCTTTTGCTGTGTTTTCTCTTATATTATTTTATCTTTTTAATAGGATTATGTCTGTACTATTTGGAATATCTGATGGGCCCAGAGTTCTTGTTCAGGGCCAGGCTGGATGCTGTATGTTGTGACTCTTAACTCAGTATTAGCAAAACAAAGTATTATTAATTTTTGCATCTCATGTGGTGAAAAAGCCCTGGTGCCCTAACAAAGCAAATGTAAAAATCTGAAGTGTAAAAACACATAAAATAAAGCTAACTGGCTTTAACTGGCCCAAATGTTTAGCATAATCAGAGGCACCCTGCAGTATGGCTGTAAAGGAAACTGACTGGAAATACGTGTTCTTCCTTAACACCAGAACTGAAATAGAGACACTGAATTGCTTCTGAAATGAACATCTACCTTCCACACTAAAATCTCTGGGAAGATGAACCCAGGTAAATAAAGACTCAGATTAATCAGAATTGGAAACTGTTTGTTTCAGATGATATCTTAAATCTTTAAAATCAAATAATAAATATAATTACTATATTTGTTATATCTAGGACCTGAATATTTGATCATGTTTTTCTGAGTTGTCCTTGCCCTTAGGAGATGAAAGGGATAAGTAATACCATTGAAGATACAAAACAACTTGTAAACATAACCTCTGTATTCTCTCATATTTCAAATTGGAACTGGTCAGAAAATTTATTGTGGAACTGCTCTTCACTGCAAAATGGCAGTCCATATAAATGTCTCACTTTTAACAATGTTCTCTGTATTAAAATACTGGAGCAGAATAGTTGAATAGACTTGAAACAGAAGTTCTTTATATTTTTGGAATAGAACATTTTGACCTTGTAAAGTAGCTTTTTAGTCCATTGTTTAAAATTAAGGAGACAAACTCTTTTGTAACAGGAAAAGCCTAAAAATCAGAACCATCAGTTTAAACCCAAAAAGAACTTTTAAAAATTTACAAAAATAAAGAAAGAGCTCTTTCCTCATTTAGAATGAAAAAATAAATTGTGGAATTTCCCACATATCAGAAAACCTACTTTCTGCACAGCTCTGATCTCAGCTTGGACCATTGTAGCAGTTTGAAACTCTTATATTTGCTTGTAATATTTGCTTTTGTCTAATTTTCTTTAAATGAGTGCAGAGAAACACATCTGGATCCTTTTAATTGCTAAAGTGAAAATTATGGATGGCTGGGATAGTTTGTGGTCCTTGCAAATCAGTCTCCTGCCAGTTTGTACACAAAAGACCATTCCATGTTTACTTCTGAGGTTGGTACATTGAATTTGTGATTGGCTCTAGACACAAACTTCAGGCATGTTCCACGCTGTGGACTCCAGCAACCCGTGCAAATGTGGGGTTGGGGCTGGAAAAGTCAGAGCCCAGTTGATGTCTAATTAGGCAAGGGTTGGGGAGGGCAACAAAAAGGGCCTTTGCAAGTGTGTCAGCAGGTAAAACGTGGCTCTGCTGCTGGATGAGGTGGTGGGCTTGGTGACAAAGGACACAGAGGAGGCGAAGGTGCTCTCTGAACTCCTCAGCTCGTTCTCTCCTGGCAAAGCCAGCCTCCAGCAATCCCAGGTTCTTGAGCCCAGTGAGAAAGTCACCTCAGTGAAAAAGATGTCAGGTTAGGGGGAGTTTAAAGAGGCTGGATGTACACACGTCCGTGGGAGCTGAGGGGAGGCACTCATGGGGAGCTGGCTGGTATCCCTGAGGCCACTCCCGGCTGTCACTGAAAGGTCACCACTACTGGGAGAGGCTTCTGAGGACTGAAATAAAGGCACTGTGACACATATCTTCCAGGAGGACAAAAAGGAGAATCTGAGAGTCACAGACCAGTCAGCTTCACCCTGATCCTGGGGAAGGCAATGGAACAAATGCCCTGAAACCCATTTCCAAGCACGCTTAGGATGGAAGGTGACTGGGAGTGCTCAGCATTGATTATGAAGGGGGGAATAATCCCTGGCAAACCTGGCAGCCTTCTATAAGAAAGGTTGGTGTTGCAGAGGATATTGTTCATCCTGACTTTAACAAAACTTTTGACACAGTCCAACACATTAACATCCTTGCTGATAGAGGGATGAAGGCACAGGCAGGTGGGCTGAACCCTGGCTGAACTGCTGGGCTCAGAGCCTTGTGATCAGCTGGAGGTGGCACCAGGGCTGTACCCCAGAAACCAATACAGCAGCCAAATACTGTTAAACCTCTTCCTTCATGACCAGGGGGAGGCTATGTCAGCTTTAGGTTGTTAGTCCTGTTTGGCCTGATTTAAGACTGGTGCATTTAAACTCCTTAACTATTTGCCAGGGTGCCATAATTCTGTGTATGATTCCATTGTGTGAAAGATGAGCTATTAAAATATTAGACGTCATAGTAAGAGAATATAGAATTTATAAACAAAAGTTCTATTATCCGTCTCATTGGTCTGTGCTAGAGAAAAGAATTTGTGGAGAACCATAGGGTATTCAACAATAATCCAACAGCAGGGAAGAGCCGAAGTATATTCTTTTTCCATAGAGATTTATGCTGATTTGTAGAATTTTAAATCCAGTTTTATTAATGCCTTCCCACTCTCAGTAGGAAATACTCAGAACATATGAGGAAACTGTCTTATGAAACAAGATTTTATTTTAATAATGTGGATATTATTGTACAGCTACTCAGACATGAAGAGACTGAATAGTACCTCATGGGTCTCTTGAAATCAGTATGGAGCCTCCAGACCAGCTCAGTGGCTTAGCTGAACTCAGTGCAAGAATTTTCTTCCTCTCTTCCATGGGGAGTATGTTAATTGAACTTCTTCAATTGGTCTGAAACACTCATGATCCACTTTATATTTTTGTGGTAGGTAGATCAAGAATTGCTGAACAGGGCACTGGTCTCTAACAGTGACCAAAAGCAGATGCCTGGGGAAGAATACAATAGGGTTAACACATCATGATACTTCCACTCAATCATCTCTTAGTCTCTCAAAACCTGTTATCCAGGGAATTCTTGAGTCTGAAATGGCTTCTCTGTATTTAGAAACTGGATTTCCCTTATGTTGGTTTCCTTGAGCCTGTGTAAGCTACGGTACTGCCAGTGTTCAGTTGGTTAGGAGCACCAGAGGAGCAGGGATTGCACAGCTGTTCTTGCGTGTACTTGTCTGCTTGAGGCTGAAGGGAATGGCTGGTCTGGTCACAGTATTTTTCTGGACAGTATCTTTCTGCATCTGAGGGCTGATTGGAACAAAACCTAAGACCAGAACAGTAAGAAATTTTTTGTGGTGACATTCTAACTCCTTGCAGAAACAGAAAACTGACCTTGAAACATTCCACAGACGCACAACTACACAAACAAGAATGGGTTTAACACACTGTAACCTACACATTGACTGTCTTCTGTACAGTGACAGAGCTGCGATCTCACACTTTTGTACATCCTACCTGAGCCTTGTCCAGAATAGTAGCATTTTGTTCTCTCTGATCTCCTCTGTGTTTTACAGTGCATAGCATGCAGGAACATATTTCTGTGTCTAAAAAAAGTCACCTCTCCCTTCAAGACCAGGGGGAAGAAGAACCTTAAAATCTTGTTCCATATGCACAAAGTGGAAGGCATCTCACCCAACTTTAGCTATCTACAATATATTCACTTGGTCTGGTCACCTGGTCTCCCCTTATAGGCAAGGGAGGGGAATAACCTGTTCATCTGACCTATTTTAAATGTCTATATTAAGATGAGACAAATCATGTCCTAATAGGTACTTTTAGAAGATGATTCATTTCAACTTCATAGAGACATATAAAATAGGTCACATGAATCACACATTTCTCTCCATTGACCGTGGAGGAATATAAATTCTACCTAGTATATGTTTGGGAATTTATATTTTTTAAAATCTAAATTTGGGTGAATAAATAAGACACTGTTCTCTTATTGTGTGAATGTGGTATTAGCAGCAGTAACCCAGCCACAGTCCGATATGTGCCTCATGATACTGAAGGAGACTTATAGGGTAAGATTCTTTTAAGATATTGCAAGAGGCTTCTACAAGGGAGGCTGTGAGGGAGTACAAGGTGTGTGGTTTATGTGCCTGAGCTCCTTCACTTGTCTGCCCTTTGGCTGCCCGAACAGAGGCAAAAGGGAAAGCCTGCTATGGTGCACCCTGCCTTTGCAGGACACTGGCAGAAATGCTGCCGTGGTTAGACGTGGTTTGGCACTAGTTCAAAACCACCATGGCAAAATTATGAATGCCAGGAGAAGAATTGAGGGCTTGTTAGTTTTATGCAAATCCCGGAATTCCTGTAGCTTCTGTCATGTATTTGAAAATGCACAATGTAAAAGGACACAGAAAGCAGAACAGAGCAGCAAAGTGGATCTCTGTGGGTTATCTTCATTCAAACTAATGCAGCCTATCTGAATGCAATAATTATGTCATTAATGCCATAAGAAAATGTTGCAGAGGTACAGTGAAGAGGCCGTGTATTGAGCACACAAATTAAATCAATGTGCAGTGTGCTTGTAGAAGCAAATTCTTGTAACACTGATAGTTAATGGTAAAAGAAAAGCAGAGAAGTATAAATTAAATGTTCTGAGTTTACTTGGTCATTTTCTATCTTTCCATCTGCAGCCCTTCAGAATTTTCCATGTAGAAGTCCTAAAATGATTTTGAGGTCATTTAAGATAGTGCCTTATCTATATGAGTCAGTGTTGTGGTTCCTTAGGATGTACCTTGTGAGAAAAAAAAATAAGTAAATTTTGAAAACAAAGCTGTTTTCCACAGGAAAGTTTAGAGAATGTAGGTAAACAGCAAGGACAATTCAGATTAAGCTCTCTGTGCTATGCTGGTGGCCTGAGTATAGTTGAACTGCTTAAGTGAATTCTGTTTTCCTTGCAGGGCATTCCTTGCACAGGGGGTCTGTCCGTGTCTGTCACCTGGAGCGGTGTGTGCTGTGCTGGGCAGCTCTGACACGCTCTGCTCCTGCTGAGTGCATCTCCCTGGGCCTGTGCCTGAAACGAGCCTGGTTCTGAGTCAACAGCCTTGGTAAGCTGCACAAAGGCTGAGCACTGAGCCAGGACCAGGCTCCACACGTAGCAGTTTGCATCTTTTCTGTTGTGCTCTTGGGTAATTCTTCCTCAGACTGTCTATGGGTATGGGCAGCTGGGCTCTGCTTGGTGCTGCAGAGCAGAAACACACTCAGGGAAATGGAGAAGGGCAGTTCCTGTGCCTCAGCCCCTCTCTGTATTCCTGCTGCATCACAGGCTTTGTACCAGCACCACTCCTTGGTGTGCACAGGGTACCTGTGGGGAAAATCAGTAGTAACCAACGACTCAGTGTGCAAACAACTTGGAGATAAACCTGATGGTTTATTCTGCTGTATCTTACTATTCAAAAGAAGGCATTCTTTTATAGCCAAGTTTATTTTAGAATGACAAAATACTTGTGGCAAGTTACTGGAGCCAGATTTGTACAGTGACATGGTGGTCCAGGCAGAGTTTTTAGAGTAAAATTTTCTTTCCCAGTACAATATGGTTATGAGTGTTTGCCAAAACACTTTGGAGTTTTCATAATTCATGCAGAGCTTAGGTAGTTTTACTAATATTTTTTATCCTTTTATCCAGGTATTTATTAAGTTAACACTTCTTACACTTACTTATTTGTAAGCACAGCACCAACCATGTTTACTATAGCAACAGAGCTTCAATAAACTTTATGCTTATTTTTAAAAAACCCAGCAAAGCTAACATAGAAGTGCTGTGCTGAGCCACCACACATTGAATTCAAGCCTTTTACATTTCATGAGAGTTTTGCTAATGCTATCGCATTGGAAATCAGGCTGGGTGACTGTCAAAGTCTGTAGTTTCAAATATGCTGAAAATACTCCAGAGGTGGAACCTAAATACAAAATATAGGTGCAGATCCTGATTCTTACATTTTCTTTCCAAAGGTCACAGAGTTGTCAACATGTGACAGTATAATACTTTACCATCCCATGGTTGTAAATAATGAGACAGTGATCAAGCAACTTTCTCCTTCCTCCACCCCTTGCTGTGGGTTGCCACTTTGTCAGAAGTGACTTCTACACAAGCACTGTGCTCTGTGTGTAAGGTCTGACTGGTCTTACTTTGTTTCCATGCCAATTGTTTTTCCAGCAGTAATTTTTCCTTTTTCAGAAAGAAAAGCACCAGTGAGTTATAAAATGAAAAATGAAAACAGAAATCCAGCTTCTTGCAGTTTAAAAAACCCTGACAACATTGAGCAAGTAGCAGCAGAGTGGAGGAGCTCAGCTGGCTTATCTGACAGCAGCCATTTGCTTTAATGCAAGACATGTTTCTTTTGTCCATGTGCAGTGAGCATCCTCTAGAATGGATATGAAAAGTAATAGGGAATTGTATGATTTAATGGTGACCCTCAGTGCCATGCTTTGAACAGACCTATGATGTCTGTGTTGTCAGCTGTGGTGTGGGGCTCTCTTCAGTCATCAAAGCATTTTAGTAGAGTTTACAGTCTGCTGTTTACATTATTGGCCAGTACTTTACTCTCCTGAATACAGTTTAACTATTCCACTGCCCCTGTGATGAGTATTCTTTTCGGCAGCAGCAGTCCTCACAGCCTTGGAACATTGTTTTTGGACACAAACATACACAAGTTATTAGAACACAAGATCAAAGGAGGTGTCCCACTGTCTTCCTTTCAATGCTCCCATTGTGTTTGTATGCTGAAGCCTGCTAGAGAGTTAGAACCAGAGAAGGGGGAGAGGGGGGGAGGAAACCTTTGTACAAAGGTACTTGTCACTGAGAGAAGCCCATAAAAGATGATGTGAGAAAAGACACCAGGTGGAGTATAAACCACCCTTATTGTTAAGAAATGCAAATAAAAATCCTCTCCTATATTAAAACTTTCTTACTTGTCATTTCTTAGATGCTAAAGAAAGGTTCTGATTATTGAAGTCATGGCAGTACTTTCTACTTTGCTTCTTTTCTTTTTATGTGTAGTACACTATACATGATGTGGAAAAAAGTTACTTTTCCTCTTTCCCTGCATATGGTTACAGATGTTAGCAAATTTCATCTCTGCAAAATATCCACTGGAAAAAGAAAACTCAGAAAAATCACACTTTAAAATATCTCAAGGATTCCCTTTTATGAAGGACATCCATACTTTTGGATTAGTAAATAAACTGCAAGTTAATTTTATTTGGATAGGAACAGTGTTTTCCTTGGG
Source organism: Hylia prasina (assembly GCA_013397195.1). Taxonomy (NCBI): domain Eukaryota; kingdom Metazoa; phylum Chordata; class Aves; order Passeriformes; family Sylviidae; genus Hylia; species Hylia prasina. The sequence continues at coordinate 314,541 of VYXD01000337.1, read as the reverse complement.
GAAACGATGACAGAAAAATTCCTGCTAATTTTGTATGATCTTTGAATTTATTCTGGAGAATCTGCAATCAGATTCCAAGCAAACAGATTCTAGGTCCAACACCCACAAAAATATACTGAGAAAGCCAATTGTTTCTAAATTGCTGGGAAGGCCTGGCATGGCCTCCTCAGCTACAGAGAGAAACCTGGTAGAAGGAATCTCACTAGTTTTAGACAGAATCAACTGATTTTTCTTCACCTTTCCACTTTGCTGTGAGCTGAAATCTGGATTACTGACTTAGTTTTGCAAAGGTCTTTGAGAGAGAAGTTGCAGGACATAACAGGTGACAATTAGGAATTCACAAAACAAACCATTTCTAGACTCAGGCCTTCACTGAAGGCAGTTGCTGATGTGGACTTTCAGAATATTAGATGGAGAAAACAAAGATTAACCTGGCATGAACCTTTATCCTCATCATCATGGATTCTTCCATGTTAAGGCTTCTAAAACTCATTTTCCTGACTGCAATGAAAAGAAGATGTAATACTACCTAAAAGGAGTATTTTAGTGGAGGCAATACAAAGGACAACTTGATGTCTCCTGGTGGCTGTGGAAAACAGCTCATTTATGGAATCAGCACTTGTCACCCTGATCTACCAGCCCTTAAACTCAACATCTATCTCTAGCTGATGGGTTTTCTTGCCTTTGAAGAGAAGTGAAAGAGAAAATACTTTAATTATGTAAACTATATCCACTGGAGTATGGAGACACAGGGGTCTTACAGTCTAGGACTATGAAGTCTGCCAGGGTTTTCTCCAGACAATCATCACAGGCTCTCAGAAGATTTATAGGAATAACCTTGAAGAAGGCCTGGAAAAATTTCTCATGGTACCTGAGTGTGTGCAATATCTGGCAAGTGATGTAGTGAATGTGCTCATTTGTGATAGACATCTTTCTGCTGCACAGACACTGTTTGAACTTGCTGATCAGTCTTTCTTCCCCCTCTAGGGTCAGGGCAGTTGCTGACATCCAAGAAAAACCCAAGGAAAACCTGTGAAGCAAGTATGTTTGGAGTTGAAAGGATGCCACAGTGCAGACTCATGCCAAAGCTTTGAGGCAATAAGCTAAGGCTGCAAAGTTGCTAAAGCCAGGAGGTGCTAACACGACAGATTGCAAAAATGCCTAAGGCAAAAGTGCTGAAAAAACTGCCAAGACCAGAGGTACAAGGACAAAGGCTCAAAAGCTAAAACAGTGTCTTGTGACAGGATCCCATTTATGTGTTGGGAATGAGCAAAGCACTCATGTGGTCACCAAACCAAAATTTAAATGTTCATAAGAGGGTTTGTGGCCCTAAATGCATCATCAGGGTAGTGATTGAGGCAACTGCTGAAGAGGTATCATTGCTGTGGGCAATTCTTTGTTGATGGAGTAAAAGGGGTTTGGTTGGAACGTGGTTGAAATGGAGGCTGAGTGTGGTTTATGACCATCTGTTATTCTGAGAGTGATGAGGTTAAAAATTTTGTATCAGTTGGATCCTGGAAATATTAAGAACTTACATAAGATCCATGTTGTCCCTGGCAATGCTGCTGAGAGCACCAGAAGCATCTTTAGAAACATGAAAAACATCCATTTTTTCCTTCACAACTGAGCAACCTTTTCTTAAAACACTTCTGTTCAATATGGACTTAGATTGTTTAATGCAGAGGAGGAACCACCGTTTGCACTTTACTGCTTCNTTTTTTTTTTTTTTTGTAAGAATTACATGGGGCTTTTCCAACTTTTAAAAACACATGTCAACCCTTGCTTATTCTGGAGGTGGTGTAGCATGACCAGCATGCCACTTCCAGGTGGAAGAGAACAGCACCCACCTGAGACTGTGGGAGGCCAATACCAGACTTCTTTCATCTCCAGCTGGAGGGAACATGGCAGGAGAGGGGAAGAAAAGGAAGGAGATAAAGCAGAAGAACTGGAAAGCAGTATCTTACCACTACCCAGACAGGAAAATCAGTGTGGTGCTTTCATCTATCAGGTAACTCTTGCTATTGCAATTATTGTCACTAATTTTGCTATGCTATTGAATATTGAAAATTAATTCCTAGAATGGTCTTATGCACTTGTTCCTTAGCTAAGATACTTTTCTATCATCAACTGCTTCATAGTATAGCAAGGTTCAAAAGGGTTTTCCATCTTCTGAAGAAGCAGAGTGTAGTCAGCACTAATGAAAGGGCAATGAATAATGCTCTACGTCATAGCTTTCGAACTTTAAGAATTCCACTGAGGTCACTGGGTTGAATTGGAGATCCTTTAATCATTAGTACTGTTTTGTGAATGGTGTACTTTGATATTTTACTAGACGTCACAACTTAACACACTTCTGGCCCCATGGAAGGAAAAACAAAGGGCTCAGTATGCCTTGAGATCCCTGTAGCTTGAGGATCGTTACATACTGAGCCAAATCTTGAGGTTCCTGTTGTTACACCATGTGAAATTCTCCTGAAATCAACTGGAATTTGATGTCTGAGCAAAATCATGCTAAGAATCACAAGATTTGTCACTTTGAGAGCAGCTAAAACTTTCTTTTCTACCACGTGGAGGAAGAATTAGCTGCAGTTGTGATTCATACTCAGAGAAACATAACCAGCTTATAATTGCATTACTCCTGTGCCCAAACAGCTCAGTCATGAATCCCATTGTACATGGAGTCAGTTACTGACATTTGGGATTCTTTTGTCAGCTTTGCCCTCCTGTGAAAACCTTGGTTTTGCAGGCTATGTCATTGACTGTAATTAGAAAGGGTTTGCTTTAAACTCCAACAAATGTTGCATATGTGAAGGCAGTTCTGCACAAGAGTGGCTGTGTTATGAATGCAAGTTCCTCGACACAAGTGGACCTCTGTAATCTGCTGTGAAAGCCAGGGCTTCTTCCCCTGGCCACTTCAGCAGACCTGCTGAACTCGAGACATTTCTAAGGCCTTGTTTCATTCCCAAGAGCTGAATGTGAGCAGCATCTCACAAGATGAATGGATAGACCCATCCCGTTTGGGGTCACTTATGCTAAGCTGTTCTCTGTTTCTCATAAACAGTGAAGATAAGTGATATTCCAAATAAAATATTTGCTGGTGAAGTTTCAAAGGGTACTTGTGTATATGCCAACCTGAGGTATTAGGACTTCGAATTTCTTAATATGGATCAGAAAATTGTTACAAGTTTTCACAGTCTAGGTGAAGCTCAAGCCCCAATGAGCCTGCTTCATCTAAATCACTTTCTTCCCCTCTTTCACCTCTCCAAAACAAGAGACAGACTTCAAATGAACAAATGTGTCACTTTAAATGCACAACATAAAAAATGGGCCAAATAAATTATTAAAATACATAAAAAAGAAATTCACAAAAGAAGCATGTTATTAGCTATTTGACAAGCAATTGAAGCTGTTGCAATGGCTGCATTTCACAATGCAAGGGCTTTCTCTGCTAGACAGATAAATAGTTGGAATAATGTGAGAAATGACTTTGCAATCATCCAAAGAAAAATTTGGGCTGAAATGGTCCATTTAATGGCATTGCATTGGCTGTGCTGTGCAGTTGTTTCATACCAGACCTTCACCACATCCATGTGCTTTGGAATTCCTTCTAAAAATGAGCTCCAAGCCTGACCCTCCTCTCTCGGTCCCAATTCCCTGCAGAAGTGTTACTACATATGCTTTGAATCTTTTTTTCAGATGAGCTCCCAAGTCTAACTCCTTCCTCCCTGTGCTTGAAACGTATGGATTTGAAAGCACAGATGTGGCCTTGAAGTTTTTGGACCAGGCCCATCTGGGTCAAACCCTACATAGTTTGACTAGTAGTTTCTTGAGTTAAATTCTCAGAAGTCTTCATTTTTTCTTGTTCTGAATCTTCTACACACTCCCTTTTATCTCTCCTAGTTGAACTACAAGGATCTCAAGGGAGATGTGATTTTCATAAACAGAAATATAATGACCAGCCAGAGGAAGAAAGCAAATTTTTAATGACTGTGAGAATTATCTTTATGAAACAGCAAGTTTCCTTTTAGTTTATGCTATGTGTAAAAATTACACCATTCATAATTTGGAGAAGTAGGGAAGATTCTTTGTAAATCTCATCTACTTAAATAATAGTGAAAAAAAGCTGAGAGAGACTTTGTCCTCTCGCTGCCAACATTTTGAATTACTGAGAAAGGGTTCCGGACCTGACCCCGGGAACTGCATTTTGCCATTAGCAGTGACTTCGTTAGGATCACTCGTGTGCTAAGGGATGCCCGTGAAAAACAATTCGCACGAAGAAGTCAGCAGAACAACTGCTTTTCCAGACGTGCTGGCTTCCTTCGCGATCCAGACACCGCGAAGCAGGGACAGGAGGGGCTCAGCAGCGCTCCCGGGCGCGGGGTGCCGGGAGGCAGCGTGCGG
>VYXD01000337.1:266584-310135 GCA_013397195.1 Hylia prasina | reverse complement strand
TTTTTCCTTTTTGAGCCTCCAAAAGGCTCACTCGCCCCTTTCATCTGCCGCCGCGGCCCAATGGGAAGGCGGAGGCTGCCTGCAAGTGGTCTAATCTCAATGAGGTGTCAATCATGTTCCCCGGTGGGTGAAGTAAGGTCTTTTGTAACCGCCTCTGTCTTTGGGAAAGAGAGGAGAGAGGAGGAAGGCTGGAGCGGAGAGGGGGACGCCGGACCGTGCTGCAGGAGAGGAGCTGAGATTTGAGCTCGCTTGTATGTTAGCAGGGAGAAGCGGAGCACATGGATTTCTAAACACGCTGGGATTTTATATATCTACAAAAGATAACAACAAGCGAACCTGACCCTACTGAAAACAGTCAAATGAATCGTAATTGCAGATCAATGCAGAGAGATGGGGAAACTTCACTCGAAACATGGTTAGTTCCTTTCACTTGCTACTTCCTTAGCCCCTTCCCTTTATTCGGATTTTACTCGGTTTGTTGCTGTGATTTTATTCCGGTGTCTAACGATCTTCCTTTATTATTTCCCCCACACACTCTCCTCCGGATCTGCCTAGCTGCCGTTTGTAAACCCAGAGAAAGTCCAGAAGGTAGGGATCGCTCCTCACTGTTAGTAACTTTGCTCGCCTTCCCCCGGTCCGGCCGGCTGCCCCGGCCCCCTGCCCTCTCCCCTCAACTTTCCGCCGCGCTCTGCGCGGCTGCCCCGCTCCCCGTCCCGGTCCCGGTGCCAGTCCCGGCTCCAGCCCCAGCCCCGGTGCCAGTCCCGGTCCTGGCCCCGGTCCCGGCTCCAGCCCCGGCCGGGCGCGGGGATGGCCGCGGGGTCGGGCGGGCTCTGCGGGCGGCTCAGCGGCGGCATTGTCTTCTCTTTTCTAGGTGATAGTTTTGCGGTGAACGCCTCTCTGGCTCGCAGAGGGCTGGAGGACTGGATGGTGAAGCAGAAATACTCCGGGGGCAGCAGCAGCGGCGGCAGCAGCTCGGGACTCCAGCACGGCTGCCAGCACCGCGCCGTGTGCAGGCTCTCCAGCGCCAGGGTATGTCAGCTTCCTCGCTGCCCCCCCGCCCATTCCCTTTGAAATAGTGAAAAGCAAAAGCTCTTTCTACATCCTTCTTTCCCTCCCAAGGGGCGGTTGTGCAAAGGAAGGTTTTCTTTGCCCTAATGTTGCTCCGAGGCGCTGCCCCGTGGGTGGTTTCCTTCAGTCCTTTGATGAAGTTAGAAGCTGCAGAGCAAACTTGGTGAGGGTACAAAAGCCAGAGGAGTAAGGGAACCTGACTGCTGATGTCTGGGCAGTACGATTAGAGCAAAACCTTTCAAACAGGAACAAACAATCTCTGGGGAAAGCCCAGCACCCAGCCAGTGTGCGATAGCTTGTGAACCCTGATTAGTGCACAAATTTGCCTGTGACATTTTGGCAGGCAAGGAGAAGTCCCCGAAGAGTTATTGTTATTTATTTGCTCGTTGCTAATAACGTGAGGCTGACTTCCACGAGAGTTACTGTGCCAGTCACTGGTCCTGGCTGTTTCGCTGGTCACTTTCCACCTCTTTCCTTCAGTCCTCCATGCAAAGCAGGGCTGGAGGAAATGTTGCAGTTGCCGATTTCTTTTATTTATTTTTAATGTTGTCTCTTTAAACAAAGAGGCATGATGGGAGGTAAACAGACTTAACGTTACTTAGATATGGTCCTCATAGTGTTTCAGGGTGTGATCCAGAGCTTATTGATGTTTACTGAAAGACTCCCATTGACTTTGGATCAAGCCCTGAAAGCTTCATCACTGGAAAGGTAACCTGAGAGATGGGGAGATTGGAATCTGTGCTTCCCAGCAAGCAGTGTGGCTTTGAAAGCACAAGCAGAGCCAGGGCCACCAAACCTCCTGCAGGCTCTTTGCTTTGTTAGCTACCAGTTGTATTGTCAGAAGCCTGGACTTCTTGTGTCTCAGGAAAAATTGACTTGCAAGTCGAGAATACTTCATTTTAGGTGGGATGTTGAAGTGACTAAAAGATGTGTAGTATGGGAAAAGCTAATAATGACATTTTAAATTCCACCAGTATTGTATTTTGAGGACCATAACTTGTGTGAAAGTCACTAGAAGTAAAGACAAAGCGGATAAGATATTGATTTTTTTTTTGTAACTGATGAACATAATCACCTTCAACTTGCAGGTATGATTGGTTGAAGTGATATTTATTGTGCTTTACTTGCAAACAATATGTTCAAAGAAAGAAGTTCTCATTAACAATAATATATACTATGATACAGATGCAAAGAGTAAAACCGCATCTTTAATTATTTTCTAATTATCCCAATTTTTGTGAGCTGTGGTTTTTACAAATGTTCTACCTTTCCCATGTATATTTTCTAGAAAAGAAGCTAAACTCACCAAACTAAACATAGATTTAATATACAAGAGGTAAAGATAAAAACTCTGACTTTGTGAAATGTATTTTCTTTCACGAAGATGATATGCTTTCTGAGAAGGAGAAAATATCTTTTGTCAAAGATACTTTCTATTCACAACACTCTTCAGTTGGCAGTTTCGTGATGTCTGCTCAGCTGGAATGACAGTAGAATAGTATTTCCCCTCTTACTCAAGAGGAAGTCCTCCTCATGATGGCTCAGCAATTAGCAAGCCATTAACTAAATATTAGTCTACAGTTTTAGTACATTATAAAACTGTAAATAGGTTTAAGTATGTTTAAAACACTGTTCCCATGAGGCTTTTTACTGTCATCCTTATAGAGATGTTTCTGAATGTTCAAAATTATTTGCCATTTATTGCCTAATATATTTGGTAGTATCTGTGTGCTTGTATAGCCTGCTCGTTGATTTAGTTTAATTGTCATCCTGTCACAGGCACACTGTGACAGCTACATTAAAGTTCCTTTAAAATATGAACTTTTGGAATATGGAAGGGTGCATTTCTAATCCTGCATTGGAACCAGATGTGCCATATGTACAATCATTTTGACAAGGATTACAGAGTCACAGCCATTGACTCCATAACTGGGATTGCATGACTGCTTCTCTTCTGAGATCTCTTTGATCTCTTGTATAATTATACCAAGATACAAAGGGAACTGTGGCCTAACCTCTTGGTTCTTTGGTCTCCTCAAGATGTAGAAATAGTAGTTTCTTCTGCTAATGGTTAGCCACGGGCTTGTATGGGACAGTGGTGTAGTCCCCAATAGTGTAGTAGTGTTGCACTTGAATTGACCAAGGACTCCTCTCCTCACTGGTTCAAAATTCAACCCAAAACGTTCAATAAGCTTACAAGGCTCTGTGGAATGGTACAGTTTTACTGTGTCATAGCTGAAACTATGACTTCTCAGTAAAACATTGGGGTTTTTTCCCCCAAAATGAAGCCCAAGTTGCTGCGTTTGTGACTTATGGCAGAAAGACCTAGATCAAACACTGATGAAAACATCTGCATTCTCAGAAACATGCAGCTGTGTTAAAAAAAAAAATGGTCCTACAAATAATTTTCCTAGTGGGAATTCTTAACCAGAGCTTTGTTGATGGTGGTTTGTTAGTATGTAGGGTCTGCTTGGTGAAATTGTCTACTTCCAAAGACCTGTTGATGGGAGAGGAGAGCATCTAGCCTGAAGAACTTCCAAGACTGAAAATTCAATATTTGAGTAATTTTTATCAGAACTTGGATGTGATAGTGCAATTTGATTTATTTTACTGTCTATAAGCCAAAAATTCTGTCTTGGTTGTAGTTGGAAGACTGTTTCTCTCCAGAACAGACAGTGAATTGTTCTGCTGAAGTTAGTCATCCAGGGGAGATGACACTGAAGTTCAGGGGATTCATGCAGTGTTTTACAAGAGGAATGAGTGACTAATACAGGAAAGCAGTAAAGTTTCATTTGTAGTCCTCTCTAGAATGATTGAATTTACAATTGTTGTGGAGGGGAGGTCTTTACATCACTTCACTCAAGGAGAGCTCAATTATGTGAGACCTTTCCTTCTCCTGAGCAGAAGTTTTGAGAGTTTCTCGGTTAGAGAAGACTTCCTTCAGCTGATGTGCTGCCCTTGTCGTGTCCATCTGTGTCTCTCCCCTCCAATTCACGGAAAGAACGGCAGTCAGTGCCCAGCTGTTGCCGAAAGCACCAGCCCTCTGAGAAGGATGTCCTGGTAGATGCCCGGGTGAAGGCGTGCTGCCGGAGGGAGTGTGCCGGCACTGAGCGCAGCCGGCTGTGCCGGGGGCTCATTAATCCATTGCCACCCGCCCGGCAGGGGCTGCTCGGCTCCAAGCCTTCTAATGGCTCCCAGGGCCGGCCCGCAGCTTCCACACCGTGAAGGATTAAAGAGAAAAGGAATTCTGTTGCATCCATGAAAAGTCATCTTCTGGTTTCTAAGCTAATTGAAACCACTGAGGCTGTAAATCTGCTAGCAACAGAATACACTTCTTTTGCTGCTTTATGAATGAGTTAACTTGTATCCAGAAAGGTTTTCTGATACTGTGGATTATCCCCTATAATTCTTAAGCTTAAATTTATTCAGTGTGTTTACTTTTACAAACTATTTTTGGAAATCAACATTGTTTGCAAATATTCATGTATTTATTTATTTAACTGAGAAATGGTTCTCTGCTAGAGGGGGGAATATTAAATATGACATTCGCTTAGTTCCATTTACTTTTATCTTCAAAGCCATAAGAAATTTTACTAGGTTCTTGTGCATCTCATTGAGATCTGTGCTTGGGAATGGAAAAAAAAATCATATTTTTAATTGAGTTTCAAGCCAACTCTCAGTGAGTACATTGTAGGTAATCATTTTAGGTAAAATAGAAATAGCTTTAGCTTACCTCTTCTGCTGGCCTCACTGGTGCTAGTGATCCTCACGTTCAACCCTAATTGATATTAATTGGAGTTGAGTATCTGGTTTGGGACTCACACAGTATGGAGTTCTGAGGCGCATCAGTACTTCAGAGGTGGGGCTTGTTCTCCATTTGTTCTGTGCCTGTAACTGCCAGTGACATTAATGGGCATTCCTTGCATGGCTGAGAGGAGACAACACCAGTGTCAACTTCACTGCTCCTCTTGTATGATCAACCTTAAATTAAAAAAGAAGCCCTTCCCAGTTCCCCACTGTTAAATAGTGTGTGTGCGTGTTTATATTAAAAATACATCGCCTTACGGAAGACACAGCTGGGTAGGCCATTCATCCCAAATGAAAACAATAAACAAAAATGAGACTTTTTTAGTGTTATGTACATGCTATGGCTTAAAGGCTGTTGAAAAGCGAGATTTAATTGTAGCACTACTTTGGGGTCATTTCATGGATAAAGTGACATTTGAATGACTGCCTCCTTACTGGTATGGTGACAAGAGCAATGAAAGTTTCCTTGGATGTTATCTTGTGTGACTGCTTGAAGTGATCTTTTAAACTGAAATATTTTCAAGTCCATTAATGTCAGTACTATGTAAATAATTATTTTTATTGACTCTGAAGATTAAAATAAACAACAGACTCAGCAGTTCTAGATATTGGTATGACTAAAAAGTATTTTAGTACACAAAAATCTATGGCATTTAAAATAAAATTACCAAACTTTGTATTGAGAGAGAGAAAAGCAGAATCTTATTTAGTGTTGAAATTTGGTGCCAACAAACCAAGATAATTTAATTAGTGGTGTACGTAGTATATCTTGACAGCTCTGGTTTGGGAAAATTATAATATGAATATTAACAATCAAAGAGTCTCTGAAAGTATTAGTGCCATGGTGATGAGATTAGTGAATTGGCCAATACTGTAGCAGAAAGCTGGATTCCAAGGGAATTATCCTTGAATGATACCAGTTGGTGCAATTAAAAGCCACAATTCAGTTGCCATATGGAAAGTGTTAGGCATCCTTATATGGTTTCAAAGCTATGTGCCAGAGGTTAAATTGACATATGAAGAAAAGCATAAATTAAATATTTTGTGTTATGAAATTAAAAGTTGACTTTGCTTGAGCCATATGGAGGAGGTAGATGGAAGACTGTCTGTATTTCATCAGGGCTTGTTTTATAGGTGTTTCAGATTTAATGTGGTGCACGTTTAATTTGCCATGTTGATTGGAAAGCCGAATGGCCCATGAAGTTTCTGCAAACAATCTCATTAAGGGAACTTTTTTTGATCTCTAACAACCCTCTTTCTCCCACCCCCTCTAAAGTGGAGTTACTTAGGTTGGTGTTTGTAAGAAGAAAACATATTCTCTGTAGTAGCTGGGTCAAGTCCTCATTTGTGTCTGTTGGGCTCCTGATAGTCCCTGTTGGCTTTAGAAACCTTAATTCTCCTGAAGGAGAAGGCCTTGGTTATGGAGTATGTTTTCTTGTGTAATCTGGGATGAAAAGCAACAACTATATGTTATATTCTTTAATGTCTTAAATGTAAATAATACAGTCCAGATTTCACACTGAAACTTCAGTTATAACAAAAATTGGACATTTGTAGCACATGGTTGCTGACATACGGGAATGTTCTTTACAGCAGCATTCATTAACAGAAGGGTTTTCTGTAGGTTTTGAGATCTGTAATAAGACCCAGGAGGAGCTCAGTAAGTGGCTATTTGTATGCACCCTTCAGAAGAAGATCTTAGTTGACTTTTATGGTTTGAGTTATGAACAGAGGAAAGAGAAGTCTCTTGAGTCCTGAAACTTTGTAGGAGTTAGTTTTTCCAGAGTTGGGGAAATAATTGTTCGGTGATGATATTTAAATCAGAATGGAACATTGCTCCCAGTGCTGCAGATGTTGGCCTTTATAGAAATCCTTGTAGACAGATTTTGCTTCATGAATGTCAACATCAAGCCCTGTTTGGAAAGCAAATGGTAGATACTCAAACGTACAAAATACTTGAAGTTGATTTGGATTTTTTTTTTGTAATGGAACTACTTTTCTTCTTCATATACGAGTTACTTTGAGTACTTGTAAGTTTTCAAACTATGTGATATTTATAGACATCTTTTCATGGAAAGTGAGGTAAAGTTTTAGTTAAAAAAAATAATGTGAAGGAATGGTCAAATATACTTTCTCTGTGAATTTATTTAGTCATATCTGCCAACATTGGCAGCAAAACTAAGCCTGTATTTACTCCTACAGAGTAACTACAGCTATGGGAGACTGAGTTGGACTGTATTCCATTCAAGAATTATTACCAGAGTTCCAAATGCAAAATCTTCATTGTGTCTGATTTTTGAGCCAGCAAATCATGTTTGTATTGCAATATCTCATGGCATTTCTGTTGCAGTGGTGGAAGGCCAGTGGTGTTAGCTGTGGTGAAAGGGCTGTGCTGGCTTTTAGTGTAACAGGGAAAGGGGAAATGATTTGTGTACCTTCAACTACTGCTCCCCTGATGTCTCTGCAAGGGGTACTATTGTACAGGGCATTAACTTTTTGTAGGCTTCTGGATTTATTGTCATCAGAGCAATATGGCCTGTATTTTGCCTTCTAAACTTGAGGAATTACAGTGGTACTTCTGACCATGTGAATCATCCTTTTTTGTGCAGGAAAGTGCGGTATAGTTAGTGTATTCCAAACACACTGCTGCCATGTAATCTGATGTCTACTGTTTAATAAGGTGTGCCATGGACTTGGCTTTCCAACAGGCTTATGTCTGTAAGCAAGTGTTCAACTGGGTTCCCTAATTTCTTTCTGTTTGCGTCTCACATCACCTGATGGATGCCCATCGTACATCAGGAATACTTGTGGTTTGGTCATACAGAATCTAATTGTTTAAGGAAGGGAGTGCTGCAGTGTATTTTGGGGAGGTCCTGTAGCACTTTCAGAAAGGGTGGCTGAGGGGAGACCTCATCAATGTCTATCAGTATTTGAAGTGAGGGTGTCAAGAGCCTGGAGCCAGGCTCTGCTTGGTAGTGCTGAGTAGTAGAAGAGACAATTGGAGCAAACTGATGCACAGAATTTCCACCTGAACATGAGGAAGAACTTCCTTCCTGTGCAGTGACCAAGCACTGGGTCCAAGAGGCTGGGGAGTCTCCCTTCACTGGGGAGATTCAAGAACCTTCTGGACACAGTCTTGTGGCCTGTGCTCTGGGATGGGAGCTTGGACCAGATGACCCAGATGATGTGGTCCCTTCCAACCTGAACCACTCTGTGATTCTGTGGTTTGGTCTATTGTATGTTATAGGACAATAAACGATCCTATTGTTTTGGTCTGTAAAATTTCTGGTGGTATAAATCTTCTTGCTCCTCAGATGACCAGGCAGTGGCCACAGGAGACTGAAATGCCATCAGTGCCTGAGAAGTTCCTCACTGGCCAGGAAGAGCCTTGTAGAAATACAACTAAAGGGTCCCACCAGACACAGCCCCTCAGCAGGGGGAGAAGACGACCCTGTGGTTCCTTGGTTCAAACCAAGGTCCCTGCCAAACATAATGAGAGGTAGTTGTTCCTTAAAGCTAGGGCGATTGTTAAAGAAGTTTAATACTTGTGAGCAAGTCTTATCAGGCAAGCAGTTTTTCTGCTTTTTGTCAAAGCTCCAATAGTTTGGTAATTTTGTCCAATAACCCTTCTCAGTCTGAGAATTCACTGGACTCTGAAACTCATTCTGTTGACTGTGATGGGGTGTGGATGTCTCGATTACACCTTGGAAGGGGACATCTACCAGCCTTGCTTTCAGTTTCAGTGGGTTTGGATTTAAATGCAGGCTCAGTGGCTCTTGTTCCTTGTGTCATTTGCAAAGAGACTGCCTTGAGAATGTGAGATCCTCCCTTAAATGTCCAGTTATGTTTTGAGCAAAATTTGCAGCAGAGAACATTTAATGTGCCTGGAATTTTCAACCTTGTATTTTTGGACTTCTGACTAACAAATGCAGGCAGTGTATGTTGCTTTAGCTCAGAGGTGGATTGGCATGTGGTCAAAACAGTCTGTGCACTGTCCATCCAGAGAAATACTTTGTATTTGGCAACTAGGGTGAAATTTAATGCATTTGGGGGCATTACTGTGGCAGCTTTAAAGGGATTAAGTATATTGAGGTTCCTATTAAAGTATAACATTGTGATTCAAGATCTGTGAAAGAAAATCATGCATGGGTGTTTGATCTTGGGGTGCAGCCACACATGCTGTGAGGCATAAAATAAGGAGATAGACTCAGTAGGGAAGTGACAGAACAAAGTACAGTCTTGCAGGAGAAATGGGATTTGGGAGCAGCCTCATATCTTTTGATCCCTACTCTGATGCGAATGATGAGTGGTACAGAGGTGACAGATTTGTCTTGGGGGAGGAAGGAGAACGGTGGGTAGTGTGTCACGTTGCCCTCGGAGATAGTTTGCTGTCTGATTCCCCAAAGATTTGATAGTGGTAGGTAAGGACTAAGCTACTTGTCCTATCTTAAGAATCTTTCATGCTTCCAGGACAGTTAGTTTCAAGAGAGTTAGGTAAAGAGGGTAGTAGCTGTAAGGCTGAAGCCTTGTGCGTTAAGTGCATAGAAAGAACAAATGCCTGTTTGGGGGAGTGGGGATTTTCTCTGAGCATAGAGTGTCCCAGTCCTGAGCTCACAGAATAACAAGCAGCCTCTGTATTGCGTAAGATGCTGCGGTTAAGCCTGTATCAGTGTTTCTGTAATGAACTACTCTTTTTGAAACAATAAATAATAATTTTGCCTGTGAACTTTCCAAGTCTCTCTCTGTTCGTGTAATGTACGTGTGTGTACACTACGGGCACTCATTCCCCTGTAAAGAGAGAACATCACAGTCTAGCAAACAGAATATCTGTCATTCCAGCTGAGCAAAGGTCTAAGGCAATAACCCAAAATATCCTGGAAGAAATTCTAAAAAGCATTGAAGAAATCAATCGTCTGATCCTAGAGGAAGGTCTTTGATGTAATCCTGGTAAGTTTATACTGGGAGCCTGCCTATTTATGGTCAGCCATAGACTTTCTGTATGAAAAGTGGATCAAATAATTTCATAAGCTCCTGCTGTAAAAAAAGATGGTTGATAATTTTCTAAAGCGTACACACTGTTTAAATGTAGATTGTGGCTTTTAGCAGAAGGCCAGGTGGGGAGGAAAGGCTTTTCAAAACAAGTACCTACAGGAAAATAAATAATACTTTGATATTTTTTCCCATGGAAAAACTGTGCCTCATTTAGCCATCCCGAATATTTAATTTTATTTTGAGGATAAACTTCATAGGTTATCTCAGTTAAAGCCACTTTTATTTATGCAAAGCTTATGTGCAAGGTCTTGTTCCTGATGTGGATATATATGTAAAAGGAGTTTTTTCAAATACCATAAATAAATTACATTTAAATGTATATTTTTAACTAACTCAGTGCAGTTAGGTAAGACTGTTTCTATAATTTGTTTAAAATTCTGCATTATTTCTGTTATGCTTTGATGCTAAAGTCCTGCTGTAACAGAAAGGAAGGTCCTCATTGGTTTTAGTGATTTTGTATTGGGGTCTCTGCCACGTCAGTGGAAGATGAGGAAAGGTTCGAGAGACTAATATTCTTTTAATCTGGCAGCTACATTGCTGGTGTAATGGCAGTGTATTTTCCCCTGCAGATGCAGTTTATCTGATCATTTTATGACAGGTTCACAAAAGTTTTTCCCAGCTGTGCTGCTACTTAAATTCCCATTTGTAATTAGCAGTGTAATTTTTCAGATAGGTTTAAAAAGCACGTTTTGAAAGAGGCTATTCCCACAGCACTGCTTAATACCCATTCAAATGCCACATTTTTATTGTATGAAGGTGGTTTTTTATCTAATTAGGTTGGTTTGTTAAAGTATTGAACCACAGTCTCTTCCTTTTTTTTTTTTCTTCTACTCTAAGGGTGTTTTCAATCATTTATTTATGACTAATAGGAAACACACAAAATCTTTAACTCTGGACTAATGCACAGCATAAAGTAAATGAGATCTCTTCCTGTGTAAGCTATTGTACAGGGCTTTACTTTGAAAGACAGTTGCTCTTGGACTGCAACATGGTGATGTGTAAGAGAAAAGAAAGAAAAAGTCCCCAGCATTTGGAAAGGAAGTATTGTATTCATTGACACTATATAGACTTCACTGGAATTTGATCATCAACCTTAGCATGACACTCTTTTCCAGATGGGTGTTTGATTTCTTTTTGTTTAAATGTCATTTAGGAAAAAAAAAATGTGAGAACTCAGTGCTGAAATTCAAAAGTAAGGCACATTGAAGTAGCTCTGTGTCCTTGGACATTTGCTGCTATCCAGGAGGGACCAGCTAGACTGCAGCATGCAGGTGTTGCTTGTGCTTATTCTTTAAACATGCATGTGCTGTTCAAATGCAGAACAAGCCTCTGCTAAAACAATCTGTCCTTACTCTATGGCCACCTCTGATTTCCCCCGTTTTGGAAAGATAGAAACCAAAGGCACTGCAGTGGGAAGCCCCCTAGATTTGTCAGTAATTGAATAACAGACAATGGGTAATGTCCTGTGGGAGAAGCAAAAAGGCTGCAGAGCCTTATTAGCTCTGCAAGAGTAATCTGACCCTCCTCATGTGTTTCTGATGGCAACACTGGCAGTCCTGTCTCCTCAAAAATGAGGGGAATTTCACCACCACTGGGGAAAGTAGGAAAGCTTGTCAAACACAGAAGAGCAGAATGGTTAGATGAGAAAAATGCTAATGATGTGCCTTTAGGGGTATGTTTTAAGAAAGGAAAGAGTCCTGGCCTAGGGTACAGTCTGAGTGTCTCCTAAGACCAGCAGGAACCCTATCCCAAGGCAGGGTGAGGCTTGTTGCTTCCACAGTCTCAACTGACATGGGCTCTAGTCAAGGATGTCTGCTATTGCACATCAATTCCAACATCCAGCAGCACGAGGATTGGGTAGCCACTGCTGCCTTCAGTTAGAGACTCTTCTGAGAGCCATTCCAGCCTGAAAGAACTGCCAGATCAGGGGCTGGATGTGCTTTAAATTGAGCTGGCACAGCACACTGATGCTAGCAGGCTGGGTGCTAATAGCTGATGGCAGAGCTGGGTGGAGTGAGCTAACTTAGCTAGAAAAATCTTCTGATGTTCAGTCTTATCTTAGTGTGTAAGTGGGAGAGGAAAAACCCCCTTGTGTTACCTGGACTGAGCCATCCATATCCAAGGATCTTCCGTCCCTGGACAAGGGTGACGAGTTCTGTCTCACGCCTGGCTGCGTTCCAAACTGTGTTGTGCCTTGTGCAGCACTGCTTTGCAGTGGCCCTTCTTGCAGGGTGATGCCTTCCCTGTGTCAGCACTGCTGTGGCCAGGGAGAGTGGCCTTTCTTCTGTTGACCAAGGTCTGCTTGAGGCTGGGTTTCCCCAAACTTCGAATGCCTTCTGCAGCTGCCTGCCCGTGTTGAACAGAGAGGGAAATGGTACGTGCTTTGCCCCGCAGTTTTGTGACTGTGCTGTAGATAGGAGAGGTTTTGGAGTGAGGGATCTTGGTGGAATATAAAGGGTTATGTTGTTGAAGTTACCCAGGCGCCAATCCACTGGCACACCGCAGGTGATCTCGGAGTGAATGTTGTTTAAAGCGCCTGTCCCACGGTTTCACAAATGTGCTCTGACCAGAGGATGTTTTTCTAACTTCAAAGGGCTGCTCAGGCTGGCTCAGTGCCTCACAGACTGAGTCCACAATTCCTCTCTGCTCATGATGTGTTCTAACCATGTGTGATTTTTTTGGTATGTGATGTTTTCTTAAAGAGGCATTGACCTGTGTTCAAGTGAAACTTGCTCTTAAGCTTGTAAACACAAACTTGTCGTGTGGGCAGTTTTCATCTTAACTTGATGTGTGTATTTTTTTTTAAGAGCAACAATAGATATCAAAAGGAGGGATAATTTTTAGGGGAAAAAAAAAAGAAATAAACTTGTAGCAGCCTTTTGAGCTGCACCATCCAGAGTCTTTTCCTTGAAGATCAAAGTGCGTGTCCTTTCTCCAGAAGGAGAAGAGCGTGTTCCCACCTCAGCCCTGGGAGTGTTACAGTGGGTGCTTTGTCCAAAATGTGCCTCTGCACAAGGAGAGTGTAAGGGGGGAAAGCAAGGCAAAGAGTAGAAAGAGGAAAGAACTTAGGACACTTGTAAGTGACCTGATTTTTTTCTTTTCTTCTCTCCTTCTGTAACAGTGTTATATTAAATTAAAGTTTCAGGAACATGTTTGTGTGTTTTTAAATATTTAAGGTTTCTTTTTCTTCTGCAGTACTTTGTAGTGTAGTTTTTTGAGGAGGACTGCATTTGCTTTTTAACAGTGAGAATTAGAAATGGCTGAGGTTTTGTAGGCCAAATCCTTTTACAGTTGAAGTTCAGTAATTCTCTGTTAATTCTGCTGAGAGCAGGATTAGGCCCTGAAATATCTTCTAAGGTACTCTCTGCTACATTAGCTGTGGTTGGGATCTGGGGAGGTTTAGTTAGTGTCCACTAAGTTGCACTGGTGGACACTATTTTTTGCAATGCTTTTTGCATTTAGTAAGTCTAGAAGAAGTAGGCTAGTTTGAGGTTTAAAAGTAATAATTCTTAGTTTACTGTTATTGCTATTATGGATGGGTTTGAGTTGATTAAAAAAAAAAAACCAAAAAAACACAGCAGCAAAACAAACCTTTTTTTTCAAAGAAACCAATACCTTCTAAGCCAGACCATAATACTTTCTGTTTGGCAAGGGATTAAGAAGTGTCATCTGCTGTGGGAGTAAAACATCACACTGTGAATGGCATGCCGTGAACAATGTATCTCAGCTGTGCACTGAAGTTTTGCTCCTCTTGAGTAACAGTACTACAAACTAGCACTTAATAATTAATCCAGCTTTCAGATGCAGCTTGATCCCAAGGTCGTCATCCAGATGAAATCCTGGAGAAGTTAGTAAGTACCTAAGCCCTAGCAGCAAATAACCTGTGCTACCCTGCCATCCCATGGTTATCAACAGGAACCATCCCACCACGTTTATTTTGGCTGGTTTTAAAGCAGGTGGCCAGACTGAGTTCCTGGTTTCAAAGTCACAGCTGCTGCTTTGAAATTGTGTAAGAAGGGCTTTGGTTTCTTAACACAAAATAACTGAGCTGCTGTTTAGTATTAGAGCATCATTATTCTGGGAAATGCACTCTTCGTTTTAAAAATATCTTCCCTGTGGAAGTTGAAAGTTTATACCTCATGATTCTAAGGTCAAAGAGCTGAAATGGTCACTTGTTTGACTGATGATTGTAAATACTTAAGAATTTCTCAGTGACTTGAAATGAGTGGAATCTGGAGGTAATATTAAAATTGATAGCAGTATTAGAAACACAGAATTACTTCAGGGATCTCTTGTTTGTTGGCATTAAGTAAATTAGGGGAGGACTGTTTTGGGCAACTGGAATTTAAGATTTTTCTCCTTTAACTGGATGTCTTTGTGGGAGTTATCTCCAAAATATTATATGATTATCATTAAATCAATTAAAAGACCAAATGGACTTTATACTGTCACAGTAATGATGCTGTGATTAAGTAGAAGGAAATGTTCCATTACAAATCCCCATTTTGTCTCCTTGTAAAATTTTATTTTAAAATGAGCCATCTTGGGTGACTTTTTCAGTAGCGTCAGCAACAGTGTCAGCAGAATGGTGAATTTGTGTCGCTGGAAGTATAAAGAGAATTCATGAAGGAGTTTGTGTTAAGCATAGTTTTCTTTTTTATAAAAAAGGATTCTATTCACTGTGTTTTTTTTCCTTTTGTATTTCTTGCCACCTTATGATATTATAATGCTTTTTGCCTACTTTCAAAATTTCATAGATATATATTTATAAAAAATATATGTCATGTAAGCCTTTTTCTAGTGGAAGAGAAAGTACATTTTATGCGAGGTACACAGCATGGGGTTTTCTGGGCCTTCAATCTCATTTGATCCTGTCTCACAAGAAATGCATCAAACAGGAATGAGCAAAATGCAATCCCCTCAGACTGGGTGAAAATGTTCTCCTAAGAAAGAAGACGAGAGAGGGCTGGTGAGAGGAAATCCTTGACCTCTCCTCTGAAAGGAGGCCTGGAAAAAGCAAGTGGACAGAGGAGTGAGTGCATCTTCAACTTATGTAGACAGGCTTGGTAAAGGATGGAAAGGGCAAAACTAGGGTGTTGGGGACTGCAGTCAAAGAAATTAGTTCAATTTGCATGCATACAATATAACAAAATCATTGACTTGGTTGTGAAGGGGAAGAGGTGAGAATGGGCACAAGTACAGTCAGTACAGATGAGATATCTGGGCTGTGCCCTTAACCCTTTTTGCTTCAATCATAAAACAATTTTTGTTTGTGTTTTCATCTTGTGACAGAAATTTCTAGTAGCTCAGTCTGCTGAGAACTGCATGTTCTAGTGCAGCACTTCTTATATGTATCCATTTGCACGTGGTGCTGACCATATTTTATATTCAGGTGTGTGTGGCAGAAAGATCCCCCAAGGTTAAAGCTGTCAGTGGTTCAGACACAGGCTGTGATAACAGGATGTGCCTCTCCTAACTGGGCTGCTGGTGCTGCCCCTTGGGTCTCTGCTTAGTGCTTGGGATTTTCACGGTGTCAGCCCTGTTGCACTTAAGGACGTGGGGTAATAGGTTAAACACAGCTTTCTTAAGCTCTCTGGATCACAAGGTAGGTAGGCTTTGAAGTCATCTGAGATTAGCAGCCCGGTCTGGTGGCTGGGAGGTGTTTGTGATATGGGTGGCAGGGCTGGACAGCCACTGCTGTGGTGCTACCTGGTCTCTGAAACTCTGAGTTTATGGTTTAAAAGTGAGATCCAGGAGCCATGCATTCTAGTCCAGATCCTAGCTTCAGGTGTATATTCTAAAGTTGTTCATGTCTTCACAGAGACCCAAAATAGCTAAACACTTGCCACTCATTTAGTCTCATTTGTCTTTTCTTAGAATCTACTGGTTTTATCCACTTTTTCCCACTTCCCCATCAGAGAAATATTTATAGTTCATGAAGAACTTCAATGTCAGCTGTATTCTTAATTCATTGCTATGTTTTTATGAACAGGCCAAGTATTTATCACCTACTTTCCTGAGCAAAGTAAGAATGAAAAAGAATGTTTGAATTCTCCTTGAAGTTTATATAATCTTCCCTTGCAAAATAGCCCAGCCTCTTACATTGTTTCTTTTGATCTGCAGTAATCTTCCTAAAATGTTTCAGAAAGGGGCCTTTCTGAACTGTCCAGCTCTTGTTGCAATTCAGTGGCTCAAGAAGTCTAATTCTAAAAAGTTTGTATTAATCAAAGCAGTTCTGACATGTAGAGAGAAAAGACATTTTACTTCTCACTCATCCTGATGAGACTTTGGACAAGGTTGTAGAAGGTGGTGAGAGGGATGTGTCTTTCATGTATGAGCTGAATCTCCACTCTCCTGGAGGTCTGTCCAAGGATATGTACATTCAAGTGATGTGAACTGCCTGCTTTTTGCTGTACCTTGCTCTTGGTGATGCACATCACCTCAGGGCAAGATTAATAGGAATGTAGGGGCAGGGAGCATGGCTGGCATGTGTGTAAATCATAACAGGGATCCAGTACAGCGTGAGGAGAATGCCAGACTTTCGCTGCTGTTAGTAAATGAAATGGACTACACAGACATAGCTAAATTGGGAAGAGAAAGGTTTGTTCAAAGTTTGACTGATGACAAGCTCTGATGCACCAGTCAGACTGGAAGCTTTGCAAGGAGATGAAGTTTTTCTGGTGTTTGCTTGAATAATGAAATTACTCCTCTCTTGAAGGTTATTGGCTGGAGCAGCAGAGTTTGTGCATGAGTGAAATGCATGTCAGAGTTTACAGAGAACTGAAGTGGGGTGGTGAGTCAAAGCAAAAGGCTTTTCTTTGCACCGGCTTTGTAATGGAGAGCCTTGTAATGAGGGTGAACTATGCCTCCGATTCCGGCGGGCCTTTGTGTATCTGGAGCACAAAGTGGAGCAGGTTTACAGGTTAATTAACACCTCTGCTGCTTTGATGCTGTCTGCGATGCATCACACACGGTCTTGTTTAGAAACGGTGACTGATGGTTAGTGATGGGGACTCCCAAGCTTTTTAGTTGGTGCTGCTAAATTCTCTGCTGCAAATGTAATTTGTTCTTTTAAACAATAGAGAGCACAGCTAAATATATGGTGCTGAAGAGGCACTTATTGTCCTGTCAGCCTGGCACCAGTGAACACACTCCCAGAGCTGCATGTTGCAGCCAGGCACATCCCAGTCTCTAGCTTCCCTGCTCCCCAGTCCTTGTAAATATGAAGAGAATTCAGGAGTATTCTGCCTGTCTAAAGAGGATTTTATGTCATCTCAAACCCTATTAATATGTATTTAAGGATGATTTCTCTGAATGTTGAATCATAAGGATGGTTTTAATCTAGCAGCTCTGTGGTTTTGGAGAATTTGGTCAGTCTGGCTGGAATCAGGGTACTTTAGTCTGTGTGTTGGATATGGGCATTTATTATTATTTTGAGGGGTTTTTCCCCTCTCCCTTTGGACACTGAAAGCTTTCTTTGCCACCTACTGCCCACAGATCACACTTTCTCAGTACGTGCCCTGTCCTTCTTCCTTTCCCTGCCAGTTCCTCAGGCCTCAAAATGTGTTAGATACTTCTATTTTAACAGCTATTGCCTTTCCCTTAGCTTGATTTAAATGCTACATTCTTCAGAATCTAAGCCTTGGGGGAGAAACAAAGCCATGTGGTGGCCTAACTAGCAGGATGTGCATTTGGTGTGGAAGCCCAAGAATCCCTTGCAATCATGTGTTGTCCAGCACACTAAACTAAGATTTGAGGCAAGTACACGCCGTATCTACTGAATAACCACACCTTGCTGTACCATAGCCACTGTACAGATGGCTAACAAAAAACATGTATGGCCTATACATATTTTTGGAGCTTAAAGAATTTCTCCTCCAATCTCCTACTTCCTTACTTGCCTGGTTGTGAGTGGAAAGACAGTGGAGCTCATGAGCAGAATCATTTCAGGAAGAGGACAGTGCAGAGGCAGTGCTTGCTGCCTTACTTGAGGCAGGGTGAAAATTGGAAAGGAAACTGATTCAGTGAATCACAGTCATCTCTCAGACAGCTCCAGGGCAGTGCAGCTCTCTGCTGCTGCCTTGCTCACAGTGGATTATAGGGCCATAATACAGCCCACTATGCTGAAGCAGAAAAGCAGTAAATTCATCCTCAGGAGCTGCTTTATGTTGTCTAGAAATGAGTAATTCCTCTGTAAGAATGAAATACTTTTTGTCCAGCTTCCCAATTCCTGTGCTTCAGCAGTGTATTTATCTTCACCATTTTCATGCTGTGAATAGAGGAAGGCCAAGAAACTTGCATGAAGGACTTGCTTTGCATCCAGTGATACGTGCACTGTAGCATCCTATAAAATTAACAGGGATTAAGGTGAATGACCATGTGAGCAAGGGAGGTATCCCATCAGGAACTATGTCTGTTTCTGTGTAGCAACTAAAGCAATACTATCTACAGACTTTGAATCAAAGGCCTGGACAGCTAAACAAAGCTAATTCCCAAAGATGTACTATTAAACTAATTTCCTGTGTATGGAACAAATATTGTAGGAGTTTCGAAAAGCATTTTCCAGCCATTGTTAAGAGAGGACTTGGGGTGTGAGCTATAAAATTCAGATCTGCATTCAGACTTTCACCATATTTGTGGTTTTTGTTTGAGCCTGTGTCTAGTTAGCAGGGATATAAATGTTAAAATTCATCCATGTGGCTTGAGAGATATTCTCTGCTAGTAATGCAAGTCTTTTTCAGCATGTCTTTGTTTTAGAAAGGATTTCTTTCTGCTGGAGTCAGATCCATTCTTTTACTAGGCAAATTCTGAATATTCAGGCAAAGGAGGACGACTTGACTAGGTCTAGTAGAGCTGACAATGTACCTAATTGTCTATTAAAAATAGTGCTTCTCATATATTCTCTTGAAGCGAAAACTTGTATGCTTTTACAGAGAAGAAAGTAAGTGTCCTGTCACGCTATCTTTTCAGGAAACCTTTTCTTTCTTTGTTTCAGTTTGATAGTCCAAGACATTTCATTACTCAAGTAATTGAAATTAACTGTTAGATGCTAATGGGTTAAACTAAAAATATGAATAAACCTGAATATCCTTGGTTTTGGAGAACTTTAAACAGGGAAGAGGAACACTGAGAAACTCTCAGATCTGTTAAGCTGGGTCTGACTCAGCAGTGTGTTGGTAGAGTGGGAGGTCTGGGCTCTAAATCTGAATTCTCTTCAGAAGATGTCATTTATGAATGACAGTGAGAATCACTTACCCAAAAGTGAACAGGACAAATTAGCTGGGCACAGAACATGCTTTTCCCTGGGCTGTCACCCATTGTATCTGTAGCCTGGTGTGTGGCACTTAATGTAATTTCAGACTGGCCTTGCTCTGAGCAGAGGCTGATAATGTGTGAACACGTGTGATGGTGCTGGGATGGTGGAAAGAGAGTCCAGGGGACACTGCAGGGTGTCTGCTTTCAGAGGGGGTTTAGTGCTGGCTTCCGTGGAGACAGGCTCTGGCTGTTATAATCGTGTAGCAGAGAACGTTACAGAACCAGGGATCTCAAATGCTTGGCACTTTGCTGTAAATTTAATCTATTTACATATTTCCTGTGCCACTGTACAAACAAACCAGTGGGCAGAGTCCTGAAACCATTTTCTCAGGCCAAGTTCCAGTTGATACCAAAGAGGTCAGAATTGAAAGTAATCGCTCGTTTACAATCATTTGAATGTGACCTTTAGAGAAATCATTTTCCTTGTGCTGACTTTTTTGCACCCCTCATTAGGGAAATTCTTGAAAATCAGTAGGAAATTTCAATAAGTGCAGGCTACAACCCTGTCTGAGTTGTTACTTGCTGTTCCTTTTGGGGTATTGCAGGGGGCATCACATCTTTAGAAACCAGCATGGATCTAAAGTATTGTTAGTCTGCCCTCCCCCTTGTTCCTTGTTAAGCTTGCAAAGCTCATCTTGGCCCTGTTAGATGTGTGTGGGGAGCTTAGGTGTATCTCAGACTGGATGCTGAGGCCAGTCCAAGTCTGGCAGCATGTGCAGCCAGTGTGCAATATATGATTGTCTGCCACCATTATAATATATTTTTGTTCCCAGGGAAAAAAAAACAACAACAACAAAAAAAACCCCAAAAAGATAATGGACAAGCTTGAAGAAGTTAATGGAAGAGCTAAGGGTGGTTGAACCAAGAAGACTGAAAGGGCAAATTATTTACTGCTTGTTTATGTAGGGAAGCTGATAAGACCCTTTGTTATAGACATAAAATGTAAGAATAAAAAATGCTTTTATTTATCAGTAATTAAAGTGCTTACTAGTGCACACTTTTATTGTGATACAGAGTGTTTGCAGAGCTGCTGTTTTGGAATACCTATTGCAATCTGTTTCCATATGTAAACATGCCAGTAAATACTGAAGTAAAGACTGAATGAAAATTTAGTCTATGTATTTGACTCCTAAAAAAAAAAAAAGCTCTGTGAACGAGAATGTTGAGCAGTAACAGTGGGACTTGGGAAAAATTTGGTGTAAAAACATGGCAGTAGTTGTCTGTTTGAATGTGTAATAATTATTGGAAAGTGGTGCAGGTTTTAGTTCCACTCAGAAATTTTAAAGCTGCAGTTTACATCTCTTAACATTCTCAAGTATGTAATGGAAAAGGGTCTTCAAAGTTGAGTTCATTGAACTCTGTCCATTTCCCTTTCTTCTACTGAAAATATAGAATAATTGTGTGTATCTGTGCCAGCAAAATTGATATATGGGAGTTTTCTCCCTTTCCATGAATATCTTTTACATGATACAATTCGACACAGAAGTTGTTACTTTAGGCATGGCTTTAGCAGTTTATGCTGACAGCAGTTAGTTATAACTCAGAACGCTGTCCTTTATAAAGATTTATGATCCTTGAAATAATAAATATATGGGAAATGCCAACTCTGGAAGTTGTTTTCTGTTCATAAATAGAATTGTTTGTGTAAGAGCAGCCATCTTCGCCTACTATTTCTTATAATAGAGCAGTAAGGTTTCAGTATCTCAAAGGTGCTATTGGAGAGAAAAGGTCCCTTCATGAGGAATATATGTCTTGGGAAGGGCAGGAAGAGGGTGATGACAAGTCGTTTTGCAATATCACATTTGCTTATGGCTTATGGGGAGTGCTGCAAAGAGCTTGAAGCTTTTAACACATCTGAGAATTGTTGACTTTTATTCTGGTTGCCATCATTCAGTAGGCAGAAAAGAGCTCAGCAGGCACAGGGACCAACAGCTTGGCTTTTGTGGGTGGGCATTGTTTTCGGGGAGAACTACTAACTTAAAAATAAGTTTGTTACAATATAGTCCTAACAGTAAATTAATCATGACATTAAGAGGGAGTGTATGCATAGACATTACTTCACAGAGTTGTCATAAATTCTGCTCTTGCCATATTTTAATTTCCAAGGCTTTTGAATCTCAGACAAGGTGCTATAGATGTAGTTATTAAATTCTGCAGAAATATTTTTATTGGGTAAGACATTGCTTGATGATGTAGCTGTGAAAGGCAAATTCAGAGACTAGCAAAAGGTCCTTTATCCATGCATTTAGGAGGAAAAATACCATTTTGTAACACTCACTTATTATTGAAATATTTGTTTTAAGTTTGCCTTCTTTTTCCTGAATGTATGTGTATGTATGTGTCACAGTCTTGACAATGCAGGGTTTATTCTCTTTGTTACTGGGTCATCAATAACATTTTCACAAATAATGCACAAGTGAAACACAGCTTTGGAAATAGTGATTTTTACTCTTGTCATGCAGAAGACACTTCCTACTGTAGAGTCACCTGAGGAGATGCTGCCCTTTTCCAGCTTTTTAAAAAAGTCTTGAGAGAAGGCACTGGATAGGTTTGAAAGGAAAGAAAATGTTAAGACGTTTACACACTGTATTTTTTTCAGTGCAGAAGTGAATGTAGGTGGAGGCTGAGTAAGACTAAATATTGCTGAGAAAACAGTATCTAGTTCCCTGTTTTCCAAGGTTTTTCCTTCATGTGCCTTGAAAGGGAAAGCCATGTTCTCTGCACCTTTGTGCACCAAAGCACATGTTGCTAATTATTTGGTTTCTCCTAGTGGCTGTTCTTTTGGATGATGGTTTGCCATGCCGTTTAACCCTGTAGGGACAGCCAGTGTCAGAGGGAGCTTAAAATAGGTTGTCTGCACTGAAGATGTTTGGCAACCAGGCAAAGAATGGAATGGCAATGCTGGGAGAGTTAACCCCCCCTCCTGCCCTCTTATTCCGTGTAGCAAACTGTGCCTGGCTAGGGTGGAGATCTCAGGATCAAGTGCTTTGGAGGCTGATATGGGGGTTTGGTGGCAGTCTTGGGGCAGATGGTCTCTGCATGAGTGTGGTGGTGGACTCACCAGTAACTGGCTGCTCCGTGGAGTTGTGTCTGCATTCCCCTATACCCCACAGTAAATACAAGGTAATTTGAGGCAGCTTATGCCTGTATTTACCCCAGCAGAAGTGTTGACACGAGCTATTACTGTGGAATGCCTGCCATGTAGCCATTCTCTCAGATGTCCTAGTGTTGAGAAACTAGCCTGAAGCACTTTGCTGAGGTTCATCCAGTAAAATTTCATAGCTTTGTCATTTGCTCCATAAACCGTGATAGCCGAGCTGTATCAGATGGCAAGGTCCTACAGCTTCTAGCTTCAAACAAGATTTAAGAGTTGTTTTGAGTTTAATTTGATGCAATAATAATTTATATAGTGTAAACACATTAGACATATCTCCTGTTGCTGGAATTAATCATGAAAAAGTCTTGTAAGTAAAATTCTTCTCTTCATCTTTCTTTTAGAAACACAAGCTTGCTCCTGGTTTCTATTTAAGAGCACTGGTTAAATGAATTCCTTTGCCACAAAACAGGTGTAAGCCACTGTTCTGCCCTGCCAGCACACCTTGGTCACAACTTGGAGAGCCAGGGCTTGGCCTTTCTGCTCAAACTGCCAGTTGTGTGTTGCAGGCAACAACACACAACTGGAAGTGAAATCCCTATTTCATTCAATGTTGGCCACCTGTTGAATAATAGCTTTCAGCCACCACTAGACTGGGCTGAATTTGGAACAGCAGCCTGTTATTGAAAGACACCATTTTCCTTTCTGGTCTGCTGAGCCAGCTCATCCTCCAGAATCATTTGAGAAAATGTGAGGGGCGGGTAAGAACATGAAATTTTCCGCCTGCTTCAAATGCGTTTGCCTGCGACTCGTTCTCACATAAGCTGTTTAAGTCTTCAGTTCACTGCTCAGTCTATAGTTCTCAGGTGCCATTTGGCTTCAATTTCTGTGTGAAGTTTTTGGAAATCAGCGGTGATTTGGAAGGGGACAGAATCCTGCAAGGCTCGTCCTGAAGCAGGCAAAACGTTTCCTTTCTTGAGCGGCGCAAGTGCGTGTTCAGAGCCCTGGAGAGCCAGCTTTGTTCCTCGCTCCCTGCTCTTGACACGCACAACTCAGGACACTTCAGCCAAGAGTTTCACTTGCACTTATGTTAGTGGAAATACCCCTGATAAGAAGGAGTTGTTGTTGAAGTCTTGTGGCTTCAACTGTGAAGGATTTAAATGTTTTTTGCATGGAGACTGCTGATCCATTTGTTGTTACATAAAAATGTGAGTGAAGGTTTATCTTTTCCTTTGAGATGTATGGCACTAGCTCTGGAATTGCTGCCAAGTTTACAAAATGAGTCTGTGGTTTAGTCTTCTCCGATAAACATTTTTTTGTTGTTGTTGCAAAGTTGGATCAGATTTTTGTTGTCATAATGGTTGGTGCACTTGGCAGCTTGCATTTGAAATAGTTAGGAGATAAAATTGGACTGTGCTGGAAATCCAGCATGTCTGGTATTTTCTTGCTTTATTTAGTGATGTTTTTAGTCCCCCTTTTAACTTTGAAGACTAATGTAAGGCAGTTAAGAACTGAGGGTTGATAATTTTTTTGTCATTTTTGAAACCTAGATCCAAGCCAGTTTCTCTTGCAATATTTCAGCCTCAACCTCCCAGGACACTTGGAGATAAATCAGTGTCTTTATCAAAAGAAGTAAGCCTTTTGTGGTGGTAGCAGTGTAATATTAAATATTCATTCTAATTTGCAGAGTTGAGACAATTATTCTGATGTTCCCAATAAAGTTTACTTTGGAATCTGAAGCTTTGAAAATATGCTGCTTGCTTAATTTCAATTATCAGTAGTCAGAGATGGAGTTTATTCTCAGATGCATCACAATTGAGATGTTTTGAAAGGCTTACATTGAGGTGTTGAGGGTTTGAGGTTTTTTTTGGTGGTTTTTTTTTCCCTTTTAACCCTCTTCTTTTTGTTGCCCTCAGTGCCATGGGAATGGTGAGGGAGGAAGCAAAAGATAAGGCTAAATTGGGAAACAAGTTTCCACCTTAAAGAATCTGCTGTGTGAAAAGTATACGTTGAAAATGTCCTATAGAATTTTGAATCCAGTCACATTTAGGAAAAGGATGCTCACTTGCAATGTTGTTCTGCACCTTTTAGGAGCTGTTGGCTCTAGTTCTGGCTTACAAGTGGATCCATTTTAGCAGCTGGAGAAGCAAATCTCTGTATCATTAGCATCACATTCTTAAAAAAACCAAACAAAACCCAACAAACCTGGTCTAACTGACCATAATTTCACAAATACACTCTGCATTCAACAGAGGATTAACAAGACAAAAGTTGTATGATGTGGCTTAGGCTGTATCTGCTATATCCTGGCTCGGGAAAGGAAGTGCATGTTGGAATTAAGAAATGCAGACTGCAAACATCAGAGGATAACTCATATACAGATTTATTTTTTATAAATTATTGTCTCGATTTTACTGAGTTAACTTCTTTAGCCCAGAATAAATCATGTGAGGAACTAGAAGCTAGTTATATGGCTGCAAATACTTCCGAGCAAACATTTTTTGTTAACTGTCTACCAAATATGCCACAGGAGGACAGTTGTGGCACCTGCTCTCATTTCACATTCCTGTAGTCATCTTCAAACAGCAAGCACAGAAATTGAGGGACTTTGAATTCAACTTGTTTCTTTTGTAGTAATGGTCCCTCAAGTACAGAATTGAACATGGCACATTGCTCTTGTCTGAGCTGAGCCTGTTCAGAGGATAAATTGACTACTCAATCTGCTTTCTTTCAAAGGGTCTAAATTCACTTTATTGTTTTTGCAGTTGATTTTCTGTAAAGATTCGTGTTCTCAATTTTTTCCTCTGGGCAGCATATGGGAGGACGTCCAGATGCATGGGCAACTGGCAGAGCAATTTTGTCCTCCTGCTGGTGGCCTTTATTAATTACGTCTAGATTAATTAGCTGATCCATTTGTGGATGCAATGTTTGGGGAAGAAAGTAACTGGGAGCATTGTGAGCCAAGAGTTAGGGCACTTTCTCAAATATGAGTAAGGAAACATATTCTAGCTGGTATTCTCAGGGCAAGTGAGCTCCCTCTTCATGTTTCCTGTGCTTAGAAATACACAATTTTTAATGGTGAAAATAGAAGCTTTAAAAAAACCCCAAACCACTGAAGTTAGAATGGTAAAACTATATACACAAAATCAAGCTGTTTCTTTGTGGAATGTGACTTATGGAGAGGAACACCCAAGTTTTAAACTTCCTCCTTCAAAATTTATGGAAGTCTTAGAAACTCTCCTTTTTTCTTTTTTTTTTTTCCCCTCCTGTTTTTAATATGTCAGAATCTGTTTCAAGATTTAACTTTTTTTTTTTAAACACATATTACAAAGTATGTTTCACAACTTGATTTAATGTAGCTTCCATGTGTCTTGAATACAATAGTAACTTCTGAAACCAATATTTCTTTAGAGAGCAGTAAAGTTGTTTCTTCATGACACCAGTAAGTAGTTTTCTTGCCAAGAAGTATATTGTAAGATTTATTAGACTCTCCATTGCCCTCCCCCAAGTAACCCAGATTTTAGCTTCAAGTAAAGCAAACATGTTCAAAAAGTGCTCTTTAACTTTAGGCTAGGCGGATACAAAATAAAATCCTCCAGGGGTACATTACAACTAAAAGATTCACAAGACCTCCAGGGGGTTTAACTTTTTAAGTAGGCATTTCACAAGTATTTGTTGCATAAACCATTATATGCTCCAGGCTGGGGTTCTTGTAGAATTTTATTTTTTAAAAAGTATTTTTTTTAATATAAGACATTCAGCAATAAATGTGTTTTTGTGAAAAATTAATATCTCATCTTTGCTTAGAATGATATGTTCTGTTCTTCAAAGCATGTGTTTGCTTCATTTAATATTTAATATCAATTTTTTTGTACAGTCATTTTAGTCCACTCAGTACCTTGAGGTGCTGCTGAATGGAAATGGGGATCATCCATTCCTGTTTACACCTTTCACTCATTTTTCAAAATCAATTGCTTTTGGTCTAGAGCAACTCCATCTGTGGCAGTTGGAAAAACAGATTTTGGAGGCTGCAAAAGTCATTTATATGTTGGTCTCACATAATTGAATAGACTAGGTGGGCACAAGTGCCCTGGGAAGGAGAATATCAGAGAGAGATGGGGAGCCCTTCAGCTCTAGGAGATCTGGCCTCTCTTTCCGTATCTTTCAGAGAATTCCTTGTAAGCTTGGGCCAGTCTTGTTTCTGTATTTTGCTTGTTCATCCTGCCTGCAAAGATAATGATCCTTTCTTTGTTTCTTTCCATTTCTAACTGCTGGGACAGAGCCCCTCTCTTCCATTGCTGCAATGTGCAAACCTATTTCGACAGTTTCGTTGGGACCTCCAAGTGCTACTGAAATGCAAATGACAAAGAAGCATATGAGGAATGGAAAGAAAGTAATGGAAGACACAAAAAGAGTCCTTTTAAGATTGTAACAGGAAGCAATATAAGAAGTTTAATCCAACCTTGAGTCTTCCAGAAGTGAATGAGGAGCTGTAATTCAAAGAGATTTTGGAATTGAAGCCCTTGAGTATTATAGGCTAGCAAGTGACAAGAAAATGTAGGAAAAGGAGTCTTGATTATCTTTTTAGACAAGTTGTTAACTGAACTGTTGCATTTAAATCAGAACGATGATCAGTTCGAAGTTGAAAGAGCAGCAGAAACACTTGTAAGGAGGGAAATGATGTCTGTCAGAGCAGTGATATTCAAATCATCAGACATGAAGGATAAAGACAGAGTACCAAAAGCTTCAGAAAAAAGAAAGAGAATATAAATCCCAGCAAATTTCTTTCTTTCTAGATCAGAGGCCCTTAAAGAAGAAAAAGGAGAGCCCTGATACCTGTAAGAATGTCTTCTTGAAAGAGGGGCTGAGGCTGATGTATTGTGTGCATCAGAGTTGAGAGTCATGTAATAGAAAGGCTTAGCTCTTTGATAGACTGGCAGAGTGGTGGGCAGACACTGTCATCTTGTATCCAGAGATACTCTGAGATCCAAATGGAGGAGAATAATTGCTAGACATTACTGAAGTGAAATAGTACTTGTCTTGAGACTTTAGTGTTGGCAAGGCACCTGATAACACAAACTCTAAAGTGGTCTCCCCCTATACCTCCATTTCCCAGAAAAGCCTAATTCTGCCTGGTCTTTGCAGGGGCATCCTTTTCTCCAACAGGAGCTCCTCAAGCTCTGGCAAGAAGACAGTTATGTTTGTTTGTGCCAACCACTGCTTTCAAAAATGTAATCCAAGAGCAAGCCTTGCTGCATAAAGTTCAGTGGTGTACAGTGATTGCCCAAGGACTCTGCTTATGTTTTGCCTCACACAGGAATTTGAAAACTGTTCATGAGAGAGCAGATTTGCTCAATTATTGATTCATTCCACATGATGTGTGATTTTTAAGTCATATTTTGCATAAAGGCTCTTGGCTGTCACGATCGCAGGGACATCAGTGGTTACACTACCTGGCACAAGAACCTCCTGGATTTGTGCACAGCATAAATAAAATACTCCTGGTGAGAGCATGTGCTGGTTAGGGAGGAAAGAGGTGGCAGTAGAAAGTTACCATTAACTGGAATTTTTCTCTTTTTTTGGTAGACAGAAGCATGCTACTTGTGATAAATCTCTTTTTCCACATCTTGACTTCCGTATTCTATTTTACCTTTCCTGCACTGGAGGAGCTAATTATATTAACAGGCTTGTCCTCAATTATTTATTTTCAAGTAGGTTTCTCTGTAATTTCTCTAAGTATTTTGATGTCTATTGCAGATCCTCTTTGAGGTTTTAGTGTTCTGTCTCTGTCATTTCCATTTGTAATCTTGCATTTGGACCTGACAAATTATATCCATTTCTGTTGTGGTTTTAGCTGATGCTGGTTTTCCATTTTATGGGCCAAATAAAGTTCTTGGATTCATATGTGCAGTCTCCATTTACTTCAATCATCTATATATTTTATTTATAGCATTTTTTTTTCTCCCAGATGCTCATGATTTCAGCATGAGCGTAGTATCCAAATGTTGCCACCTCCTGGTCTTGTGTGGTCTAAATAAAGTGAAAATGAGCCAAATTTTTTTTCATGTTTACACTTTGAGAGTGAATGTGTGAAAAGGAGAGATTTGTTTCAATGTGCCTGAGGCCTTTTTGCCTCATCCTTGTTCATGCAACTTGTCCAATTTTTACAAACTCTGTCTGCATTAATTACGAAGCAAATATGGTTATTAGGAAGCAGCGCTGTTAGTCAAATAATGTGCAGGAATGTGATTGTTGGCAATAAGAACTGGTATTGTTTGAACTCTGTCTCATTGAAAATAACTAAAGTGAAGTCTAAATGACATAAATTAAATTGCTACAGGGCCTTTGAGGGCATCATTGTTATAGAGCAGCTCATTCATTGTTCACCTGGGATGGACAGGAATAGTTGAATTTGAGGGGACACATGAATCCTGTAATTCAACCTGTCATGCATCACGAGTAGAAATAAAGCACAGTGAGTGTTCTGCATGTTTAGATATGTATTTCTAGTGTCTTAATGATCCTTTAAGAGTTTGTTGGTTTGTTTATTGCTTATTTGTTTATTATTTGCTTGTTTTGTTTTTATTTTTCCCAGGTGCCTACTAGAAATAAAAGCCCCTGATAAATTTATTTTGCATTTAATTTGTTTAGGACAGTCTACAGGGCAAACAGTTCTACAAGCTGGAGATTCAGGGCACAAGATCAGATTTTCTCCATCTGTAGGAAATTCATTGGAAACTTAACATGGAAAGAGGAAAACTATCTTAGGTCTCTTTCTGGTGAACTTTTTCATTTCTGTGAATTATTTTCTGAAACAGAAGGAAGCCAGTATACGTTTGCAGCCAGAGAGGTGCTTGGATGCTGTCCCAGCCTGGGCTTCTGAGAGCTCACCAGCTCCTCTGCAGAGTACCCTCTTGGCTGGGACAGCCTGTCTTGACAGTCAGTGGAAAATCTAACCCAGTTCTAGATTGCATTATCTCTCCTTTGGGACTAAAGAAGATTTGGAAGGGAGGCAGGATGACAAACCTCATGAGTTTTCTTTCTCCATGGGTTTCTTTTCCTGGCTATGTGACATGAAGCATTTCCTTACAACTGCAGAGCAGCAGTCACTGCTGTGGCTGCGATGGAAACTCATTTTTGTGTTGCAGATCCAGCTAGACTCCTTTCTACATTTACTTACAGGAGAAAGGGGGAAGATTAACCTCATTTTGCTGCCAGCCTATTACCTTGAGCAGTCTGGACTGAAATCTGAACAGTGGCTGTGGCTCAATTCTTGCTGGCTGATTTCTGTGGAAAGCTTGAATGTCTCATTTTAATTTTTCTTCATTTTTATTTTTTTCCCCCTTGATTCTTATTTTTTAGTCACTTGAAATAGGGAATATAACTTGAAACTGGAAGTAAAAAATTTGCTTTGAGAGATCAAGAGTCTTTTTAAGCAGCTTACTGGATCAGCAGTTGCAAAGTTATCATGAGGCCTGAACTCTTTCTATGGGTTTAATGGAGGCAGCACAGTGCAGGAGCAAACATCACAACTCTGTATCCTCAAGGGAAGACTTAGTGCTTTACACATACAAGCAGAACTAAATACTGTACTTTGATGTACTCCTCTCTCTTTTTTTTATTTTGTTATTAGTTTCAACCTGTTGGGAGTAAGTTTTTCTGCACTCCTGGTTAAGATTTCCCTTGATGTTTTGTGGATCTCATGTACATTATATAAAGCTGAAAAGAAGGACACTTCATGTAGATAGTAAGCACCCTAATAGCTATTAGCTATGGATTTGTGTCAGTGTGAGTGTTATACAGTTCCACATGTGAAACAGCAGTCAGCACATGCCAGGGCTGTTGCAATGTGTAGGATTTGATGTTTGCCTGGTACTCCCAGCAGTGTTTGGTGGAAGCAGAATGGATGCCCAGTGTCCACTGCACTGGGGTGGGGGAGATGTTGTTCCATGTGTTGAGTAGACTCAAAGGGTCTCTGATCAGATTCAGTACCAGGGCTCAGTTTTCAGGTGTGTATGTGGGGTTCCTACAGCACACTGTACTTTGTCCCTAGTCAGACAAAGTTTGCTAGTTTGTATTGTCTGTCAAATCTGTGTGTTGGCAGTGGACAGCACTCCAGCAGAAGTGTACTTTTAAACCTCAGAGTTGTGAGTTGTGTGCTGTCTCAAGGCAGGAGCACAGCAAAGGCCAGATGCTGTACAAGGTGCTCCAGCTGTGCCCGAGGGTTGGACACACAAGGTCAGCACCAGCCAGGGGGTGGCTCTGTCTAGTTTGCCACATATTTAAAAACCTTCTGTCTCTATCGTGAGTGTCCCATGTGCATTAGGAAAAGTGAGGCAAAGACCTGGAGTAATCCTCTGGGTTCTCAAGGTTATCCCCTGTGGCTACAGACAGCCATATGAGCACATTTAACAACTGACCAAGATCCATTAAAATAAAACAACCCAATAATGCTTCAGGGGTCTTGATTGCTTTGAGGGGCAGGGAAAGAGAGGATTTCCCAGTTTTCCTGTTGGAAAGATTCCTGTTTTCTTAACCACTGGGTAGCAAACTATGTCTAATTTTGTCCTAAGTTAGTTATCTTGAAAGGTAGAAACACACCTTTTTAGCAGGAAAAATAAAGCCTCAGAGAAAGAAAACTGACTGCTTGATAGAAGCATCAGGTTTCATCCACTGAAATGCCCTGGCACAAGAGATCCAAATCCTGGCAATGTCTCTGTTTGTCCTTCAAAGGTAAATAAATGAAGGACTATGGATTTCACTGGCTGGAAATCTGTCACGGGAGTGTAAAATTTCCTTTTGTTCTTTTTCTTTAAGATTGTAGGATAGTCTCCTTAATAAATACAAATTGCCCTGATGTCCCTAAACTAAATTTTCTTTTTTCCATTTTCCAGTGTGTAAGGCATGTTGAGAACTTCTATGATAAAATGTTGTGGAAATGGTAACAGCTGAAATACAGATGTTTGTGTGAAATACAACATAACAAAAAGATATTTTAACCTTTTTCAGGGTTAGTTTCGAAGGGAAAATTTTACAGTAAAAAAATCTGTATGTATTCCTTGTCAGGTTCTGCAATATCTGCAGTACTTCTTCATATCCCAAAATCTGGACTTAACCAAATTTCCTACTGAAATCAGCACTCTTGCTTATTTAACTTCACTAAAGACAGTGGGACAACCCACAACTGATTTGGGATTCTATGATGAATTTTATTTCCCAGAGAGTATAATCTGTCAAAATAGACAGACTGTGTCACCAAACTTATTTTCAAAAAATTGTGACATTTTATTCCAAATTGCTGAAACATCAGAATTTTACACGCGTGAAATGAATCTTTACTTCTAATGTTTTTATCCTTCTTGAGGATGTAATTTTCCTGAAGTTTTAAAAATTCTTGTCCAGCTGTCCAAGTTTTTTGGCTCACATTACTCTCGGTAAGTTGTAGGATCATCACAGAATGGTTTGGGCTTGAAGGGTCTTTAATGACTGTCCAGTTCCAACCCCTCTGCCACAGGCAGGGACACCTTCCACTGGACCGGGTTGCTCAAGGCCCATGTTTAAAGCTTGCTTTGATCTTTCTCTGTATGTAGGACTATCTGCCATGAACATTTTATAGTTTGTTTGTTACCCAGAGTAATTGGGACCTGCAGTAATTGTATGTGCAGCAGCACTGTAGAGAAATAATGCTGAACTTCCCATGTGCAGCACAAATGTTGCCTCAGATCCAAGGGCTCACGTGACAGCTCTTCAGGAAGGTTTAGCTGTACTTGGCTTTAAAGGGTGTCTTAGCTAATTAGTGTATTAGAACTCATGGGCCACGGCTTGTGAGTTCAGAGCTTTTGCTAATTAAGTTTTGAATGTAATTTTAGTTAAACTATTAAAGCTTTGTCCCAGGGCTGTTCTCATTAAGCAGAACTCCAGTTCTCCTGGATTTTCTTTGTTCAGAGCTCTCTTGCAAGAGCGTGGAGGCACATCTGGTATTGGCTATGGCATTCACATGGGTCTAAAACTGCTGCAAAAGAAACAATGCAATGAAATTTATCTGGGAAAACAGTGAGATCACAGCATAACATTTCCCTGGAGAAAAGCCTGAACCTTTTTTATGATCTGTCTTAGTACTTAGTGCAGCACTTTTAACCATCAAACTTCAGGGCGTATGAAATCCCAAAGGGTGGAAATGGAAATATTTTTTTGTTTAGTGAAGGCTAAGTATACCAAGATAATTATTTCATCTCCTCCTCCAGGAAACATTTAGGGGCACTAAGCTCCAGTGTGTAACATGTACAAAAAGTACAGTAGGCAGTTACTGCAAAGGGGTTCATGGACTATGAACCACCTGTGACTTGAGTTACCTTGAAACCTCACAAAACTCTTGTATTTCTGGTGTCATAATATCACTTTGTTTACCAGCTTTGGGCTTTTAATTAAATTTTACAGAATACTTGCCCACAATATGGATTAGGCCCATTATGCTACTTGGGGAAAAAAAAATTATCAAACACAAGGCTTTAAATTTGGCAGTTGGTCAAATTTATTTTTTTGTAAGCCTTAATAGGCATGTCCAAATGAACATGGCAATTTCTTTAGAATAGAAATGAATACACTGTTTTGTTGTATCTGAGGTCTGTGTAATGAACTGTGACAGTTCCTGCTGTGATACCAGGTGAAAAACCCCTTTGCAGAGGGCCAGCCCCTGGCCATTCCCACTGGCTCATAGCTGGTCCCTGCAGCACCCAGGGGCTGCAGGTGGCTGAACCTCCCTCCACACAAGAGTTTCTGCCTAGCACAGACACGGAAAGAGAAAACTGACACAGAAACTTGGAAGCTGAAGTGCTGTGGAGGTGAAGGGAAGTAGTTAATTCTAATTAGAGGCAAACTTTCCTCCTTTTTTTCTCTATGGAGAGCCCTGTGTAGCAAAAGATACTTTTTGCTGTTTATCTTCCTTTTCAGCTCTTGTGCACTCTAAGGTTTTCATCCTGCTCTGTGCCTTCTGAACTTGTTCTCTTTCCTTGCTGTTGTGCAGTACGTCTTCTTCCTGGTTATTATTTTTGTTCCCTCTGTATCTGTCTTTTCCAGGGCATTCTTTTTCCCTCTACTTCTCATTTTTTGTTTCTGTCATCTTTCTGTTTGCTTGTGGAGCAGGAAGCTGCAGGGGTGGCAGCACAGGGTGTCTCTGCTGGGGCTGCAGCTGCTGGTCCTGCAGGGGTTCTCCCCGTGGAGGGAGCTGGAGCCAGGCTACCAGATGGGGACAGGGAGCACCAGAACCACACTTGGTTTGCCACACGTGAACACTTTGCAGCAAATGGTGCCCAGCACCTCTGCATGCCAATCTTACCTGGGAGATGCTGCCAGGCCTTCGCCCTGTCCTGGGTATTCACTAGGGTGTTCACCTGTGTTTCTGTGTGTATGATCAAAGTCAGCTTTCTCTCGACTGTGGACTTTGGCTTTGAGTCCCTGGATTGGGAAATGAACTGGAAATGAACTTCAGAAGCTGCTCTCCTAGGAAACCATAGCCGAGGCCCTGTTTTATCTAAGCAGTGGCAACTCAGACTGCTCAGCCCTTGGAGAACCTTTTGGTCACGTCCAGGGATGATATTTGCCCTTACACCTGGCTCATGGACCTGTGCTCTCACCTTCCCTCCATGTGAGTCACAGGTCTCCCAGATCTTCATGAGGCAAGAACTCAGCCCAAGTACCAGCAGCGTTTCAGATTCCAGCTCTTTCTTCATGTTGTTTCTCTGACAGCATTTGTCGGGACTGTGGCACATTTTACTCAAATTTTGGTTTTCTTTTTTACCAAGGAGAAACCACACCATTCCCTCAGCTGGCTTGGCAGACTACCACAGGGAGTTAGCAGTCTGAAGCTCTTTGAGCCTTCTGTTACTGCCCAAATTTTGAACCCTTTTATTTATTATGTGTCATGGAAGGGTTGTTGCTTCTGAGACTGCAGAAAGACATCTCAGCTCTCATCCTGAGAGCTGATTGTCTGGTTTTGCATGTTTGCCTCATCTAAAGTGGCAGCATTGAGATACAATATCGTGTATAAGGTTTACCTATTTCACCTTGCATTAATTTTTCTCTTCACATACCCCAAGTTAAACATCAAAAAGGAGATAATATCTTGTGGGTTTAGTTTGTGGTGTAGTAAATTTGATCTTACATCTTTGCTATTAGTAATATGTGATACTTTTTTTTGGCACAAACAAGTTTTAAGGATGAATAGAACTTGGTTAATGTGAGACCAAACACAAGGGCAAGCACTTGCCCTCCCACAAAGGAGATGTTTCCAAAACAGAGGTATTGGTGTATTTATTGGATGTTGCCTTGGGATGAGAATGCAGCTCTTGGAGGAAATAAACCATTCCTCATTTCCTGTCAAAGACTAGTACCTGATGGATAGGAAAAGCAAATGCATCAGTAGATCTATGTTTTGTGTAAAACCTGGTTAATGAATGCTTTACTTTCTCTAATTGTTGATCCTATGGGGTGTGATCACGTTGAGGCAAAAACTCACATTAATTTGGTGGTGAGATTATTGCTACTAATAATAATTGTGTCTAAGTGTTATTTGACATGATATCCTGAAACTGAGTGGTGTGGATGGTTGGAATGGTACTCTCTGGCAAAGAAAATATTCTTTGAATGGTTATAATTGTGCTCAGAACAGGCCAGTGTGCAGATGTACACCATCCGGACTAAGGGGAACTGCCACTTCCATGGAGAGAGAATGAACTGGAGCTGGGCCAGGCTTTTCGTGCTCTTGTTCCTCCCTCCACTGCAGGAAGACACTGCCTACAGCAGAGTGTCAGCAGGGCTCCCCACCAGCTCAGTGTGTGTCTCCTCGTTCCTGGCTGTGCTCAGTGCAGAGCTGCTCCTCACAGTGACCTGGTGTGTTGGCATGTCACTGATAAACGTGCCAGGGAAAAGGAAAACCTTTCTTGGAGTTGTCTTGAGAGCCCAGTAATAAGAAGAGCTCTCCTAAAGCCATGGACTAATACTTTGCTTAGTCACATTAGGTCTTTTAACCAATATTTTCATTTTCTGTCTCTTGTCACTTCCTTCTTTTTTCCAACTCAGCCTCTAACCTCAACCTGTCTTGGACATTCCTTTTTCTCTTCCTTTTCCATGTCTGTTCTTTCTCTCCATGTCTTGGTCTCTGAAAAACAGCAAAATTTCTTCTGTGTCCTAGGGCAAAATTATACCGTAAGAGATTTTTGCTCCAGCACACTAAAGCTGCACCTGAGTCTGCCTTTTCTCCCTCTTCCTCAGAGGCATGAAATATCCAATATAGAGATGTGAGAAAGAATAAAAATTTAACTTTTCCTTGAATACTGCTAAAACTGCCTGGCATTGTGTCTGTGTCTATTCAAGAAGGATGACAAAGGAAGTATTACATGGAACATTTTATTATACTTCTGTAATTATGTACAGCCTCAGGGTC
This sequence comes from Hylia prasina, assembly GCA_013397195.1. Lineage (NCBI taxonomy): Eukaryota > Metazoa > Chordata > Aves > Passeriformes > Sylviidae > Hylia > Hylia prasina. Next base: position 274,358 of record VYXD01000337.1, on the reverse strand, counting down.
ATCATTGAGGAGATGGGATGGAGGGACTTCCACACTATTTTCCATTCTCTATTGAATCCTTCTGTGACTGGAAATAAGTAGTTTAATTTCCTTTGGATCTTTTTCTCCAGTACTATGTTTACTTACGTCCCTCACCTCCTAAGACTTTGTATGGCAGAATATATCTTCCACTTGTGTTTAAGAGTGGGAATATTTGGATTTTTGGACACTTCCAAAATGCAACTGATAATTTCAAAGTTTGCCTAATTGTGTAATCAACTGCATTACTATGATCATAAAGCTCTCTTGTTTTAGCCATGACAGCTATTCTCAAATCTATCATAGGTTCCGTTTTAGAGGAAGTAGACTTCCTTTCATATATATCAAATTTGTTTAGTGGAATTAACCATCCTCCCTACCATAATTATTTTGATGACTTAATCTCCATAGAATCTGTTAGAAAATATAATCTTATTCTTGCATGTGGCACTTTAGTTATTATCTGCACAGCTGTGAATTGAGTTTCCCTTATTCCTGTTGTACTTCCCCTGCCTGTGTTAATACTAATTTGGCCAAGTGTGGTTTACAGTTCAATTTCATGCTCATTACAGTGTGACATGAATTGGTAGCTGGCTGAAATGGGCATTCAGAGACTTGAGAGCAGGGAGGCTTGCTAGTGCATTCAAAAAATAAACACTGTGAGGATGTTTCTTCATTAGATGGAGCTGGGAACTATAAACCCTGGGAATTTGAGAATTATCTATGTACATATCTGAGCACTTAGAGCTAAACCAGGGAAGGTGTGAGATTTCAGCTTTAAGTCATACCTGTCAAGGGTTAATGGGAGTTGAAGCTGAGCTACTTCCTTTGCAGCAGTATCCTTTTACACACATGCTTTTAAAAACCTGCTAACCAAATACAAGCTGGCCCTCACTTAAAAACCCATTCTCACTTTCCTAAGGTTGAACTGGGGCTGACTGTCCAAATCTGCTCATGTACCATTTGATATCACATGAAAGAATCATAACTAGCAGTACAGGAGGCCACACGTTTATCCAAAGGGCAAAGTTTTCCAAGAGTCCACCTCCTAAATGACACCTGAGCTGAGAGCTCAGGATTATACCTGCTTGGAGACCTTGCTTTGCAACTTCACTTTCCCTTAAATTTGATACTTGTATGCAAAGCTGCCCAACGTTTTATAAATACATAAGAAAAATATTTTCTTTAGTGTTTTCCAGAGTTTGCCTTTAACATATATATTGCTCTCCTTATTAATTTTTAAAGAGGACATCTGATGGCTTGAATGACTGACACAAAGAAAGAAAAACCCACAACTTCAAAAGCACACATAGGTTGATAAGAAATTGCTTTTTTTTATGAATTTCAGTTAGGAGGAACTTCTGCCAAATAGAGGTGTAGATTTGCCTCTTACAGTCTTCTCCCACAGCCAAATTTGTCAGAGGAAACTATCCTCTTTTAAATCAGATCTATGAATGGATATCATGAACGTTAAGGAGAGCTGTCATGCAGAAGAGAATTGGGTTGAAAGAGTCCTACAGGTTACCAGATGTGTGTGAGTTCACCCTCACTTGGAAGTTCACAGTCTGATAACCCTTTCCCTGGGACCGCTGTACATGACTGCTCAAATCAGTTTGAGGGATGGGTGGAAAAGCCTGTTTAGTTTTAGTTTTTGTATGATATGGTAAATGCTGGGGAAGCCTCTGAACTCTGTTATCCTACTGCAAACCCAGCATGTGGCAGAAAACATGTAGTGTCTGAACAAATCTCTTACCAAATAGGAGAGTTAATTTATTTTATTTTGCTTCAAGTATTTTTTTTCTTCCAGAATTATATAACAAATTTTCAATAATCTAGTTAGTTCAGAGAATTGCTCAGTGTTTGTAAAACAGCGAGAGAATTTAACTCTTGTCTTTAATTTAACCGCAGCAAATGCTGCTAACAATACTCTGCTTCCCACTGAAGTAATTTACCTTGAAGATGAGAAGTGGAAGCACATTGTTTAAACAGCTGATTTGATTGCTCAGAAATGAGGCTGACCAAAATTACTTGATGACTTGTATTTGAGGATTAGGTTATTAAACAAACTAAGCATACAATAATATCAGCAAAAGCTGTCTTGGGGAATCAGCCCTCATTGCAATGGGGATGTTTTGAGCATTTTTTAAGCAAATAAGCATATTGAATAAAGCAGTAATGAAAGTAATGCTGTGATTTGCCTGCAAAATTGCCATTAGAGGTTAGGAATGAAAATAAATGGGAAAAACAGCAGAGCACCAAGAAAGAGGGTATTGAAGGCACGAATGGTGTCTGTAACAACAAATGAGAAAGAAAAATGGGCTGTATATCACACAATACAGAAAATTATTCTGGGTTTGTTGATGATTTGAGCTATGTAACCAAGCTGTAAAAGTTTCACATCTCAACTCAGTGAAGCCGCAGTCAAAATCTGCAATACCTACTCAGATAAATTGCCATCGTTTTCTTTATTCTCAGACTTTCAGCTTCTACAGATAGGATCTTAATTTCTAATTTGACAACAGTTTCATTATCTTATTTAAATAAAATGGGCACAGGAAAATGGCCAGATTTCCTAGTACTCCCATGCAGAATCTGTGTTTAATTTCTGGTTACCCCTTGTCACAGCTGCTGAGGCACTGTGCAGTGCCCTGTACTCCTTGTCATGTCTGGAGCTCAGTTCAGCTCAGCTAACTTTAGATGTCTACAAGGTAAATGTTGACATCTGAGCCAGTCAGGCTGTCTCCTTTCATCAGTGGAAAGAAACAGAAACTTCAGTGAGGTCAGTTTTAACACAGGGACTGTTTCTGGTAAGCCACGTGAGCAGAGCTGTCTGATCTGTGCTGCTCGGGGCAGAAGGAGACCTCAGCTCTGGCTGACTCCTCTGGGTGCTATTGGTATATATAGACCAGGGGTGAGAATTTTCTTAGAGCATGGAGAACGCTGTTATTTTTGAATATATAGCAGGAGGTAAGTAAGGTGGGATTAGCTGCTCAGTGTCTAGCTGCTTTGAAATTTTACAGTTAGTTGTGCTATTTTAACCAGAGGAGATATATCAGGTTTCCATGGGTAGACTCATGTCCACTCTGTGTGCGGCAAGTCACTGTGTCCAAAACTGTCACTGTCTCTCAGGGCAAAAAGAAAACCCAGCCATGCCCAATGGCTGAGAAGGGAGAGACTTAACAAAAGAATCACTGTGATAAAAATCTGGGAGAGAATGTGTGTGTATGAGTGCGGAAGAGCAGATGACAGAAAAAGGAGAAAGGAAAGCTGCTGTCTGTCCATTCTTTATTCATTGCTTTAAGGAAGGCCTTTAAGCTGGAGAGCAAATTGGAATGTCAGCAGGCTGACACAAACACATTAATCTCATCTATCTGAAAAGGGGGAGATTTAGGAACCTTTGCCCGTGAAACTTGGCCTCTGTTGCACTTTGTTAAGTGTGGGTGTTTAAGGGACTGTGTGTTTGTGTGTACATGTGTCAGAGAGAGAGAAAACAGAGGACCAAGGACTTATCTTTGCAGAAGCCGAACATGACACCCACTATCAACAGTGGGTGCATCTCTTCTGCAGATAGAGGGGTTTTGTCCATTGATCATCATGTTCTCCATGTTTTCCGGTTTGCCTGTGTGTCACAGAACTGGATAAGCACTTGCAGTACTTCTCAGCCTTGTGCTAAACTATGACTTATCCCTTATCTCTATGTATCTGCCTTTTACATTGAACAGACAGAAAATCCTTGCCTTTTCCCCAGCAGCACGGCTCAAAATCACAGCTCCACTGTGTAAGAGGTGAGACGTGTTTGTGTAAATTACCTGAACAATGATAAGCTGTTTTGGTTTGTGGCTTTTCGTTTTGTTGGGTTTTCTTTAATTCTCAGAATGGTTGAAAATATTGGATGTCTTTTTCACCACATGTATAATTAACATAAGGAAGAAGTAATAACCCTGTCACTTTGCTGTGGAAGGATTATTGGCAGAAGGTTACAAAGTAGGTGAGGTTATAAGAAATCCTGGGTTCTGTGATTGGTTCTCTCAAATTCTTTAACTTCTGCGCGACATACTTTATCTCTTTTGAAAATACTTTGAAGTTTTTTCCAACCCCCATTGCATGCTGTACCAACCTATCACTTGCCATCGCTGCTCATACCATAGCTGGTTCTCATGCTTGTCTTAGAAGCTTCTCTTAGTGTCTGTGAAGCAGTTTGTAGTTACTTTCAGTCATGGATCTCAGTACTTTCTTAGTATCCTCCTGGTGACATGGTATTCAGCAACAAAATTTAGTCTGTTGAATAACTTTTCATTTGAGAGTGAGTAACACCAGTGCTAGAGACTTTCTTGAACAAAAGATGATGTCAGCCTCTTGCAGGAAGGAAGAAGCCTTGCCTGTATTTCAGTGGCATAGATAAGGGGAGGGGAAAACTCCCCTCTCTGAATAGCTGTGCTTGAAGTAGGAGGAGCTCATGTCATGTCCCTCGGATCTTGAGTCGCTTATTGTAGCCTGCTCTTCCTCTTTGATGCCTTTTTTTCCTTTATGGCCCTGTAGTTAATTAACTCACTTGATTAAAAGCAGAATGCCCAAACTCATGGGTCACCACACTTGGGAAGTTTAGATGTCCTGTTTAAAAATAGGCATCAGCACCTGATATGCCTTTTGAAGACAGCAGGAGCCAGTCCTGCATGAGCTGGCTAAATATAGTGGCAGCCCCACCACTTGCCAGAGAGATTAATAAAGGAAGAAATTCCACTTGGGCAGGTAGGGCACAGCAGATCCAGATCTCCCAGCTGTGCTGTCTGGTGGCTTGGGCTCTTAGCTAAGAGCAGAATTGCTTTGATTTTTATTTTTTCAGGGTAGCAGTGTAGAGAAACTTGTTCTGTCAGATGTTGTCAAATTGTGAACGAGAAGGGGTTTATATCCCTTTTACTCAGTTATTACTTGGACAGAGCAGAAATACTTGAAAATTGCTTTTTTACTTCACAGCCACTTGCAGAGATCAGCCCTATGCACAACTTTTACTTAGTGAAATAGAAAATTAAATGATCCTAATTGCACAGTGCACCATGGCTCCATGTTTCATCTTTCTTTCCCTTTAGTTTTGTTTTTACTACCATTTTACACAGACCTATTTTTCATGTCACTTCATTGTATTATTGTAAATTATTGGTATCAGCTGAAAGGGAGGGATGATGAAGGTGAAGTTAAAGCAACTGGTCTGGTAAATTACTTAAAGTTTAATTCTGCAAATTTATTTCTTGTGTTTCTCAGTTTAGGCACACATTTTAAGTCTATAAAGTTTGGCATGTAGGAATGTTTTGATGTATGTTGACTCCTGTACATAAACACAAACCCCCAACTGTCCAGAAAAAGAAAAGTTAATGTGGTGAAAAGGCTGAGATTTGAAATGAGAGATAGAAATAGTGGGGAAGAGCAGAAATGGGAAAGATTAGCCATAATAAAGATGCAGGAACAAATTCCGAAGGCTGACAAATACTTTTTGAGGTTTTCACTAGGTAACTCATCCTTTGAATTCAAGCTGGAAACATTTACCTTGCACCAGCCAAAAACAAAGCCCTCAGTGAAGGGGTGGGAGAGTCCTGCTGAGGAAGATTTGATCTCTGTGATCAATATAAACTTCCTTTGCCTGACTGTACACTTAACCTAGCTTTCCATTTCCATATCTGAGTCAGATGTCCCCACACCTGCCTTTGTCTGTAGGCAATGCCAGAGTTTCTGGTAGCTTCTACAGCACTCTTAAATTTCAGAAGTGTGAGTAGTTACTGTCCAGGACAATTTGGAACAGCATCAAACAATCTCCTGCAGCTTAGGAAAAAATTGTAAATCATTCATATGTCATGAAAGGTGTAAAATAAACTCAATGGTGACCTGATTTTGACACACAATGCATTACAATAGTTTACTGTCATAACCCAGATTCATCAAAGATCAATCAAATGCAGCAAATAAATCAACATAGTAGGCCCTGAAAGGCTGTCAGAGACAGTGCACTTCTGTGAGTATGGCACCTTCAGCAACTGAGAAAGAGAAGGATGATTATTTTCCATAATATTATCTCTGTACAGATATAAAGATAAGTTGATATAATGATATTTGGCCCTATCATTACATTTGGTGTATAGTGAACAGCATAGGGGTACCATGTACACCAAGTCCCTTGGGAAAGAGCTTTACCTGAAAAAAAAAGTTTTTAACTTTGGTTTGTAAGGTTACTACTTGAAGTAAATGACATGAATGAATCTTTCACATTTGCATTTGTAGATTATTTCATCTCCAAAAATCTGATATTTAGAAACACACCTACTTACTGTGTTCAGATATTCTGAACTGGGGACCCTCTTCAGGTGATAATTTGGCCTCTTTGAACTTAAAAGCTTTGATTTTCCCCACAGACCACTTGAAGCTGAAACAGATGCCTGCCTGCCCAGGAGGGCATGCTGATGAACACCAGACTGTCTAAATACTGAAAGAAGGCAAGAACTGAGATATGAAAGGGTGGGGGAAAACATGCTTCAACAGACTTACTATGGCCTCTGGGTACATGGTGAGAATAAGATGAGAATTAGCTCAAGCATCCACAACACAATGGGGGCACTCCTCTCAGTGAGCTGTGTCCTGTGTTTCCTCCCAAGAGATGTGTGATGCAAGCAGGCAGATCCAGTATTTCAGGTGGGGCTTTCCTTTAATTTTTGGGCTCAGATTAATGAATATCAGTTTCTGATAAAAAGTTTACCAATGCCACCTTTTATGCACACTAAAATATGCTGTTGAAATAATCCCTGTCCAGGAATGAAAAAATATAAAAGACAATAGAGATATGGAACTACTAAAGATGGTTGGTTTCAGCAGTTGCAGGAGAGAGTTGGGATCCAAAGGAGTACTGCAACTGAAAGGAAAAGAGGCTGAAAGAACTATGTATTCCATGGGGACCCTCAAGTAAATTCTTGTCCCTTTCATAAGAAGGAAAACAAAAGCATGTTCCTCAGCTCTGCTTCCATTTTGTTCATTCTCTATTTAATCTTTTGGAAAGGAAAAGATAGAGAAGCTCTTTCCAACAACCTGTCTGCACTGGACAGAAAATAAATGTATTTTTAGTACTTGAGGTGCTCTGCCTGTGGCTTGGCTTTAGAGAGCCTCGTGTACTCTCCTCTGTGATAATCTAGTGCAGCTGGGGCAGGGTGGTGCTGATTCCTGGGGGAATGCTTTTCCTGTGGGATGACAAGGGACAGCCAGGAGCCTGCTCAGCCCTCACAGGCTCAGTTCAGTGCTCAGGGTGAGAGGGTTCCAGCTCCTCGCCTGTGGGCATGGCTGCAGTGCAAATAATTGTGGTTACTGGCTGATGCATTTCAGGAGTAAATAGACATGGAGGCTAAAATGCCATATTAAGGGAAGTTAGATGGAGACAGCATGGAAGAGCTTTATGGCCACTATTGAGCAGGGCAGCTCATAAAGGTTGTCAGGCTCATCTACTTTCAGGGGTCTTCCTTTGTGCAAAATATTCATACTGAAGTTAATTCTCTTTATAAAAGTCTACTAGTGTTGAAACCTCCTGGACTCTCTCCTTAAAAGTTTTACTTTTGGGAAGATTGAATAGAGGAAAACTTCCTTTCTTTTCAAAGTATGTGCTTGGTAGCATCTTCTGAGTATTCAACTGCTTAATTTCTTCTTGTAGTTGCACCCTTTCCCCTTTTGGAGAAGAGGGTTAAAATGTATATTTTAAGTGTATTATATAATTTTTTAAATTATA
>VYXD01000337.1:216587-266553 GCA_013397195.1 Hylia prasina | reverse complement strand
AAAATAATTTTATTATATTTATATTTTTATATTATATTTTTTCTTAAATAAAAAGAACATGGTTGAAACTATGCAAATTTCAGGTTGACCTGGGTGGTGGTTGTTATTCTCCCAAAATGTTGACAGTATTTCTGATGGTAGCTTCATTTTATACATAGATATTATCATTTTATACATAGATATTATAACATAGAAAAACCCAAATCTTCTGAGTTTCTTCAAACCCACATAGTCTTTTTGCCTGTATTTCCCCTAAAAGCAGTCAACTCTGATGTCTCATGAAATTGCTGAAAGTAACTTTTTTCAAAAGACATTTGTTCTTAAGAAGATGTTTCCTATTGTCTCTGTTCCTAAAACAGTAATTCCCTTTCTGAACTCTTGAGCTGCTTTTGCTTCTGTTGAAAAGCTTGGCCAAATCAGATTTAAGGAAAAGAGAAAGAGGATGGAAGGTCAAGAAAGATGGAAAGTATTTAGTGGCATGTTTTTTAAAAAAGTGTTGTACAGAGTGTTATACAAAGATGCTGTAGTATCAGCCTGAACTCCTGTGAAGTTTCTAAATGTGTGTGTGTTTCATGAGTTTTACGGTAAGGAAATTACATCTTTTAGGAGGAGTTGTTTCTTTGGAGCCTTTTCCAACTTCTCTTTGGGTCCCAAAGAAGACGTATAGAAGCTTTTGGAAATTTGCAGCGTTCCCCTATGCTAACTGTGGGACAGATAGGTAAATCCTGATAGACCAAGACAAATTACATGCACTTGCCTGTCTGTAAGAGACAGTAATATACTGGAAAAATATTTCTTTGCCAGCACCTTTCCCGCATTGATTCATCTCGTTCCAGCAGCTTAATCATGGCCATTTAAATGTGCTATTGCAGATATTAATTCAGTTTGACACATCCATTTTCCATACACTTGGGAAGGAAATCTCCTTCTACTGGTTCCCTACTTCAAGGCACAAAGCAAAACAAAATACAAAGGAATGTTATGTGATTGGTACCAGCACCGGATGCTCTATTTGTTTGTAAGTTCTTGTTCTTTCTGAAATAAGCTGCAGTGGCAAGAGAGGCCTTTAGACAATCTGGAGGGGATATAAAGAATGTGCTTTGTTTATACTGAGATAAAATAATTGAGCTTTTCTGTTGCTGCCTGAAAGCCATGTCTCCAGTTTCTGGGACCGGTTTACTGTGTTCAGAGCCTGCAGCCTTTCTGCAGCAGATCGGGACTCCCCTGGCCTGGCTGCCGTTTCCTTTTTTATGGCTGGGTTTTTGAGCAGCACTGGTATGCCCCAAACACCTGCCAGATTTGCATATCATTCTTGCTTGGCTTGAGCATCCACTGCAAAGTTGGCACAGGAACTGTGGAGAAGCAGGGCCAGTGTTTTGATTGTACGCCAGAGCCTGATACTGAAATAGGCAGTGGGAAGGAATCCAGTAATTGTTGGCCTCTGATCAATGAAAACTGTCGTTAGGCCAGTAAATCGTCGGTATGTGGGCTTAGTTCTATATATCATCTTTGGGCTGGTGTCACCCTGACTCCAGGACGAGAACATTATCAACATGTCATCAAGTCTGCCGGGAGCTTTTTATTACTTTTTCTGCCTTTGATTTATATCCATTCTCAAATTTCACACAGGTCAGGTTCGACAACACACTGGAGGGACGTTGAAGGGATTGTTTCTTTGGTGCAGAAATAGATTTGCCAGCCCCATCTAGCAGGAAGCCCCTCTCCCTCTTCCCTGTATAGTCCAAACTGGTCTTCCTCTGGACTGAAGAGCCTTCCTCCCACACTGCTAGCTGCCGTGGCAGGAAGCAGAGGTTGCCATTATCTCTGCTCAGACTGTTTGCTGGGATTGTGATGAGACAACACTTGATTAGCTTTGGCCTTGTCCAAACACAACAACTTTAGTTTAAATAAACTGCTACTTTAATTTGGATTGAATGGTGAAGACTCTATTATGGGCATTAAGGATTCTGGCTGTCTTTTTTATTTGGCTTTAAATTATTCAGAATCAATTAAGCCAAATAAAAATAAACCACATGAAATGAATGTCCATGTGGCTTTTTGCACTTGAACTCTGTTTAGAACTAAGCTTCCCATTTAAATCCAGCAGAGCTTCCTTTTGCAGAGAAGCCCATCCACCAGCAGTGCTGTGGGAGAAAGGCCAAGCAGCGTCTCTGGAGTGTGCAGATGTACCTGCTCAGGAAAAACTTCCCCCTCTTCCCACTGGGAGAATTAAATCTGGACTGGCTATAAAAGCTGCAGCTTCTGTGGCTTTGCTAATGTTTTTCTAAACTGCTAAATGGATGGTCATTGCTATGTGTGGAAGTGGGATAATTTCTTCTTTAGGGTAACTTTCTGTGAAATAGAGATTTTTTTCTGCATTAACACCTGCAAGAGTGCACTGCTAAAGCAGTAGCGGAATAATAGTGATTGTGATAAAACTAAACCAGAATAATGAGTGTTCACAGTGTAAAACCCTGGCTTTACCTTTGAGTTGGAGATGGGGAAGTACATGGTATTTCTTCAGTAAATTTTTCCCTTATTCCTAACTACATCTTATATTTTCAAGGCCGAGTGAGGCTATTTCTCAGTTGCTGCTCTTGAGAATGATTAGTGTTTAAAAGTATGTGGTATATACAATTAAAGCCTATTGTAGCATTAAGGTTTGAATTCAATTCCTTTTGCATCCAAGTAACAACTGAAATCTGGAAAAAATCATAACTGAAAAGAACTTGGCCAGAAAATGTGGATGTTGCCTGTTGGATTACAAAAGGAAGGCAGCACATTCAGAGTTAAGGCTGAATGCCCAAGTGGCTGTGGGTGCACCAAGGGATTGTGTGCTGCTGCCTTCTACATATAGGCACAGCCAGTCCGGATACAGTTAAGAGTCCAGGCTCTGATTTTTCCCAGATTTAGCTGAACTTGAAATGTTCTGTTTAAAATAACTCTTTGTGGATTCCACCCTTGAATGTAGGATAGCTTTATTTAAAAGCAAAATTAGATAAAAAGTTGCTGGTTAAGGTGAATGGCTGGCTTTTAGCAGGCTGAGTGGCTTTTCTGGAGACCTTTTATTCTAATCAGTAAATCCTCATTAAAGGACACTGTTTAAATCTGATCATGGCCCCATTTCAGCAAAGCACTTAGTGTTTCCTGAAGTATGCGGCAAGTCAGTGAGATTACTTACTTGCTTAAAGTTAAGCAAGTGCAGTACCAAATTGGGATGTGCATGAGCACAAGATTAGTTGCTACACAAGCATAGACCTTATTAACCAATGTTAAATATTTTGAATTCTTTTTTAATCTTCTTAATGGGAAAGTGAGTAGGCTGCCTTGAAACTCCTTTCTTGCCAAATTCCATTTCTTAAATCAAAGCTCACATTTGAATTACATGGCCACAGAAAGCATTATAAACTAATAAACCTCTGAATTTGTTTACAGTTGTGTAAATTGAAAAACAGACAAACCAGCTTAAGGTTTCTTTGTTCTTATTTTTCCTTTTCCTTTTTTTTTTTTTTTAGCACTTGCTCTCAGGCTTAGGCCTTTGAACCATGTTCTTCCCTTGGCTGTGTTTCCCTCTTCCCTAGGTCGAGCAGGCGAGGAGGGCTGTGACAAGTGCCTGTGCTGAAGTGCAGAGCCAGCCTGGTTATGCTGCACACAAACTGTTCAAAGGGGCTGCACTTTGCTGGCAGCACAGTCCCACGTGTGCAGAGTGACAGACCTGCCTGCCCAGTCCCACGTGTGCAGAGTGACAGACCTGCCTGCCCAGTCCCACGTGTGCAGAGTGACAGACCTGCCTGCCCTGGCCTCTTGGCAGAAGGCTCAAATGCAGCCCTGGCCGTAGAGGGCTGCACTCCCACTGTCCTGCTGTGGTGTGTGCTCTGTGCACAGTTAGCAAACTCCTCACATCCCCCTCCTGCTTCCAAGAGATGAGCAGAATGCACACTGCAAGGGGACAGCTAAGGCTCTGTGTGCAAGGGCATAACAAAAATAATCACAGTGATATAAAAAAAAAAAAGGGCAGAGGTCTCTAAACAACTTTTGTGTGTTATCTACAGCAAACTTGTAAGAGAATTCACAGTGTGAATTCATGTATGTGTGTGATCATTGGCCTGAGAATGTGGGCTTTAAAGTCTGGTACAAATTGTATTTGTTAGTATTGTCCCTTGTCCTAAATTCTATCCAGAAAGTGAGATTTTGAAACTATGGTTCCATTTATTTATTTATTTTAAAACTTTTAAATTTGTTACTCTTAAATGGAAAAGACACTAAAGCAGAGGGGAAGGAGCTCTGCCTATCAAAACAGGCCTATGGAAATATCCCTAGCTAAAATAAATGGAGCTTTATTTAGGATTCAGTTGGGATGCAAAGGAGTACCCAACCCATAACAAGCCCAGCAGCTGCAAAGGTTTCTTTGCTGGAGTTGTGTAAGAGATTCACAAAATTAAGCTGTTAACAGGGATTCTGGTGCCACATTACAGTGGACAAACACTGGGTATGCAGAGTTATTTGCAACAAAAGCAGATGAACTTGAGCTAAAATGGTCTGGTTTTAGTACTGTGTGGGAAAATGGCGAATACCTCAGGCTTCAGAGTGAAATCCATGTACTGCCAGCCTATGTGAAACACCTCAGCCCATCCTAGAGCAGAGACTTTTTAAACTGGTATGCCAGAACTATCCCACATACTGTGTTTTGTGATCTAAGACGGGTTGTGTTCAGGTTTCCCAAAGTAAAAACCTTGTCACATGTTAACAGACATTGTCCCCCAGGGCTTCCCAGCAGTATTTGAGCCTCCAGTATCCATCAATTCAAATGGACCAGAAAATTGGGTAAAGTTCTATTCCTGTGCACTGCAAACTCTCTGTATCTTGTTTGTAGAGCCTGCAACAGGTGAATTGTTAAGGCCACTCCTCTAACTCAAGCTGCTGGGGTTTCTCCTTTGACCCTGGAGAACCTGGAAAGACTGTGGGGTTACAAGGAACAGTTGAGCATTTCATTTTTCCATCAATTTGATGTAACAGTCAGGACCTTTACTTCCATGATATGTGTTTTTCTAGACAATCTCTATGTGCTTTTCCCACCTCTCAGGTCTTTATTGTTTTCTGGCATCCCTGTTATGGATGAGCATTGTCCATGGAGACAGTCCCTGCTCACTGCCCCATACAGCACACTGGAGGGTGAGGTCTGTGCTAGCAGCACTGATGTAAGAACAGCTCATTGAGGATCTTTGGGGATTGCTCTGGAATGGTTGCTCAGGTCCTGCTGAGAGTGCAGGGCAGCTGGTGCTGGGTGGGGACCTGCACTGTCAGCTGCCCACGCTGCTTCAGCAGGGTGACACCGTTGGCAGAAGTTTGTTCAGAGAAATTTGACAGAGAATTCATCTGCCTCTTTTTCCATCATATAGGGTTGTAGAAGAGCTTTACTGAAAGACAATCTCTATAGAATTATTTTCTTCACATCCATTTTTTTCATTTGAGTTCTTGCTAATTTGTTTCGGCTTTGGGTTTTTGTTTAAAGCAGTACCCTGTATGTACTAGGTGTTGATACCTAACCTGTATTTTACATATACCTGATCTGAGGAAATATCATTTATATGTCAGAAACTTTTCTCACTAGGGCACTGTTCTCAGTGCTGCCTGGTGTCAGCCAACAGCCCATCTCATTTCTGTCAGATGACTAGTAGAATTTGTTCATAATTTCTTGGAAATATTAGTCTCCACTGGATATCTGTCTCTGCATTGCACCACATTTTGTCACACTCCCAGCAGTTCATTCTCACTTGGATAAGGCTGTGGCTGTTGGAAGCATATTGTAAGAAATTTGGAATGCAGAAATGGCTGTGAGCTAATGATCAAACCCTGCAGATGCTCATATGTGTGCTCATTTAGAAGGGAAGCCTCTGCAACTCCAAATCTAGGAATAGCCTTAGGAGTTAGACCCAGGTCGTTGAAATTCATAGTAATGGTGATGGCTTTAGTCTTTTCATCAGGTGACAAATGTTTGCAGGTTATGGCCCTGAATAAATCGGGAATAAAACATCTGGGCATGTTCTTTGTGTACATCCATCCCATCTTCCTTCCTGCTGTAGTCCTTGCTGGTTTCCCTTTTTGCTTCAGTCTTTCTGATTATTTCGTTTTCACTGCATGTGCTGTTCTATACCTTAGCCTTGTTTCTATCATCACTTTTAAATCTTTCATATATTACCATTTAGGTTCTTGTACCACTTTGAAGTTTGTTTTTAATGAGGGATGATTAACATTAGTATTAGTGCGATACAGTATTTCATGTGCTGGCTCCTAATATCTTGTATCTTTCTTTCATTTATTTTAAGTATTCATATTAGATGATTGATCCTGCAAATTTAAATTTACTTGTTTAAGGAATCAAGTTGGTTTCAAAAGAACTATTCATTTGAGTAAGCTTTAGTGCCCATGCAAAGGTTTCCATTACTGGCTGCCTTTAATTTCTTCTCTGCTTCTGTTTTCCAGTCTTCATGTGTCTTTAAGTCTTGTCTCTTAATGTCTTCCATCCTCAACGTCTTTTGTGTTTTTAAAAATAACAATAATAAAAACTAAAACATTTAACTTCTCCTAGATTTCTTACTTTATCTTCTTCTGTTGTCATTATCCTGGCTCTGTGTGAAACTGCCTTGCCCCATCAAAAGCAGTCAGTTGGTAGTTTCCAGTGGTAACTGTAAGGTGATAGTTGGAGCAAATAAAGGCAGATTGATGGCAGTTTGTTTGGGGTGAAGGACAATTGTAGTCTAAAGTGAGATCTGCAAGGCATGACATTTGGTCTAGGGCATAAATCTGCAGCTGGCCTATGCTAAACATTGGAAATAGGGTCTCCTTCTATGAAAATCAATGACAAAGCTTCCATTTAATTGAATGGGAGATGTTGCAAATCCACAATGTGTATTTTATATAACTGCACACATCAGAGTGGAGTGACTCATACATTCAAACTTCTGTTCTAACCTTTTGAGGAATTTTGTATTTTCCAGTGCAATGCCCAGGTGAGTTATTGTGGTGAGATTTTTGGTGTCTCATCTGGGAGAATGTGGAGGTGAGCTGTGAGGTTCCAAGCTGTGCTCCTCCTTTTCCAAAGTCCCCAAGTGCCCTCTTGCTCCACTCAGTCATTTCTCTTTCTCTGTCTCATAACTTTTTCTTTTAGAAGCAAAGGAGCAAGGCAGGCTTTTATACAAAGCAGGTAAATAGAGCAAAGTCTGTAGAATGCTTAAGACTGGTTGTAGTGAAGAACATTAGCTTTTATAGACAGCTCAGATATGGTTCTCTGGGTTTTAGGACCTGAAAGTGGAATAGATGTAAGGAATTAAGCAGCTGGTTAGGGACAATTGTTGACCTGCCTTGCTTCAGTTCTATCTGTGAGCTCCAGAATAATTCTTCACACTTTGTGCAGCCACACGTCCTCAAACAAAACTGCAATAGAAAATTTGGTAGAAATTGATAATGAGGTAAGAAGCCTGTCACACAATCAGAGCATCCTCAGAGTGTATGGGAAGAATTAACCAGTCCTTTTTTTGGTTTTCCCATAGAACACTGAAGGTTGTGCATTTGCAATGTCGAATCTTAAATTCTGTGTCACTCTGAATCAAATCTGCATTTAGTTGCAAATGGCAGTGTATCCTACCTGGAGAACAATAACCTTTCTATAGCCATTGTTGGGATTTATCAGTGAATTTTTATATTAAGACAATGCTTGTACATGGTTACAGCTCTGGGGCACTGTTAGCACTGGTGCCTGGGATATCTGGAGCAAATCTTAATAGTATCAGGAGGACAGACTGATCAAAGTCTCAGGTCATTTGCAGCCTTGTGCTTCCTTCCTGTGCATCAGGAATTTCTTGCTCACTGCCCTCTTTCTTTTCTGTTTGCAACATTTTTCTTTATGGTCGAAGAGGAACTGTAGCCTCCCAAGAGGTAAAGAAAAAATGAGGAAACTTCAGTGACTAACATGAGCAGACAACTGATTCGCTAATGAGGTTCATTAAATATGGTGTAAATAGTGGTGCAAATGCCTTCGTCAGGCACGTGGCCCTTTAGAAGACTTTGGAGCCAGGATATTTCCTTTCATCATCAGGGCTTTGTTGAGGTGCACTGTTGATTAGGAGCACAAATGTCAGGCTGTCAGTGTGCTGAGTTGGGAAAGCATGTCTGAACAGACTCCCAGCAGGAAAATCACTGAGCTACACTTAACAGGTGAAATAAGGGAGGAACTGAGAGAGAAAACCACTGTTAATGGAAGGCAGCTGACTGGGGAAGAGTTGTTGCAAAAATCCTCATTATTATTATTTGTTTCATGATAGATGTCATCCTCTCTCACTGCACAGTGTCTTCTGAGGAAAGACAGCACACAGTAAACTGAAGGTTCCTTTTTGCACCGTCACTGAGGCACTTCACCAGTCACTGTTGCAGACACTTGGGATGCTCTAACAAAGATCTTTTGCAAGGTGCTTTTCCCCATTATATATTTAAAAGGTAGAATGTCTGTCCTTGCAGACAATAGGGATACTGCTGCACTTCCTGGCTACTTACTGAACTTACACGTGAGGACAAGTCCGGAGCAGTACAAAGGGGCAGGACTTAAAAGAATTTTAAGGTCATGTCAGTAATTTAAAACCAAACCCTTGTTGTATGGCTTTCCAGTTTCTACTTCATGTCTAAAGAGAGTGACTCACCAGATGTAAATATTTCTTAAAAAGATAAAACAGGTGACACAACTTTTCTAACACAGGGTTGTCGCAACACAAACCTCAGCAGAGAGGCAAGATGGTGTGCCTGGTGTCAGTGCAACCACTCCTGGTCCAGTTAGGGTGTACTTAAATATTTTGAGGCTTATCTGCCCAATGCTAGCAGGGCAGAGACTCGCAGTCCAATGCTCACCTGTGCTGTCATGTGGAAGTATTGGCTTATGCCTAAAAGCATTTCTGTTTCCTGCAATGCAGTTAGAACCAAAATTTGTCCTTACAGTTGAGTTATAAATATGAGCTATTGCACACCAGACCACAGGCAAGTGTTGCTTATACTCAGATTTTGAGACCTTTCATACAGATGTCTTAATCTCTGCTTGTTGCTTCTGACTTACTTGGTTGTGGTTCTGACTTACTTGGCCCCCATGTGCCTTCTGGCCCTTCAGTTATTGCATTTCCACAGAACAGAACCTCAGGTGCAGACAGCAACTGGCACCATTAGACCCTGTGAGTGGCAGGGGAATGGCAATGATCCACTTGGAGTGGAGGTGGCTTTGTAAGGTCCTGAGAACGTGATGTCTGAAAAATCCTTCTTGTTAAATCCCCCTCTGTGGTCTGTGACACGCCTGGCAGCTGAGGGACTTTCCAATGGCTCCCTGCACCTTCCCAGTGGGTGTTCCTGGTTACACAGAGCCAGCAGCCTGTGTGGCAGAGTACCTGTGTCTGTGCTGTGACTGTGGTGCTTACTGACAGCTGGGGCACTGCTGGTAGGGTGGGCTGCTCCAGGGATGAGGGATTATACAGCAGCTTGGAGTGGGAGCAATATAATGGTGTTGGCTTTGTGCATGGTTAATGGAACAACTTCTTCATATGGCTCCAAGCCCTTGTTTTAGTGATTTTTAAATAAAAGCTTTCCTTTTAAGAAAGGATGTTGCTGCTTCTTTTTAATGCACCTATTTGCAGGAATGGTTTTCATTCTCATCTGTTTCCCTCTGCCCTTTTTTTTGTAGTATGGTTTGTTTCTTTGGGTTTTTTTATTTGTTTGTGCTGAGACCTTTTTTCCTTTGCAATTTGATTGATCCTCCTTCTTTCAATTTCACATTGGCTGCCTGCATATGGAACCCTGCCTGGCTTTAGCTGAGACAAAATCGACTGCACACAATTTCCCTCTGACAGCTTGTACAAGAGCAAACATTTCCGAAGAGCTGAAAGTCTAGAAATTCAATCAGCGGAAAACCTACTGTGTGGAACAGCTTTGCTAGTGCTACAGCTCCCTGCTGGGTAGAAAAGCAATCCAGTTACAATAAATCCTTAAGAGTGGAGTCATTTGGGTAAAAGGAAAAACAAAAGCTGGTTTATACAAACTGATTGGAGTCAGACGTTTTGACTTCCCATTGAAAAAGGAGTCAAAGCCCAGGCTTGCTTGGTAATTTAAAGGGGAGATTGGCTCCTTTTATCTTTCTCTAGGCCAGAGTTCTAAATATTTTGCTTGTGGAAGAAATAGAAAGAGTTTTCAATTTAAGTTAAAATATTTACTTTGATATTGATATTGATGCTATAACTGACTAGAAAACAAGTTAGTCTTGAATGTCCAGCGAAGGTACAATTTTATTTCCAGCCACTCTGATTTTGTTCTGCTGCGGTTACAGAAATGTGAAACTAGGGCAAAACTGGGATCAAAATCAAGGTTTGCATGTCCTGCCAGGACAGCTTGGGCAACAGTTTGTGCTGTGCTGCTGGTGTGTCATGAGCTCATGAAGCTGTTGATGCAATCTGGGCTGCCTGACAGACTTTTCTGACTGAAATTAGGAGTCGTGCCTAGTGAGAAAAATCTGTTTGTGTTAATTTTATTTAATTCTTTAAATACAAACTATTAAAAATTAGCAGCATTAAACAGCATTTCACATGAAAATAATGTCAACCAAGATGCCAGTAATGACTCTGATGGAATATTTCCCCTAATTTATATTTAAAAATTTAAATGAAGGTAGCTTGGGGTTATAAAGTCTCCTTGTTTTTTTCCTTTGTTTTTATGATTATTAGCACCACTCCTCTTTTTGTGCCTTTCTTACTGGAGCATATTAAAAGCACCACCAGGCTTGAATTGAAACAGTCTTTCTAAAGTCAAAGTGAACTGTCTGGAAATGCTGAGACTTTCTTCTTCCTTTAATTCCTTTCTGGTGTTTACATAAGACTAGGTAAAACTTTTCTGGGCAAATGTGAATTTTAAAATGTTGCTGTCCCTTTAATAGGTGCATGGGGCCAGTCAAGCCTGCTGCTCTCCATATAATCTGCATTGGGTTGTCATCTTTCCTCCCTCCCCTCCCAAATGTGTCTGGTCCTCATGGAAAACATTAAAAATTGTAAAAACATTGTAAAGGATTTCCACGGGCCTTTATGTTTAAATAAGATGTTATAAATCACGGAAAATGAGTACAAAACTTTGCCACAAAGATGTAGTTAAATTGGTTTAAAAAGAAAGGTGGTACTGTAACCTGATGAGACTGTTAAAACACAGTTTCTGTCACAGTCACGTTGTGGGCTTTATAGAACAGTGATGAGACTGAAGCACCCTGAGTTTCTCTTTCAGCTTTCTCCCACCCTCTATGGGAAGGGAAAATGTCTGTTGTGATCCCAAGTGACTCTACCTTTGTCCCAGTGTTTTGTGCTGGTCACAGAGAGTGTTTCCTATGCCACCCGTGTGAAGGGGGGCTGTACCTTTCCAAGGGGAGCACACTGAGGACTTGCTGGTCCTGCTGATGTGCTCAGATCATGGAAATGGTGCTCTCGTGGCTTTTGACAACATCCCATATCCTTGGTTTGGTTGGCTTCTCACAGTGCTGGTTCTGGCCTCTCCCATTTGGTGTGGAGTCTGCTGCCAAGGCCAGCTTTTGTCAGGCACCCTCACTGCATCTGAAATCATACATCACATTGGGCCTGGCACTGGGGGTTAATCTGCAAGTGCCTGTGCACTCCTGAACCCGGGGCTGAATGATTCAGTTTTGCTGCCCAAGACCTGTGGGTGCACCTTTCTCTGGGCTTGGTCACTGCAAGAAGCTAATTGGGATCTGCTCTGCTGCAAGCACCTGCAGGTGGTAAAAAATAACCCCCCTTGTACCTTTTGGAGTGTGTTCCCCTGGGCTGGGGAGGCTCTCTATGTCTGTGTGGCACCATGAGGAACAGGCAGTGCTCCCTGCCAGGGTGTACTGCAGAAGGGTAATGGCTAAGCAGTACAGTACTGCTAAGTAATACAGTAATTCATGTTAATGGAAATAGGAGAACAAGGCAAAAAAGCCTTTGAAAGAGGTCCTATAAATATTACTTCCCTTAGTGTTTCAGCAACCCAGGCTTGTCTGGGTCACTGCAAGTTCAATTCTTTTGTTTGAGGACAAGAACTATCCATATTTGTGAGACTCCATTATGTTTTTCTGTCAGTGTTTCTTGAGAGGAAACTTAGTATTTGGCAAAATTAGTCTTTTTTTCCTTAGCCTTTCTGTTGTTGCAATGTAGCAAACAAAACCTACACACCCCAACACGCACAATCAGAAAACCAAACATTTTCCCTGAAATGGTGATAATCAGCCTCAAATGCCCTTCCAAGGTCTTTGGATGTCTCTGGGCATCATTCTGCCCTGCTCAGGAGACAAAACCATAGCACTGGCTGAAAGTTTAGGGTTTTGCATGTCCAGAGTGTAGAGTTGCATCAAAATGAGGATCTGCTCTATCCTGGCTGGCTGAAATAGGATATTTTTCCTCCTTCCTGCACAATTCCTGTGTATCACCAAAAGTTCTGTTTAAGGAAGATATGCACATTTACATTGCTTCTGTCTGCCTTTACTGTTCAGGGCAACACTGTTGATGGTATCTGTGACAGCTGAAAAATAATCTGTGAAAATTACATAATTTTATTTCTGGTTAATTTGTCTGCTTGAGAGTGGAAAGGAAATACAAGTTTCTGAGAGCATTCAATAGTACTGGTCTCCTGCTACTGAGACCATTTGAAGGAGATGCACTTGGCAGGTTCTGTGCTCTGGATTGTCTATAAATTGGGGGAGGGTTTTTACAAATTCTTGCAAAGGTAACTTAAACTATTGAACGTAAATTTTCAATGTATAGAAACAGCTGAGAGAGTCCAGCAAGATTGCTGATAAATTGGATGTATTGGTTGCTCTGTGGTTAAAGTTTTGAGTACAGAAAGCAGAACCATGCTAGGAAGTCAGGACAATTGATATAGGTGCAGATTTCTAAGTCAAAGCATCACCAGCTTTAGGAGGAAGCCCAGACTGAGTTCAATCTCTCTTTAAGGTAAAACCTCAGTCACTGACTGTGCTGTTCCTGTTGTGCTTCATGTTACATAGGGGAAACTCCAGCTCCTGCTGCCAATAGCCACCAAAAGTTAGGGCTACTAAGTTTTTGGTCTGGGTAAGGTTTTTTCCCCTTCTAATTATTATTTGCTATTTTTTTCATCCTAATGGCCAAATTACTTTGCTGTCACAAAAGAGTCATGATAGGGTTGAGCTGAAACAAAAACCAGGCCTAACCAGGAGAATGAAAACATAACATTTATGTTATATTGTATATTTCATGATTCTTGGGGTTGTTTTTTTTCCTCACAGCGTTCTGGTACACATGGGACAGAAGGAGCATGTAATTAGCCCACACTGGAAGATGCTGTTTGACAGGGGTGAAGAACATGGGCAGTGCACACGGTGGAGTCCAAAGGCAGTTCCTGTCCTGGTGCTGCCCTGGTTGCTCAGAACCCATGGTGTGATGGCAATGGAGCCCCTGGCACCAGCAGCCCCACGGCTGAGAGGGCTCCTGGTGGGGCTGCCCAGCCTCCCCCCTGCCCAACATCCCCTCAGTCCAGGGAGGGTGGGGAGTTTGGAACAAACTTAGAACCCTGATCCTAAAGGTGCATTATTTTGAGAGTTTGGTAAGGCTTTGAATTTATTGAATAGAATTCCCAATCTTCTGATTCCCTATGGGCTCAGTAGTGTTTGGTACTTCTGTCCCATCCCCTGTCTTCTGATGTTTAGCACCTTGTACCCACTCAGCCACAGGCTAGAGCTGAGTTACCTGAGCAGCTCGGCTCCCTGCTCTCCTGCTGCAGCTTCCTAATGCTCTGAAACGTAGTGGATGACCTCAGTAATATGGTATTTACTTACAAAGCCACAAGGCTTGAGGATGCCTTCCTTGTGATTTCCTAGAGGAAACAACCTATCCCCAAACAGTGAGGCAGGAGAGATAATAAGGAATCATTTTATGAGGGACCACATTTTATCCTCAACAAATCTGATAAAAGACTTTAGTTCTGGTTTTCCTAAGCTGTTTACCAGTGTGTTTGAGGGACAATTACTTTGCAAAGAAGGTGGGAACGGGAGTAGCAACAGCTAAACTGGGGAGACCTTGAGCTGCTACAAGGAAAATTTTCATGCAGATGTGAGTGGATACAAAGTGTGGTGCTTGCAAGCGAGCAGCAGTGAAAAAGTAATGTTTCACATATTGTTCTTTTGTATTTGAACGGTTCAGAAAGAGGCCATGGGTTGTTGCTGCTGCAGTAGGACTGTCTTTGTTTCTCCTCTTCCAACTAAACCCCTGGAAAAAAACCCAAATAGAATACACCTGCTTGTCTAAAACCCTTAAAACACTGCTTTCTAGTTGTTAGATGAGAGATGTCAATGCACGCCTCTCTTTCTCATTGTTACTTGCTTTGTGTGAAATCTGCAGTAGAGTGGCAGGATCTTTATACAGACTTTTATACAGTAACCGCAGCGGTGGATTTTTAGGAGTTTGTATATGAGGGGAGAAGGGATTTAACATCGGTGTTACATTTTTGTTTGTTATGATTTGATATCCATCCCGATGGAGGGCAGAGAACCACTGAGAGAGGTGCTGCCAGGTGTGGCTTCCTACTGCTTTTTAATTCTGTGATCACAGAACACACAATTCTGCAGTCCTCGCACAAACCAGTCTCCCACTGATTTCAGTGGGAAATTTGCCTGCATCAGGGATAAAAGAGTGGGCCCCAAGTTGTGTACAATGATGCAATCCGATCCCCCTGCTGTGGAAATTGATGTAATCGCATTCTCGCCCTCCCCCCTTTTCTCAGCCCTTCTCTCTACCAGCCCCTGGTGACTCCTGGGGGGCTTCTCACCAAACGGAGGGGAGGATGCAGCTGTGTGCTGAAGCAGCAGAGGAGAGGAGGAGACCTGCTAGCAAAATTTATGGAGGGATGTATCCTAGATGTAACCCTAGAAAACAGCTAAGAACGCGGACCTGCCTGCCCTGAAAAATGCAATCACCTGCTTTTGCTAAATGAGGGGATGTTTCTGTTTTTAGTTGTGACATTCATGACACATCCTCCTCATGTGTTTAAGGCTGATTTACTGTGCTCCACGAACTGAGCAATCTCGTTGCCATCTGCATTCATTCCGTGCAGAGGGACAGGGTTGGCTTTTCCTAGGGCTCTCCGTGTTGTTATTGTTTTCAGCGGTGCTTTTGTGCCCTGGCACAGAGCAGGTTGCCTGGGAATAGTGAACCTTCAGAATGCTGCACTTTGTTGCTGGGCAAGCCCGGCGACCTCTCAGATGCTTCCCCTTGCTTTGCCACTTGTATGGGGTTTGGGTTTATTTTTTTCCTTTGGGAATTCTAGGCTCAGCTGAATTTGTTCTGTGTTTTGCGGAAGAAAGAGCTTGTTAAAGAATTCCCTGATGACTTTGAAGTGAACTATTTATTTTCTCTCAAGGCTTACTCAGTGTAGCCATTTGCCCCCTCTCCTCTGTTTTTTCACCCCAGTGTTTCCTGAGCTACAAGCATTCTTGGAATATATTAGTTGTAATGAGTTATGTGGGCATCAAAAGTTTTCTTTGAAACTATATGGCATCAACATCTGTTAGCTCTTAGAGAACAGAGACACAGACAAAGGGTCTGTTGGGGGGAGGGAGGAAAAAGATATTAAATTCTGGAGTATGAAGTCTCCGTCTCAAAGACTCAGGGGGAGGGGAAGGGGAAATCTGCTAAACTCCATGCTTTGATGTGGGCCGCTGGTCCTGCGATTCCATTTATGGGAATGTGCGTGGCAGACGGGCCTGCATGGCTGCTGCCCTGCCTGCTCTGCTCTGCCTGCTCTGCCTGCTCTGCCTGCTCTGCCCTGCCCTGCCTGCTCTGCCCTGCCTGCTCTGNCTCTGCCTGCTCTGCCTGCTGTGCTCTGCCCTGCTCTGCCCTGCTCTGCCCTGCTCTGCCTGCTCTGCCTGCTGTGCTCTGCCCTGCTCTGCCCTGCTCTGCCCTGCTCTGCCTGCTCTGCCTGCTGTGCTCTGCCCTGCTCTGCCCTGCTCTGCCCTGCTCTGCCTGCTCTGCCTGCTGTGCTCTGCCCTGCTCTGCCCTGCTCTGCCCTGCTCTGCCTGCTCTGCCTGCTGTGCTCTGCCCTGCTCTGCCCTGCTCTGCCCTGCTCTGCCTGCTCTGCCTGCTGTGCTCTGCCCTGCTCTGCCCTGCTCTGCCCTGCTCTGCCTGCTCTGCCTGCTGTGCTCTGCCCTGCTCTGCCCTGCTCTGCCCTGCTCTGCCTGCTCTGCCTGCTCTGCCCTGCCTGCTCTGCCCTGCTCTGCCCTGCCCTGCCTGCCCTGCCTGCTGCCTTGCCCTGCCCTGCCAGCCCAAGCACTCTCTGTCACCTACCTGCCCAATCTGCAGCCCAAATCCTGCCCCAGCCCTTGTTGTTGCATTAAAATTGTCAAGGCAAATGCCATATGCTCAGTTTTCAACTATTGAGATAGGGAATTGGAATTTCTAATAATAGAGGCAACTCTTAAGTTTAAAAAAAAAGTTTAGAAGGGAACTTTTATCTGTTTGTAATCCTCCAGACATCCCTGTGAATCAACGTGCAATTGTTCATCTAAATCAGTTTTTTTTAACGGTGTGTGTCTGTGGTTTTTATTGCCTGTAATTAAAAAACATGCGTCTGTTTTCATGTATTCAGCATCAGTCACCATTCAGACATGGCCACCAGTGCTGGACTGCTTACAGGAATGTGTGGAGATAGGTTCTGCTTTTTATTTTATCTTTTTCTGCAGAGCCTCACAGTGCTTGTCCTACATGCCAGGCCACAGAGGAGAAAAGAAACCTCCATGTCTGTCTTTTCCTCATGTTGGCTCTGTTTTCAGCCTTAATGTTGATGGCATTGTGCTTTGCTGGGACTTCCGGGCCCATTAAAACCCTGACCAGTTATAAAATGATTAGTTGACATACCTGGGCTCTGGGGACAAAGAGGTGGTTTAAAAAGGAATGTGAACCATCTGTTTTGCCAGCACCTCCTGTTGACAGATTTATGGCTCAACATTAGCATATGTGTCCAGGGTCACACACCTGTGCTTCCTAACAAGGTAATATTATTTAGCAGGGAATGTTTTCATCCTGAGGATTCAGAGCTCTTTGCAAAGGTGGGCATCAAGAATTCCGCTTTACAGTTGAAAAATGAAGGCACAGAGAGATTTAAGTGATTTACCCTACACCACACAGTGAGTCTGTGGTGGAGCAGTTATTGAATCCAGGTTTCCTCCAGCTGCATAAATATACGTCATCCATTAGCAGGAAAAACCTTAGAGCTATAAACATAATAGAGGAGCATTGATTATCATTCTAGGGGAGCCTTAAGCCCTTGTGCTGTATGAAAACCTGAGCCATGTAGGAAGACACAGGCTATTCTCACAAGAAAGGTGCAGAATGCAGTTAAAGCCATAAAGACCACTGAAGTTGGTGATCACCTCTTAAATGAGCAAGTTATTCTGTCCTCAAGCTCTGCAGCCTTTTTCTGCAAACTTGCTTCCCAGTGCATGCCTGGATACAATCACCTCAGTGCACTTAAACCTGTCTGTTAAAGAATTTCTTGGTAACCAAATCTATCATGAAAGGACATTGAACAGAAAATCAGATTTATTACACAGCTACGCCCATCTGTCTGCTGTGGTGAAGAAGCCCAAAATAAGCAATTCAGAGAAGTTACTGAGCTTCTCCAGGCTGGAAGGAAGATGTCCTCTTTCATTCATGTCCTTAGACATGTGCCTCAGTATAATCTATGTTGAAGATAAGATCTTGGGGAACATGGGACAATTGATTTTCCAACCAGCAAGGAGATTAGAGGATAGTTAGAACAAAGTAAGGTAAATAGCTCAATCTGTAGAGTGAGTTCATTTATTCTTCTGAAGTAACTTCAAAGTGAATTTAAATATAGCAAAAAGCAGTCATTTCTTGTTTCAGCTCTATTTAATCTCAAAAGACTGATGATCTTTTTTAGTTGAAGATGGCTGGACCCTTCAGTAGGAAAGTAAGTGCTGATTCCGTACATCTGTTCTAACAGTTGCTTTCAATTATATGATCTCTTATCTGGCAGAAGTCCTTGAAAAACTGTGTTTTATCCTATCACCTTAAAAACTAGAAGCCTTAATAGTTACAGAATTCCAATAATAGTGTTAATGGAAGATGTCACTTTGCAAACACCTAGCAAGGGTTTATAAATATCCATGAAATCCAGGATTAAAATGTCATAAAAATAGTAATGTTCTTCTTGAAACTGGAATAATCCAAATAAAAGTGTACCCTAAATTGATCTTCTGAGTATCTATAGGTCTTAACATACATTGGATCAAAGTCCCTAATATTTTAAGCTATTATTTCTAGTCTCTTTTTTTCTCTATTTATTTATATATAGTTAAATGAATTAAATGAGCAGGCAGGTAGCTTTGTTGGGTGCAGGCTGCAGTGACTGACCACTGAAAGAGGATGCTCATTTGCCCTCTACAGTAGAGGTGACAAAGATACTTGCTAAGAGCATGTTTCATTGTTGTCGCTACCTGATTTCCACAGGCTGGTGAAAAGAAATAGGTTAGAAATATGAAGAAAGGATTTGTGTTTCATCCTGTTGGAAAGCCTGGTCCACATGTTTGTTTTGGGCAAAAGAGGTCCAGCTGCATGTTGCTAGTAACCTGGAACAACAAGTACCATGCTTCCTTTCTTATTCAGGGGTCCACCATGAAGGCCTTTGTGCAAGTGTGCATCTGCTGTCCATGTTCACTTCTTCAACAGGCTCATGTTCATATTCCTCTGAATGGGCTAGCCTTAAAAGTGTATCATGCAACAACTGCCCCTGGTACCCATTTGAGGGCCTGTAACAGGATGTAAAGGTACTGGGGATGTTTTCTGCCCCATAAGCCTCTAATAGTCCATGATCTTTTTTGACTGGAGTTTGAGTGGGGGGTTTTTTTGCATCCTGTCTTTATCATCACAGCATTTTACCCACACCTGGAATTGCTCTACAGGTAACTTCTGTGAGATGGGACTGCAGGAGTGCCAATTCTGTCAAATTGGTGGATACAGATGTGTGATTTCAAAGTGTTGCCATGTTATTATGGCTGGGAATTACTGCTGTGAGAGAACAGAGGCAGCTAAACTGAAGGCATTTGTGTTTCCATTTTGTTTTTTGAGCTGGTAGATTAGTATGATCTTTATGCTAGGGTGCCAAGGGATGAATTTTGGTATCTGTGGTATGAGACCCATTGTGTCCTGCTCTCTCTGTTAGGAAAACCATAAGTTTGGGCATAGAGGCCAACAAGGCAGATAAAGGCAGGAAAATCCTAAGCCACAGCAGTTAAACCCATGCAAGATCATCTACCATGGATCTTAGAGGAAAAGTCTGTTTTCTTAAGAACTCTACCTGCCGTGATTATATGATGAAATTTTATCTGAGAGAAGCTTCAGTACATGGTGGAGGAAGAAAAATCCTTCTATATTGACAGAGCACAGGTTCTTATTTCAGAGAAAGAAAACATTATAGAATGTGAGCTTGTTTCTTCTGCTGAACAATCTACATTATTGCAGTTGCAGTGTGTATTTCAATGTGGGTCTAAAAATTAGAGTCACCTTGACTTCTTCAAGTATGAGCTGATTTATGCATTCTCTACAGAATGTTGCATCCTAGTGAATTATCTTTATTATGAAATTATCCAGAATGGCAAACTTCAAAAAAGTGAGACCTCATTGTCACAGAAGAAAAAGGGATATATGCTGTTGAAGAATAATATTAGGCTTAAAACAAAGCATAAATGTGTATTACTCTACAGTGTTTCTCTGTATGGTATGTTTAATTCTTACACGTATTCACCTGGTTTCAATTTTCATTGTAGTGAGGCTTGGCATATATACTTTTATCTGTGTAAGGCCCTGGGTTTATAGATTACTTATGAACAGAGAAGGAAAGGAGGCTCTTGTCCTAAATAAAATACTGTAATACAGGAGTGTATTGTTTATTTGAAAAACCTTATGAGGGGGATCTTCAAGCATTTTTGAAAGAGACTATTACAATGAAGGCTTCATTTCCAAATGCCTAGAGAGCCAGATGCATGTCCAAAGAACATTCTTCTCTTTTGCCTGTAAGTAGTGATTGCACAAAATTTTGTGCATAAATACCTACTTTGGTGTATGTTTGACTGCATGGGTACCTGTGCATGGAAGCTGCTGGCTTGGAACAATGCCCTCTCCACATACGTCTGACTATGAGCAGTTTATTTATTTATTTATTTCCTTATTTATTTCATTTTCAAGTTTCAAGCCTCGCTATAAACCTGTATTTAAAAAATGATGACCATTCAGGATAACTGACTATCTGCTTCCACTTAAATTAGCCTAAAAGAACCTACACTATTATTTGAGGTGTAGGATTCCTAGTGCTGAAGCCTAGGCTTGAGGTGATCGTAGTTGCACATGGCTGTGTTTCTAGTCCATGGGAAATCTCAGATGCCCAAAGGGGAACAAGGCTCCTTCCATCAACTGTTTTTCGAAAGCCTTTTTCCTCTTTCTCTTCAAGTCTGGACAAGACTAAAAATAAAGTAAAAAAAATGATGACTGCTTTGGGATTTGGATGGGTTTCCTGAAGCATCTTCAAGAGATGAGGTTTTCACATTTTCACAGTCTGCTAAGCACTTGCTGTATGAAAATCAGACTTATTTTGGAAACTTGCTTCCTGCAAGTGAGACTGAAACATTCAGAATGGCCACTTGGTGCCTGACAGGCCCTCACTGGTCTGGTTGAAAGGCCAAAGGGCATCCACATCCTCTTGAGCCTCTATTTCTTGGGATTGTTTTTCCTACATCAAGAACTGAAGTTTGTGCATAGGTGACACAGCATTCTTGTTGGCCGTGACTTTAAAACCATTTAAAATCTACACAAGACGTTAGAATTACCACACATCTTGTCCCTTGCAGTCCTGTTGTGAAATGCATTTCTTCAACTTTGCTCATTCCAAAACTTTATTGCATCAATGTAAGAATAAAGAGAGAAAACCCGTGTTTCAGTAAGATGGTTAAAAATAGGGAGGAAAGGTTTTTGGTAGATGATTTGTCATTTTGTCACATGCAGATGTATTGTGCAAAAAAAAAAGTATATTTGATTCCTTGACAAAAACTTCATTGAACGGGAAATATGTGCATATTTTCTGCCAAAAATGTGGAAAATTCAGTATCTTAAGGCTAAATCAAAGTATTTTAATGAAGTGTTTGAAGAAGAAGAGAGGTAAAGCAACTTGTTTCTACTTGAGAAGAGCAACACCTTTTAGAAAAATGTTAATTAACACAATATTGACTTGAGATGTAATACAAGGAGTAGGGAGGCCCAGGCTTTAAAAATGTGCTTGTTATCATGATAACCCACTTAAATCAAAGGTTATCCTTGGAGATATCTAATGCATGTGTGGATATATCTGTCTGTACTTAACACTGGAGCAAAACTGTATTGAGCAGCGTGTTGGGTCAGGCACAGGCTGCTGAAATGCACACTCTGGTTGCAATCAGAGGCTTTGGCTCTTGTGGGCCATAAATGTGCTGGGTGTTGTGGGGGTGGAGTGGGAAGGCAGAGCCAGGACAGGGAGGGGGAAATACTGCAGGGCAAGGTTGGAGCAACTGCTGGATGCAGGGACCAGGAGATATGACTGCAAATACTCCTGCTCAGAGCCTGGGAGGTGAAGTCAAGGAGCTTAACCTCAAGGTAGGGGCAGAAAGGGAGCCAGCAAAGGTGATGTAGGCAGAATGAAGGGTGAGTGTTTGGATTGCATCATTTTCAGATGGCTCATGAGAAGGAAGTCAATAGTTGGAGGTCCCAGTGAGTGCCTGGCCTTTGTCTCCAGAGGTTTGTATCAGAATGCAGGCTGCACAGGGCAGTTAGGGCTGAAGCTGAGGTTAAAAAAAATTAAAATTTCCATTGAGTTAGAATTCATTGATGTCTGATTGCACAGCGAGGGTGGGAAGTGAGTGATGATTGCTGGACTTGTACCCAACTGAACAGAAGTCCTGGGATGTGGGAGCTTTTAAAGGTTGTTATTCTCCTCATGTATGTATATACTCAGCAACATTTCTGAGGGAGTTACACTAATTAACTCTTGTCTCCACCCCCGCCCTCTTAAATCTGAGCTGAGAACAGCAGCACCTATCAGGATGGGATATATGGGGCACAAGGACCTTTCTAGACAGGCCAGGCACCAGCTGTTCTGGGTTTTGAAGCACATGTTTGAGCCTAAATCTTAGTCGTTCACTGAGAGTTGTGTTGGTAGCTAACAGCAGCCAACTTATTTATCTGGGAAACTCCTGGTGAGGCACTTACTCTAGATGGGTTCAGCAACCCATAGCAATGGCATGCTGGAATAATCCTTCTGTGTAAATGTTTCTTTTCTTTATTCTTTCAAGCGCTCGCTGACCTCATTTATATAGTATTTCACAGGGTACATCTGGTTTTGGTTGTTTCATGACTCAGTGTTGCAGTTTGGAAAGGCAGTGCTGTGATTTAAAGCACGGTGTCAGGACAGTGATATACAACTGCCTGTGACCCAAATGTTGTTGCTGTTGCTCTCTTTGGGCACTGGTGCTGCCGTGGCAGGCCCTGTGGCAGAGCCTGGCTGGATGCAGAGCTGTTCCTGGCTCCTTCATCCCCTCAAGCCAGTCTCCTCTTTGTGCTTGAACACACTTGTACCCAGTGCCAAATATTCCTACCTGGCTGTGGTGTTTGCTTCCCACTAGAACTTCTTGAGCTGTTTGTTCTGTTTTACCCATTGATCCTTTTCTTTCACTCCAGCCCACTTTAGGAGTTTGGGTTGCTGGGGGTAGATGCACTGTTTTATCCTCTCTAAGGCAATTTGTGTGGGTTACTGGGATGTATTATGCAGGATGAGCTGCAGTCAGAATTCTTTTCTCTGATGCTTGCTCAGCTTTTATACTTTTCTGTTGTGTGAGCTCACATGCACTGCCCAGAAACCTTTTCTCAGGCAGTTGCATTCTGGTGTTTATCCAGGTTGCAACATCTATCTTGGTGGTGCTAAAAATATTCAGGCAAGTCTCTCACAGTTTTTTTCACAGAAAAGTTAATGATGATAAGATGAATGAGAGAGAATATTTTTTCTCCTGCATATTTTTTCCCTCGAAAATCTTAAGAGTTGCCCACGCCCTTTTCAGATACATGTCTGTCTATCAAAGATAATACATGTCAGAATCTTCCACAGAGGAATACCTTTGAATGGGAGCTGAGGAAGTCTGCTTAAATGTGTCACTAAATGTTCAAATGGTACTCTCATCAGTTTCAGGATGGATTGTCAATTTATGTGCTGTCTAGCAGTTATATTGTGGTTCAACAGCATGAAAAAACACTTTTTAGAATGTGTTAATTTATAGTAATTTGGTTTAAGGCAGAAACACTTACTGGAAATTTGCTTGCATTAAGTTACTACTTTAACTTAAATAACTAGGAGCTAGAGAAGGAGTGAAACTAGGCTGGAATATAAAACATATTTGCTTAAGACCCATGTAATGATTAAAAGTGAGGAAATAAGGAAGTTAGTGTAATGAATATTAATGCTTCACTCTGCTGTTTTACCTCCCTGTCTTCCACTGTTTTCCTTTGAGTTACTTGATCGTGCATTTTTCATCACCAAATGCATGCGTATTTTTAAGTGATGTCTTTTGACATATGAAAAATCACAACAATTAATGATTTGTGAGTTTTGTAGAGCAAGAGATTAATGACATCATTTTAACAGGCAATATTTGATACCCAGATGTAATGCTTGCTTAGCTAAAATTTTAGGAGGTGAAAGCCACCATATAGATAGTATTCGCAGAGATACATCACAAGTACCTACTCATTGCATATCTGCTGATCACGTTAGCCGAAATATATTTTTTTTCCCAAGGAGAGTGGGAATTTCAACACAAGAAAACCCCAAATGAAACAGTTTCTCAATATTTATCATTGTGGGAGAGCAGAGTCACTTCTATATATCATTATCTGTGGGAGCAGGCAGGGACGTTCTTTCACAGCTTCATGGAGGATTGTGACATGGGGGAATTTGATCAAACAAGAGTACACTAACTTTTAGATGGTCCTGAAAAGATCATCATCTTGCAGCAATATGATGCATTATGCCAACATTTTGTGTCTTCTTTTCAGTCTGTTTGTTCCTTTCATAATTTTTAAGGTAATGATTGATATTATGATTGATATTAGCACATGCCCAGAAAAAGAGGGTTTTTACTGGAACAAAAGTAGTTTTTTTGTGATTTTCTACCTTTGCAGCATTGTGCTTTGCTGTATCCCAGCATTCCAGGCCAGTTTGCCAGCATTTCTCAGAGACATTTGTCCTGCAGGGTCTTACTTTACTTCAGGAGATGTGATTGTGAAGAGGCAGTATTTTCAGGGTTTCTGGGCTAGGTATTCAGTACTGTTAGTGAAATCTAATTTTTAACATGCTGTTGCAGAAATTGATACTGAAGAATTCCCAAGATATACTTTTGTGGCTTAGTTCTCTGTTATAACTAATCTCAGAGAATAACATTTGGGCATGTGGAAGGTAAAGAACCTGTGCCAGCTTTTACAAGAAAAAGAGGTGATCAAATTCCTTTATCATGATCAAATTCCTTAACAGTAAAGCTAATGAATACAACCAGACATTAATTTTCACAGGTTACTCCCTTATCCTTATCTTATACTAAAAGCTCTCCAAGGTCAACTTCCAACCCACAGGTTGATGCTGAGAATTCTGGCTCTGTGCTGCTGGTCTGTTTTTGCAGATGCAGCTGGAATGGCTGTTAGTGCAGCATGCCAGATTTTTAGGCCCATATCCTTCTTTGTCACCATAACTTTATCAGAGGCAGAGAGTGTTTGGGGAGAATCCAGGGAGCTGGACTACAGTGTAAGGTCTGTGGTGCTGCCAAAGCTTTGGAATGGCTGAGAGCAGTCAGGACATGAGGAAAGCTGCCATTGCTGATGGTTTAGCTGGGGTGGGGTGCTGGAGCTGGAAGAGTTTGTTAATAAGAGAGTGAGAATGCTCTTCAGAGTCTTTGTAACTGGGATTAGCTCCAAATCCCACTGATACCCTTTATAACTACTTCAGCACCATTGGAGAAATGTTTTTTGGGTCTGAGATAAGTTCATCTGCATATCTATGGCATCTGCTTCTGTATTGTTCCAGACATACTGGGGCTGACAGAATTTCATTAATTTCAGAACTGAAGGCTCAGGCAGCTTGTCAGAATCTGGTATCTGCTTTTCTTGGGTGACCTCTGGCATACGGAAGTTTTCTGTTTGCTGGTGGAACCAAGTGATAACATTCCTCTCTGGGCAGTGAAGGGCTTATTTCTCTTTTATCATTTCCATTTGGAGTTTTTGTAATCTTGCTTGATTGAAAGAACATTGAAATGCTAAATATTACTTCATAAAATTATTTAAATATGATTTTTTCCCCTTTCCCCTATATCGTCAATTGATCTTCACAAAATTTTTGCCCAGAAGTATTTCCAGAGCATTGTAAAATAGCACCAAATGCATTGACTACCACTAATAAGGTGATTGACTTATTTCCTGGAAAACAGTTTCTGTTTTCTCATTCATGTTATAAATTAATTCTGGCAATAATAAATACATATTGTTAACACCTCAACAATTTATATGTAGTATATTTATAGTTAATTTGTTCTGTTTTGTTTTAAACAGGATTTATCTGGGGAAGGCTACAGAGACACTATTGGTGATGAACACTTTCATCTAGAAGGTATTTAAAGAACAAAATTTTTTGGCTACTATAAAGAGATGTTGGAGTAAGTTACTGAATGCATAAGTGTGAGATTGCATATATTCAGAGTGCAGTTCTTGATTTACGGATGTGTCATTTGCCTGAAAAAACTGTTAAGGTGGAAGTAGGGTAGTATTTCTGTATCTGCTACTTACTTGTATTGGAAAAAGTCACCCAGCTAAATCACAGGGACCAAGTGTTTTAATTCAGGGTCTCACCAGCTACTTCTCCAGCTACTTCTCCTGACATTGGTAGGAGTGGTGGATGTCACTGTCCCTGGCAGAGGTGGCAAATGAGTGAAACTGTTAGCACTGGGTTGTGTGGGACACTGCACTCCCTTTCTGGGTTGCACAAACCAGCCTTAGAAACTCCCACATTGATTTCTAATAAGAACTAGAGACTCTTACTCAACACATTTTTCTTGAATATGAATGGAGTCATTATTGCCTCAGACAGTTTCTCTTTCCATCTCATCTCCTCTGATCAGGCAGTTGAGATGGAATCACTGTTGTGGTGGGAAGGACCTTTGGTGCTGGTGAGTATGGATGCAGTATTCTGCCAGGGAACACATCCAGGGAACCTTGAGCTTCAGGGACAAGTGGGGGCTCATGAAAGGAGGAGATTAATTTGTTGCTCATTCCTTTCAAGGAAATGAGACTTTGGAAGCTCTCTGGTGTAACAAGTGGTTGCATGGCTGTGTTCTGGACTTGTATTATACACTAGTGGAAACAATACGCCCAGTTTATTTAGAGCAGTGAACCATGTCAAGCTTAACCTGGAAATTTATATACTTTTATAATCCAATCATTTGTTTCTGATATTAGAAGCTTTTGTATAAACAGAACATGAAAGATTCTCTGTTAAGAACTTCTACCTTCCAGTTCCTTACCTGTGCAATGTGTTAATGTGGAGTGATTCTTGGACTCCAAGTTACTCTCATCTCTGTATTTTACAAAGACTGCATGTCTTGTATATGCCATATCATAGGAACTCAATTTTGGCTGGTACTTGTAGGCTGCTGTTAATCACAAAGGCAATCCATACCTGCCATGATGGAGTCAGTTTTTTGTTGAGTGGTTTTGTATTTAACTTCACCACAGTTTTCCAACCTCCCCTTAGCAGGACATAGGGTAGGATTTTAATTTCAGAATTATAGGAGAAACTACCTCAGACAGGATATTAAGTGTCAGCAAGGTGAATAATTTCATTTTCTTTGTCTCATTCTATCTTTCCTTGCCTCTAATTATTTTTCTTTCTTGTGTAGCATTATCTTACATAGCAAACATAATGTTCAATATACAGTATTTTCAAACTAGTCAGCAGCAAAATTCTTTTTATTAGAGTGTGAAGCCTTTTAGGTAACTGTAATTTCAGTCTTTCAGCTAAGTAGTGAAGACCAGATTTAGACACCAGCAGTGGTCCAGCCTTAGATACCAGCCTTTGTGTGCTGTCACCAGGGAAGAGCTGTTCTGTGGCATCTTTCCAGGTGGGAGGAAGATGACTGTTCCCACCCCGTGCTCAGGCAAATGCATGCAGGTTGTCAAAGCTTGCTCCTCATCCCTTCTGCTCTCAGATCTCCAGGCTGTGCTTTCCATGCTGGGGACAGTAGTAATCACTTCCTATTTAATTCAGATATTGAAACTCTTATTATTATCAGACAGTACAACAATCATCGTGTTAAAGCATCCTTTTTGTGTCACTTTTTACTTGCATCATACTAAAATGATTGTGCTAGCACAAAATTATGATATTAGATAAAGTGAAGGTGAAACATGATTTGAGATCTTTGATAGGGCACTGCTTGAATTCTTAGGTACAAGATGGCAACTGTCATACCTCTTCTCTGCATAGAAATGTTTCTGTGGGAAAATGTAATTAATATTCTAGAATATATATTGATCTTTCCATCTAAAATAGTTCTTCTGCCTCTATTTTGCTGCCTCACGATTTTTACATATGTAATGCTATAACACGTGTGCTGCATGGTTATATGCTCATGTGTCATAAGATAACATCAAAATCACCAACAGCCTCAGAGAAAGGGATCTGTAACCCAGAAAATGGTAGGTTAGACTAAGCTCAGAGAGGACATGAATGGCAAATACCATGCTCTACCAAATACCATGCATCAGTGAACTGTATTCTGTCTTCGTAAATACATGGTGGGGATGAAAAAGAAACATTTCTCCAATTTGCAAAAAAAGCACATCAAGTGCCACAGTTCTGGTTTAGGGGAATGTTAGAGCCTTCCCTCTCAGGAACTTCACTGGAGAATAAATCTGAATTCTTTAGAAGATTCTCACTGAAAAGACAAAGTGGCAATAAGAGAAATAATTGAATTCCTTATTTTGTTTTACATAGCCAAGTTCATTACCTTTTTTTTCCTTCCCTCTCTTTTTTTTTCCCCCTCTTAGCTGTCTGAGCAGTACAGATAAAAAGAACTCTCTTTGCTGGATTTAACTTCTGTGTTGTTATGTAAAGCTTGATCAAATCCTTTCGTCTTAACAGACTTAACTGGCCAACAGCAAAAGGCTCGGGATTCTGGGATTAAGATTGTATTTGGTAAGAGGACTGGTGCATTAGTGCTTTCTTTTGAACTATACAAAGAACAAAGTAAACATCAAAAGCATTAAGCCATGAGAGCGGATTGTTGACTCAATGTTGCTGCATGACAAGAGGTTAGAACTCAATAGAGGCAACTCTGTTTATTGAGTGCTGTGCAGAAAGAAACGGTTTGACCAGCATTGTCTGTTATATCCACCACCTGCCTTTGATTTTGCTGCTGGGCAAGTCGCTAAATTGAAATTTTTGGATTTTCTCTTATGTGGTCAGTTGAGAGACTGCTTCCTTAGATAGGAGACACCATGGAAACCTCAGTCTCATATTACTCTTACTCTGTTTTCCTTCTTTTTCATTAATAACACAACAATTGGTCATGCTGGATGTGGGCTCTGGAGTGGATTTGTTTGCATCTTGCATTCCAGGCGATTTCCCAGTGCATCTCAGAGCCTTCCACTTGCCAAACTTGGAGTACTTGTGCAATCTGCTGTGGCTGTGTAGGAATGTCTCGTGCTTGAACTTCTCGTCCCCCAGTTTCTGCACAGGAAGGATGTGCTTAATCACCCTTCACACGAGGGGGAAAGAGCTCCCATTTTCTCTTCCGTGTCCCTAGCTAGAATAATGGGTTACCAGAACTGAATGACTGAGAGTGGCTCTGGAAGGAGTCACAAAAACTAGCACAGACATTAGGAGATATTTTCCATTTTTGTCAATGTGGAAGCTAAAAAGCAGGAATTGAGTGCAGGATCAAACAGCAAGTCACTCTTCTGCCATGGAGACAAGCAGGTGGTTCAGAAATACGTCTGCTATTTGTGTGCTCAGTAATGACATCCAGTTCCTCCTCAACTCTTCTAGGCATAAGTAAGCTTCCAGTGAATTGTTTGAGGTGCCTGCTCCTGTTTTCCAGAACTTTTATTGCCTCCTTTCCCTGGACCCTTTTAGAAATTTTTGCAGCTAAAACTTGTAGAGCAGGAGAGCTTTCTTATCTTGACCACTCCATCTCTTTCTGACATGAACCGGGGTTTCTCCATTTTATCACTTCAACATTTAAAAACATTTCAGAAAGGAAGAAACTCCTGATGCAGTCCTCTGATGCAGACTGATTGTACAAAGGGGTGATTCCTTCCTGTCCCAGTACGAGCTCTTTGGAGCACTGTGGCATAAGCTGCCTTTTGGACTTCAAGATATTGTCTTGAGCTTCACCTTGATACCTAACCTATTGTCCCAATTATTTATGCAATAATGTGTTTTCTCATATCACTGTTCTCTTGAAAAGTGTGACCTAAGTATTTCTATTAATCAGAAATCTTGCATCTCTGGAGATCAATCTAGTCCTGTAGCTGTCAGAGGAGCTGCCTCTTACACTGATAGCAATCTGTTCCCTGTTTCATTTGTCAGCTGAGGGTGATGTCTTGATTATTATTCTCTCAACAGAAGACTGGAGAAGATCCAAGCCTTCCTGGTGCCTTATCTGAACATGATACCCAAAGCCCTGCTGAAAGTAGTGACAGAGCTTGGCCTGAATCAACAAACCCAATTTTTTATATGTTTCCCAAGACAGATGTATCTAAATCCCTAGATGTAGGATGTTCCCTGTTCTGGTACCAGAAAAGACAAATTGTTCAGGTCATCTTCTTGCCCATTAATATCAGAATGCCCTCCAGCAGAGTTCAAAGCACATGTTACTGAAAAAAAAAACCCTAGCAGATCTGTAAAAGAGCTACTTGTTGCACTTTTCACATATTTGCGAGCCGTTGTGGAATTTTTAAACCTGCAGCTAAAACATTCTGTATTCAGCAAAGCAGAAAAGTAATTAATTATATTCTTAACATTGTTATATGTCTTTCAACTTTTTGCTAGTTTGTGCAGTCTGTCCTTCACGTCTTCCCCCCTTGATTCCAGGGAATCTGTGGCCAAGTGGGAGCTGAGGTGTGGTTAGCAGTGCCCCAGCATGGAGAGCTGTGTTGTTATTTTTGACTTTAATAAGAACCAATAAGCAAACAAGGAACCAATAACAAAGAATGGACTGGTGGTTTAAGGCTGCTGATCTTATGCCCACTCTGAGAGGCCACCTGGACCCCCCAGCTGCACGTGCTTCCCCCTCCACACTGATCCCAGACACCCCAGTGACGGGAGTGCCTTGGCTTCCCGCAGGATGCTCCCCTTTGCTGGGGCTGCTCCTGTGTCACATTACTGCCTTTCCTCCCTCTCTCCATTCAGGAAAGGCTCAGTGAAAGCTTTAGTTCCTGGAGTTTTCTCTAAAATTAGTAACTGGAAGAATACTTGTCGGGTTGTCAGCTCAGAGGAAGGGTGGTAAGGTATGGTACTTGGGCCCAAATTGTTTATAAACTTGTCAGCAGAGGAAAACTTGAACAAGCATTTTAGCTAGTTTTAGCTAACCTTCTACTTGTCTGGGAGACACTTTTTACCATACTTCGTTAATCTCTCAACTCTAATAAATTAATGTATTGTTCTAAGATGAGCGGTGAATAGGTAATAAAAGGCGGTTATTTCAAATTGCATTCCACTCCCTAGCTAATGCTTTCAGTTATAATAGTTATTCATTTTTTAAAGCTTAAATAGTTTTTTGTATTTTAAATATATGTAATTCTAGTGTATTTACAGAAAAGGCATAGGTTGCATCTTGAACACAGGCAAATTTTCTTTATGTTGGCACCACTGTTATTGCCTGTATGGTACACCAGACTTGGTGCTTTGCAGAAAATGATGGTCCCTTCTCTCTCAGGTTCTTAAACAGAATACCTATTTATCCCTGACATTGCAAACAGAGTGTTAATAATTCTACCTTAAAAGTGCTCTTGTGGTCAGCCTTCTGGGATGTTATGTGGGAACTCTGCATTTTACTGACTTGTTGCTAATCCTCTGCACTTACCATAGATTTGCCATGCACAAGTATATGCTGCGTGATCACCTCAGACTGTTGATCACTTGCTCACTGGCTGTATTTTTTTTCAACTCCCAAGAGGTTTCTGCTGTATCCTTTCCTACTACTCAATATGACATGGAACAACTCTGAGAAATGTCTCTGGCCACAGGGTGACCCACTGGCAGCAGGCACCAGTATGTGACAAGCAGCAGGTCCCTGCTGAGGCTGGCAGCTGATAAGCTGGTTACTGTGGGTTGGAAGGAGCAGCGAAGGACGTGGGGGTGTGGGGAGGAAGGAGCAGGGGAGAGTGCCAAGAGAAAACTGCTTAGTTTGGCAGTTAGAATAAAAGTCACCAAAGAACATGAGACTGGTAGGATTAGCAGAAGTTTTCCTGTGGTTGTGCACAGATCCAGGAAATTATAAGAAGCAGGTAGGCTGCTTGCCATGAGTGGGAGGAAAATCTTACGGCATGAGGCCCTTTAAAAAAAAAAAATTAAAAAAATATATAATTGTACAAGTGTTTCTTGACATTAGCTGTTCCAGTTGAGGGGGGTTGGTATTTGGATCAGAAGCTTTTACTTCTGGAGCTGCTGTTTCAAGCGCAGCCAGGTCAGTAGTGATGAAAGACTGTTGCCATCCAACGGTTGCCCATGGCTTGTGTGTAATGAGTTAGTGGTCTCCAGGTGTTTCCAAATGAACCTTTACAGTGTGTCTAACAGCTCCCACCCATGTTGGCAAGCAGAGCACAGAAAGGCAGTGAAAAGTGGGCTGTTAGGACACCTCAGAGGGTGAGCTTTCCTCCTCACACTGAGCTGCTGCTGTGTGGAGAGCATGTGCTCTCCTCCCCTGTCCTGCATGTTCCCTGCACAAAGAGCGTCACTCTCTTTAGCTGACACCCCACCAGCTCCTACTGGTGCTGCCTAACAGACTGTGATAGATGATGTGTTTTGTCTATGGTTTGAGGCTGTTCTGGGTTATAATCCTCTGCATTAGACTGGGAAGGTCATACCTGCTGTAAGCAGTAGTTTCACATTGATCTCTGTGTTCAGATCATTCTATACTGCTGGAAAGTTGTTATATTGAGCACGAGCAAGTTGCATGTTTGGTTCAGGAGCAGCATAGCAAGGCTGAGAATGAAGCTTGGGATTTTCTACAACCGTGTCTGTCCCTTAGAATATGATAGAGTTACAAGGCACAATACACAAGAAAGCCTCCCAAACTTAAAGTGGTCTATATTCTTTATGATAGCTGAAGAAAGCCAAATGTTAAATAGGGAAGTGAACAAGCATCTCTCAAAAAGCAAAGAGCTGGTCCTTAATGAATATCTTAAATATGGAAAGCTTTAAAATAATATTATGTTCATGGTATTTATAATAATATTGGTTTTCCATGTTCTTTCCATCTACCTAAGACTAGCAACTTTTCCTTTTGCCATGGCGAAGCTAATGCTCTCCCTGAGTGGTCATTTAAAAAATAATCAGTTAACCATAAGAATATTCTTTTATTCTCAGCCCTGGGGTAGTTGTGAACTAGTTTCCTAGGAGGCAAAAAGTCACCTGTTGGAAAATCTGTGTCTACAGATCTTCCAAGCTGCTTCTGTCATAGCTGTGAGAGCCAGACCATCAAGGTGCATGTGGGAAGCAGGAGAATTGAAGGTCAAAAGAGTGTAGCTGAGGGAGACCCCATCAGAGGCAGGAGGGCTCTTGGATTTGCCTTTGGCATCCCAAAGGGGAGCGAGGCATCGTGGTGGGTGTCAGGCAGCAGACTCAGGCCACTGAGTGAAGCTCGAGGGCAGTACCCTGCAGCAGAACTGAGGAATGGTGCCCGGGACGTGGGGCTTGTGGTTTGTCCATGCAGCTTGGAAGGGCTGGGGCTTGACAAGGTGGGCTTGTTTGGGCTGGGTGACAGCCACACATAGTGCAGAGCTGTGCAGCTCTGCTCCAGCTGCCCACCCTGACCCCCAGCCCTGGTCACCCCTGCTGGGGCTGTCCTGCTCTCCTGCCTGGGCTCTGCTGTGCCCGGGCAAAGCTGGGATGGACTGGGGTGTACCTGTGAGAGAGGGTCCTGTGCCTGTGGACAGAGATAAAGCTGCATTTCTGCATGTGGCAGCAGAGTAATAATGCACTTCAGCTTTGCCCCAGGACATCCACCACCAAGAACAAAGAACGAAATATGGGAACAAGTCAGGAGTTTGAAAACAATCTCTCTGGAAACATGATGAATACCAGTGGTTTCATTTATTCTACTTGAACAAAGGTCCTTTTCTACTTTTAATTTCCCAGCAACGATTATTACCAGTTATTTTTCTTGTAGCTTTGACCACAGTTCATGGAGGTTTTATTAAACATGTTTTTGAAAAGTGATTCAAAATGCCATTCTTTGACTCTCTTGTGACTCTCCCTTTCTTTTATTTTCTTTTTTTTCTATTTTTTTATCCATGTGGAACTAGTGCATATTTCCAGTCAAAGATTTTGGACTAGATAACACCCTCATGCTGGTGTTCCTAGAATTATTCCATTTTTTTGCCCTCATAATTGAAAGAAGTTTTGGCCTTGGATATTTTAGGAGACAACATGTATGTTTCAGATTCCTTGCCTTTTCACAAAACAATGCACTCATTTTTAGCTCATTTTTAAAAACCTTGAACACTGCATTTAATATGTCCTGCTGCAACTCCCAAATATTCCTGATGTTGCAAGTTCTCTTGTGTTTCACTGACCTGTGTCAGAGCCAGGCAGTAGAGCTTGAGTGCTGCTCTGCTGGGTTTTGGCAGCTTTCTGCAAAAGGTTTTTGTTTAGGTGCCATGTGCATGACTGTGTTAGGGCCCTTCTCTCCTGCCCGTAGGGATTTCATGTCTTGGGGTGTCTCAGGTAGGGACACACATTATGAGAGGATTGAGTAGTTCTTGCATTTCTGAGACTGAGTTTAGGAGCAGTTGTTTTATACAGATGGCCTGCCTGATAGATGCAAAGTTAGATAGGAGCTGAGCTGGGTGAGTTTAGCCACAACAACCCTCTGAGCCTTGCAGGCACTGGGCTGTGTAGATGCAGAGCTGTGGAGGCAATTTCCATGACAAGCATGTCGCTTTGCCAGTTGCTGTTCCAAATTCAAAGTGTGTATCAGTCAGGGTGCTTTTGTGTGTTTCAACTCCACTTCTGCTGCAGTAGCTACAGAAACCCAAAGTTTTACCTCACCAGGCAGAACAAGTGCCCTTTGTTACCTAGACAGATTACAGGTTTTTCTAAAGTCTGCTCTTCATAAAAGCCCAGCTTGAACAGTGGAAATTCTGACTTGCCTCAGATACTGAGGAGACTTTTATAGTTTCAAGTAGCTCCAGGGTTATATTTTAAAAGTTGAATTTCATCACATGTTTCAAGTTTGGTGGAAAAAAAAGGCATGATATTTTTAGCAGAAAAAAGTCCCCCCACACCTTTTTTCTTAACAGATGTTTCATCTCAATCATATCCAAACCTCAAAGCACAAGTAGCAGTCAACCTTATTCTCCTGTGGAGAAAGAGATAAAATGTCATTTGTTTGGAAGACAAGCTTTTTTTTGTAACCACAACTAGTTTGTGAGTAAAAGCAAATAATAAATGCAGCACTGTGGGGTTGTGGAAATGAACCTGAAGCAACATTTCTGCTCTTGAAAGAGTTTGGAGTCCAGCCGCTCTTGTTAGATGGAAAGTCCCAACCCCCAGTCAACCAAAAAAAAATAAAACTACCAGCAATCAGTTTTTTCTTGCTTTATAAATGTGATCCAGCAATCCAGGTCCTTTCACCAATAAAATACGTCATCCAGAGTTCTCAACTTTGTACCAAAAAGGATTTAAAACTGTAAAGGTAATAGAAAGAGAGGAAAGGAATAGTAATTGTAAACTGAAATATCCAGAAGTAAAAGAGCCAATCCCCAAGGAATTTTCAGAGGGCTCTGAAGGAGTGGAGAGGATTTCTGTGCCTGGCAGCCAGGGCTGCACTCAGGGCTTGGTGCTGGCACGGGAGTTGCTGAGGGAAGCCAAGGCAGCCCTGGACTCTGTGCATAAAAGATATTTTTAGGAGGGAGTTATAGTCCATCCTAAGGAAGTGGAGGCATAAAGCTGTAGTGTGATGCTGCAGACCCTTGTTTTGCTATTTCAAGGAGCCTTTAAAGGAGTGGAGCCCTCCAGGTGTGGCAGGACATTGTTGGCAAAGTGGGATTCAGGTTAATCCTCTCCCTGTGCTCCTGCAGCACCCCTGGGAGCTGCCCTATCCCGGGCACCTGTGCCCTGCAGGGATTTCCCAGCCCCTCTGGCACTCACTTATTGCTGCCCAGATTTCAAGATGCTACATCTGAAGGTAAA
This sequence comes from Hylia prasina, assembly GCA_013397195.1. Lineage (NCBI taxonomy): Eukaryota > Metazoa > Chordata > Aves > Passeriformes > Sylviidae > Hylia > Hylia prasina. Next base: position 230,973 of record VYXD01000337.1, on the reverse strand, counting down.
TTCCCAGTGACAGTGTCTGGGAGAATATTACAGGACCTTCCACCAAAGGGGTAGCTCAGAGTGGGAATATGAATCTTGAGTTGCAGAGACATGAGCTCTCTGGAGCAACAGGAAGGGCTGGCTCCTCCTGAAAGGGTGCTCCAAATCATGCTCCAAACCATGTCTTTTCTTCTGTTTGAGCAGTATGTGGGCTTCCATCTCTGGCTGAGGTGCTTAGGCTGTACTAATTACCAATGGTGAGCAGACACCTGCCTTTGCTCTGTGGGAATTGTTTCTCTGATGAGATCTGGTGTACTCTTCACACTTCAGGTGGTTGGGTCAAGCCTTGAAATTTATTTCAAGCCTGAAATTTATTTCTCTGTATGTTTAGCAATATGTGATGTATCATCTCAGTACCATTCCTCACACACTCATGAGTATGAAAAGGGAAAGAGACATATGTGCACATGTATATACTGGGCTACTAATATTAATCTCAATAATGCTTTTCTCTTCTTTTGTGGATCAGTCACCATTCTCCTCCCCTCCCTCAGACTAATGCAAATGGCTGCAAGGATAGGAACACTGAACCTATTACTATCAGCTATTAAAGAGTTGTCAGATCTGCAATAATTCATCACTGCCAAAATAGTGTTAGAGCATGGGTCGACAACATTGCTCTCTATAAAAGGTTAGTTCTGTGAGGGTCAGAGTGACATTTATCCTCCCGGGAAGCAATTCTGATGAATTGAAAATTACAGTTCAAATACCTTTGGAGGCCCTGTTATCACAGCAAAGCTGGTGGAAACACGTTTTTCTTATTGAACATCTAAGTTAGATGGGAACGAGTTAATATCAAAGATTGCATTATTAATAACATTACCTAGTCAGTCTTCATTTGAATAAAAGGTTATGCAGGGGCTGGGGTTTTTTTCTTCTTTTTCTTCCCCTGTGAATCTCAGGGGGAAAAAATCCAAGGAGACAAAGGCAAAGGAAATTTAAGATAGCAAATCTTATGTGAACATGCACGTCTGCAATTTACACTGAGAACGGATTTTTAAAAGCAAAGTTGTAGCCAAAATCAGTGTTGGACCAGCTTTAGAGAAGAGAGATCTTTTTTCGTTTGTTTTAAGTCACAAGTGATCAGCTGATGTCCCCATCTGTCCCTGTTCAGTAACAGAATTCAACTCTTCACAGGCCCATTCAGAGCCCCAGGGACATGCAATAATGCAAGAAAGTGGTAAGTGGTCCATATGACACTGACAGTTTTCACTTAAGGAACACTCACCCATGTTAAATGATACAACAGATTGCATTCTGTTAATGAGGGGTTTGATATGTCCACTGATCAAACAAAAATCTTCCTTCTACAGGTATCATCTGGAATTATTTTGACCAAAGCTTAGGGAGATTCTTCCCTGGTTTCATCTTCCTCTCCTTTCTCTCTCTCTCTCTCTTTTTTTTTTTTTTTTTTTTTTTTTTTTTTTTTTTTTTTTTTTTTTTTTTTTTTTTTTTTTTTTTTTTGTCTTAAGATAGGGGTGGGGAATGAGAAATTATCTTCTTTGATCTCCAATGAGGAAGGAAAAAAAAAAGATTGTTCTGTTCAGGCTTTTGGCTAACACAACAAACAGTGTTTAAAATTTAACTTTGCTTAATTAATTAGTAATTCTGTTTAGTGCTGTCTGATCTTCATCCAAAAGGTATTTTGAAGCTTGAGAACTGAACATCAAAGTGTTTTGGGTGAAGATGGTCAAGAAAGGCATTTAATCTGGCAGTTTCTGTTGATGAAATACAGCCAGTTGGGGAACTAATTGGAAAAGGGAATCATAATCTGGCAAAATTCAGCAAACTCCCTCCCTTTAGCAAACTCACTCCAGAGAAAGTGTGAGAAGTCTAGGTTTAGTGTTTATGCATGTATGAGTTACACCCTGGCTAGCAGAGAGAGACCATATTGCCTTTTATATCTGCATCTTTAATACAAAACTTTTTTGTAAGTAAATAGGAAAAACATCCACCCAGCATAATAGCCAAAAACACCCCCAAAACCACCAAACCAAAAAAAGCCAGACCTAGATAGAAACCTGTGAATCTGCATCAAAGTTTGGAAATACTACTTCTTAAAAATGTCAAATTATTGGGATTGGCAAAAGGAATTGAACCTTTAAGGGAGGTGGTGTTGCACAATCCTGTGGGAGAAACTGTTCTCTGAATTTTGGAGTGAATTTCAGTTTAGCCATTCCTCACTGTCCTAGTAGTGTCCTGTCAGTTAGAACCATGCCTGAGAGTTTAGAACATATTTTGGTTATCTGTTTTTGTTGGGGTTTGGTTTGTTTGGGTTTTTTTTTTCTTTTTTTGCTAGCTGTCACAAGGTCTGAGTCACTGCCCCTCTGCTCTGTCTCCTCCTGGTCAGGTGCTGACAGTAGGTCTTGTGACATTGTGACTCTTTTTTTCCCCCTATGGAGTGCAATTGAGTCTTTAATTTGTGTTGTGACTGTCAACAAGAAACCACAAAATAGAAGAACTAGGGTTGTCTCCATATTTTCAGGTTGAAATACCCATCTCAGATTGGTAGGAGGCACAGCTAGTGCAGCTTCCTCTAAATTAGTTTTGACTTGTCCCACTGGACATAAAATGGACAATTAGTTTCCCTACAGTAAATTTCAGAGAAGGCAGCTTGATCTTTGTTGTTCTGAAGGGTGTGTCTAATTCATCAGCTTCAGCTTTCAGTCAGGAAAAGCTAAATACCTGCTTCTGGCACTCACCCAGCACGAGCCTGTTTTCCTGTGTGCTTGTCCTGGTGGCTGTGGAACAGGAATGTTCTTCCCTGATCCCGTTCTCCCCATGTTCATTTGCCACTGGAGAAGAGGGCCTTTGCTCAAGCAAAGTTATCTCCATCAGGGGTATATTTCAAGCAAATAAGTGGAATAAAACAAAGTATGCTTAATGGGGGTGATGTTTCTTAATCCGTGGCCTCCAGGAGAACTTAAAGGTGAACTCTGAATGTGAACGTAATTGTTAACTAAAGGACTTCTCCTCAAGTTAGACTTTCAAACGTGGTTGTTATTGCTCTGGTTGTTGCATAGTCAGTGAGGAATGTCAGTTATGTTTGTCAAACCTGATCTGCAATGAGAAAAATGTTGGCAGAACCAGATAACTTAGACATCAGAGACCTCAGATAAAACAGTGAAATTAATTCTCTTTCTCTCCCTTTGGTTCTCATAGTCTCTAAGTACTGCTGCATCTGCTAGGTTTGTAGATTGGAAGGGAAACCCTGACCCTGTTGATGTCCATAGGAATTTTACTGCTGAGCTTGGCCAGCTCTTTGACTCTCAATTCCACCAGGCAGAAACTGCTCCTGAAGTTCAATTTAACCTTTTATAGAAGTGCTTATGACTTCCCCTCCTTGTCTTAATAGGTAATATTTAAATTTTGCTTTTATCCTACTCCCCCACACATCTCAGGTTTTAGTGTGTGGTTTGCTATTCTTTTCCCCACATGCAGATAATTCTGTCCCTTTGCTTCTGGTAGCAGTTTTAAAGAATTGCTGTGGAATACAATCTATCCAAAATGAGAGGAAAGTTAACAATATTTCACTTCAAAGGTTTGGTTTCATGTATGGCAGATGCTGACTTTCATAGGTGGCATTTTTGTTAATTCTCCAATTTTACCTTTACTCTGGTTTCTCTCAGTAATAACTCTGACATTAAGATAGGGTTAGGACATCACTGGTAATGTCCAGTCATAATTCACCACGGTGGAATTGCACAGATTCTGCCATAGTTCTCCTTTTTGAATTAAGGTGATGCAGCAATCACACGCCTTGTGGAATGGCTGTCCTTCCAAAGAGGTTCTGAGCTTGTTTGTCTACTTAGCCTGAGTTCTCCTAATTGCTACAAAATCTGGCATTGGTGGCCCAGACTTGCACATTCCTCAGAGCTGCACCTTTGATTCTGGCCTCAAGATCCTGTTAATCCATCTGACTAAAATGCAGAGTATGGCTGAAAACTGGAGTGAAGCTGTCCTTACTTTGAGAAGATCATTTGACAAAGCATGTGGACCTTTGCTGGAATGAGCCTTTGAGAAATATGGGATGGCACACCACCCGAGTGAGGGTGAAAGTTTAAACAGTCACTTTTCCACCTGACTGCAGCTCTATTTTGGTGTTTTCTTTTTTCTCCCTTATTGTCAGATGCAGGATGGAGGCAGGAGAAAAATGTTTTTTCTGCCTGAAGCTTGCTATTCTAACCTCATGCAGTACACAGAGCACAGCAATCAGTTTACCTCATTTATGGGATATTTTGGTGATTCCTAAGGAGTATTTTGAATTATTACCCCTTTCCTTAGGAAGGAAAAAAAAAAAAAAACAACAACAACAAAAAAAACCAACCTGAAAAAAGGGTTTAATTCTTCTGGGATGAGTCTTAATATCTTTAAACTCACGTTCATTCTCTCAATCTTTTCCTCCCCCACTTCAATTAGGAGCAATTGGGTGGTAGTAATTAACAATTGTAGAGAGAAACATCTGCTAGTACACTTAAGCCAGCCAGTTTGTTTTTCGTGAAAGAATGGTATTTCACAATTTTTCCAAGTTAATATTTTTCCTTTATTGTCTTTCCAATTTCAAATATTGTCCAGACGCATTTTTATAGTGTCTTAAGGTTATAGAAGTGAATACAAGACCATTAATAATGAACAAGAAAAGAACATAATAAAGAAAACATATGCAGTATTTCAATTCATGAAACATTCTGTGAGGGAACATTGTTTTTGAGAGCATATGGTTATTCCCATGAGAAGCAATATATATAATTTTTTTTCCCCTCCAGTTATGGATTCCCACAACAAGAATATGTTTCCCTGTGCATTTGTCTATGTAGCACGTTCTTGTTGTCAGAACTTGTTATCTGAGCAGGGAGGTAAGTAAGTATTTTTGCACAGATGATGCATTGTATGCAGACCTATTTCTGATGGCCTAGACTTTGGAAACACAAGTCTATTAATTCTCCACACTCCTTTGAGATAGCTATCTTGTCTGGTCTGGTTTAATATCATTGGCAGAGCTGAAAGGAAGTTCACATTGTGAATATGTCTGAACCTTGGCATGCAGCTCACTGGTGGATCTCTGTTTACAGGCTGCCAGTTTTAACTGTCCCAAGCAGACATTCTCATTTTATTTATAAGTAGGCTCTGCATGTGTTTGTACCCCTCATGAAACTGAGCACATGTCAATAGTCAAAACTAAGTATAGCAGCAAGATACCAAACACTTCTTCTCAGACAAAACGGTGTGTATTTTAAAATGTTCATTGGGTTTGGATAAGGCACATGGGGATATATGCACAGACACATTATTTGATCACTTGTAAATAATATTTTAGTATCCCTATCCCCATACTGCTCTTTAAAGTTTCCTCAGTTAGATTTAATTTTTCTTTGCTGAATGAAACTTGACATCAGGATGAGATCACCCGATTTCCCCATTTCATCTGAGCTCCAAAATGAGTAACTGATTTCAAAGGATAATTCCCCAGAGCAGCAAGGCCAATAAGTTCTTCAGATCAAAGGTCAGCGAAGCTCAAAGAGGATAATTTCTGGCATACAGTATTTAAACTCTCCCAAGGAGTGTACTGCAAGATGTATCCCCTCCTTCCCCAATAGCTGAACCCTTGTTTTTTGAGAAGACTAATTTGTCAGTGCACATTTTTCCTCTGTTCCATAAATTATACATTAAAGTGAAAGCTTCCTATCTGAACACACAAAAACTGTACATCCAGGAAGGTTTTTAACTGTACCAGGGGAAGGGCTGCTCCCAACAGCAGAAGGTAACTCTGTGCTGTTCCTCCCTGCTGGGCTGGGGAGCTCTGGTGCTCTGTGCTGTGCCAGTGGCTTTCAGGACAGTGCAGCAGCATGGTGGTGCAAAGGTGGGAATGCTCTGTAAGACACTTTGTTTTGACAGAAAACCCAACAGAGAGCACTGTGGCAGGGAATAGTCAGCTTGTGCAGGATCTGCCTCTCAATACTATGCCTAATGCAGTCTGCCATGCCATTGTCTTTTGGGAGGCTGACCCTCAACAGATAAAAGACAACTGTAGAAGTCTTTTGGTCATCATGTACTTTTAAAAATTTAAAAGAATATGTGAAAACAGGAGTGGATATTTTTTTCCAGATGGCTGTTCACTGTCTCAAAGAAGCTAAGGGTAATACCAGCCCAGATTTCATTTATTTCACATTCCCTAGAGCAAGGTTGGGAGGGATTGCAAAAGCCTCTTTTACAGAAATTTTTATCAGGTTGTAAGTGGGCATGTGAAGAACCAATCGCTGGTACAGATGAGGCACTGAAAATCTAGGGGTGTGTCTAACAGCCATGAGGAACCACTATCAGTGTAATTGTCCTTGTTATGAAGGCCCAGGTTACCTTTTCATTTCTTGTTGATTTTAGAATGAAACAACAAAGCTGGACTGAAGTAGATAAACAAATATTGTCTTTCGTTGTATGGGGGTCTTTTTGTGATCTTAGCTTTGAACTTCTGGGAATGTGGAGTTGAATTTATGGGCAATGTGAGTATACAGCAAATGGCACTTTGTCAGATATACTTCAAAGTTATGTGTTGGAAATAATATTTATTTTAATACCTGTCTTACCTGTGATAAACACTATACAAAAGGCTCCTAAGAAACAGTCCCTGCTCATCCAATAACACCAGCTTAAAAGAATCAGGGAAGAAACTGCTGTGAAGCAGCTTTGTCTTCCTTTGTCTGACCTTCCTACTTAGCTTATGTTTGGTGAAAGGAATCCTAACATGACATGGAATAGAAATCAAAGTATATCAACATGTCAGTATGTGTACAACAAACACCATCTCATTGGTATAATGCAAATTACATGTGTGTGTTGGGAAGCTGGTGTTAGTATAACATCAAAACCACCAGTAAGTATCAAAGACAGGAAATTCCCAAGGTCGGCATTTCTACTTTATTCCCTTTTCTTTACTGTACATTCATCTTATATAGCACACCACAGTTTTGAAAACAAACAAACAAAAGTAATACAATGTTAAATTTAAACAAATAAATGAGACTGTGATATGTATTGCAGTGTGACAGTGTGAATGTTGGGGCAGAAATCTTTTGGAATTTCTGAGAGTATGAAGTTATGGTAATGGGAGTTGTAAGAGATATTTGTGGGTTTTTTTGTGGTTGTTGTTGGTTGATTGGTTTCTTCAAGGTAATTTTTCTAATTTAAAAATGAAGGGAAGTCCTGGGAAATAGCTAATAGAGTATCTTAACTTCTAGTATGTAAATAACTTGCTTTCCTGGAAGAATGGTTGGGAGGCAGCTCAGCAGTGTGGAACACCAGGAGAGCCAGTAAACCCAGTTTGAAATGGGTCACCCTGAACTGGAGGGGATCATGTCACCTTTTTTGTAAGAAATCTGATGTGATTCTCTGATTTGGTTGAACTGGCACTTAATGAGATGCTATTGCCAAAGGCATCCCCAAGAAACACTTTGTAACATAGCATTAGGATAAAGGCTTTGGGTAGATGCAAATGCTGCAGTGCAAGAGAAGAAAATGCTGACTTTAGGACCCATGTTTTTTGCAATTTTGCTGGGTTTTGGGGAGCTGGAAGGATTGCTGCGCTATCTAATGGTGTATGGGCATAACATTGGCAGAGGTATGTGGACATGTAAAAAATCCTGTCTAAAACTCTGAGAGTAGATTTAAAATTCTTCATATATTTTCATAGTGCTAATGAAGATAGAATTAGTTTTCTTCACATATAGGGCTTCATCATGTGCAAGGCTGAATGCCCTTGAAGAAGCCAAAGGAACAGCTATTAAGTTCTAGGCATTTGTCTTTACATCCACATGAGAAGATAACAGATATAACAGATATCTTTCTGTTATATACCTGATGTATGTTATATGTTGTGAGAGATATTAATATTGATGCTCTTTATGAGTGCTATTGATTTATGCAAGTGCCTGATGTTTTAACTTGAAACTTGAGTGAAATATGCTATTTCATGCATTGGAAAAATGCAGCTTAACCTTTTTGGCAGGTGGTGTTACCTTCTTGGAAGGCACTAAGCTTTGCAAGTGTTTGAAGAGTGAGACTGGAACAGAATGAGGGCTTTATTTCAGCTTCGTTACTTCACTCACTGCTGGTGAATGTGATGGGTTTTTGCAATATGTCAGAAACTTTCAATATTTTGCAAATTATTCAACTTATTTGCAGTAACAGTTCTGCTATTTTATATTCTCATAATACTGTGTTTGAACTTCCTGTGACTCTAGTGATGTTTGTAGGAGAGGCTGTGTACCAAAAGCTGTTGGTAGATTGTCTGCTGAAATTATCCCAGATGTGTAGTGAACACAAAAGCAAATCAAGTATAATGATCCTCTCATACAAGTGTGCTGGTATCAATTTCACCCTAAATATAAAGGCAGATTTGCAAATATGAGACTGCTTTGACATTTCCTTATAAGCATTTTTTCTTAAATATGCTTTTCGCAGTGGCTTTGCCTCCAGAGAAGACAGATGGAGTTTGCAGTGGAGATGAAAAGAAAGCAGAAAAAGAAAGTGACACACGCACAAGTTCCAAGAAGCAACTGAAATTTGAAGTAAGTCCTTTGTATTTTAAAGTTTCACTGTACTGACATAATTATGGTAGAAAAATAACCTGTGGACCAAATAGTGTCATCTGATGCTTGTTTATTGCTCCCAGTGTTTGTAGTGGGTACAGGAGGCAGCAGAACTGGCACAAATCAGTGCCTTACTATCAGTGCTCCTTGTGAGGTGATTAGTGACACTTATTTCCAGGTCTGGAGAGAATCAAATGATGATTATTTCTCTGCAGGATGTGAAATGCATAGTAAGAAGAAGCTTTCAGTTTAACCCTTTCTCTATTAGGCCAGCTACCATATTATCAAATCTTTAGATTGATTTTCATGGACTATTGCCCTTGGTTAAATCTGCCTGAAGTAAAACATGCCTGTGAAAGCTTCTACAATGATTGATGTTCTGTGCCCAGGTCTCCAAAGTGAAATAACCCTGACCTGCCACGTGGGAAATCCATCTGATCGCATGGCAGGAGGAGAAGGAGGGTGATGAGTCTTATAGGCTATTTCCTTGTAGACTTGCAAACATGATATAACTGTCAGGCATTGCGAGCAGTTGGCTGATTTTGTTTCTGCAGGGAGTGTTTTCATAAATATGAGTATGGAAACATGCAGTCACACAGCTAGTGGGTTGTCTGGCTTGGTCAGGAGGAAGATATTCTGGCACCAGCAAAAACCAGCACAAATATTCATCTCTGCACTCCAGCAGATATGGCAAACGTCTGCCTTTCAGTGCCGTCAGCCCCTCTAAGTAGTGAGCTTGTGTGTCTTCAATTGATGTTTAAAAGAACATGCAGGCACCTTGCAGCATGGCTGGAGTGTTCTTTTCCTTCTCAATCTGGTACAATTTTATTTTTTATTGTTTTAAAACAGATTAGGAGGAGGTAGGTTTCCCATGGGTGGTTCAGGTGTTGCTTGTGTACCTTCCGGGGAGGCGACTTTCCCTTTCTTTTTTATTTTTATTTTTATTTTTTTTTCTCCTCCACAGCTATAACTCCTTTTCTAGGCCCATTTTCTATTCTACCTCGAGTAGCAGACATTTGCAGACAGGAAAGGCATGATAAATTGCAATTAACAGTGCCTTGACATTTGAACGCTGGAGGACACCTGTCAACAGGGCTGGTGCCAGAGTAGCTGGAACTCCACAGTACCAGTAAAGTCTGCATTTGTTCCCAAGTAGTTCTTGGCATGCCATAAAGGTTAGCACTTGGTTCTAGGCACCGTGACTAATGCAGGGAAGGTTTCCACGGCTCTTAACTAAGCAGAGCACATCCTCACATAAAGATGTTATGTTAGGCAATGTGGGACAGGGAAGTATTAATATGTGGCAAGAAACCAAGTATTGATATATTTTTCCCTTGTTCTACAAATGAAAGTTTTCCAGCAATGTAAGCTGGGAGCTAAGAGACTGGTAAATGCTTCAAAGGTATAAAAGAATCAGAAATCCGAGTGTTGCCACAAGAGGTCTAAATCTGAGGTGAAAGTGATTTGGCTTTTAAAGGTGCCGGGAATGTTTGTGTAATGTGAAACTGTGTTTCCACAGTGGAGTGTGGGGCACTTGGCAGCTCTCAGCCACGCTTGTTACAACTGAGAGGAGCCTGCCTTTGAACTCGGCAGGGGACGGGGTGCCCATAGCTGCTGTAGGGAATTGGTTTCGAGTCAGAAGAACAACCAGGTATTTTGAGGTCTATCGTGCTGAAGTTATTTGGGGCTGTTTATTGTACTTGCATACAGTGACTTTCATTTTAACTGCACTGTAACTTCTCTGTTTTGCCTTTTTGTGGCTCTGAATAATTCTGATTGCACAGGCCTTGAGAGACAGCAAACAATTTGCGCCCAGGTGACTGGAGTCAGTCAAAGTGCATCCTTTGTTCGTGGTTTTGGTTTGGGGATTTTTTCCCCTTTAACAAATTGATTCTTTCAGGCTTTCCACAGATCACACTGTCACTAACAGAAGCACAGTTAAAACAAGGAGCAGGCACTACTCCCAGGTTGTTCTTGCCAGTTCCAAGGCAGGCTCTATTTCAGGAGCTTCAGTGGCATCATGTTGTACTGCACTAATTCTGACAACCTTTTCCCATCAAATATCTGTGTTGATCACAGATCTCTCTGGTGGGGATTTGTGTCCACACTGCATTAATCCCTACTCCCAGCCCTGTGGTGGTGTGCCACCTCCTCCTGTGGGTCTGCTTCTGTTGTCTTCCTCCTGAGTTAAGCACAGTTTTCCTTCTCATGTTTTAGTGGAGAATCTTACTATGTATCAAGAGCTCCAGGGAATAGTCTTGTTATACCTTTTCCTGTGTTCTACAATGTACTAGAAATCAAGTTGTGGATAGCCCAGAGAGTTAGGAGAGTTATGTGATTATGATGGGACCTCCTAGTTGTGGTGGACAGAGGCCTCTCCAGGGTGTATCCTGAGAGCAAGGAAGAAAGCAAGCAGCCTCCTCCAGAGAGTCTCCTGTGCAAACAGGCCTTCTGCTTTAGGTAATCAGCTGCTCTTTGCATGTTTCTTAGGAATTGCAATGTGATGTGTCTGTAGAGGAAGATAACAGGCAAGAATGGACCTTCACACTGTATGACTTTGATAACAACGGAAGAGTCACACGTGAGGTAAGCAAAGCACAGCTGCCCCTCTATGTGCAGCTCTGGCTAACAAGAGAAGTGTTTTATAACAAGAACATTTTTTCTGCTATGAAGCAGAAGTGTCCTGCCAATTTAAACAGCAGTTTCCATGGACCCTCCCCTCCTAGAAACGATCCCACCAGTAGTTTACTGTTTTCAGATCTACTGTACCTTTTTTTTTAAGCTGCTTGTTGTTTAATACCTGAGATTAGCCTTTAAAAAATAGTACTGGCATTTGAGGAGGAAAAATATCTGAAACAACTGAACAGCTAAACACATTGTCAAAATAAACCCCTGCAAATGTATATTGTTCTGGCTTCTCTCCTGCTTTTCAGAGTTAAGCTAACCAAATAGCAAGGTTGCTTGCTGACATTCTTTCCAACAGTACCAACTATATTCCTCTATTGTTTTCATGAATATTGGGCTATTTTCCCTCCAAGTATAAATAACACTGATGATGTTCCCTGGAGGACCATAAAGAATGGCTGTCAAAGCATACCCGTGTGCATTTTTTATTATCAGGATGTCTTCACACCAAATAAGAGGAAGTATAGATTAGGATATAGTCCTTTTTGAGAACTATTTCTGCCCAAATTGAATAATACTTCTTCTAGAAGAACGTCTTTTACTTAGGATTTATGCCATATGCTGTCATTGATTTTTGTGATGTGTGTTTACTGGCTCCCATGCCTTTACATAATCAACTGAAAATCAAAGGCTTTTTCTCTCTTAGATCTAATGCTGGTGCCTGTGACAATTTCTAAAAACTGTTTGAAAGCAATAGGGCAAATACTGAAAGTGTAGTGGCCTTAGACACTGAGGGCAGAATTTTTTTTCTGTAATTCTGAAGCAAATTTCTTTTGACATTGCCAAATGTGGTGGTTGTTCAGGGCTTTTAACATGTATTTGAACATCATTACAAGGCTATTTTTTTTGTCTCTACTCTGATAGTACTTTTAATAGTCAAGTGAAATCTGTGCCCCTTGTGCACAAGAGCAAACAGATGAAAAGTTGCAGGCTAAGTCCAGAGTCTCAAATAGGAAGGTGAGATAGAGAGAGCAAGAAGGAAGGATGAGGTGAGGAAGTAATATTGTATTTGTTAATGTTTGTGGAACAGAGACCAAAAAAATGAAATAACTTGCTTGAAGTCTCACAAGAACCTTGTGGCAGATTGAACCCAGGTCTTTGTAGACCCGAGGCTAAGTCTTCATTACAAGATTATTGTGACTCTCAAAAATAGGGGAAAAACACACAAACCCCAAACCCACACACATGGGTGTCTTTTACATTCAGGCATGGGATTCCCATTAATGTCAGTGGGGGTTTCATGTGCTGAACATAATGAGAATATGCTTTCAAGTATGTATACAATAATTACTTGTGATTATGTGGTACACCAAAGAACTTAATTTGACTGTACTTTGAGAATATGTTACAGCCAAATTCTACCTCTCCCTGCTACAAGAGCAGACTACAGCTTAACTGAAACCAAATCTGTGCAGGGATTGAATATTATACTGCTCTGAGGTCTGGAGGTTGCTACATTCAGGCTTGAACCTGTGCCAAAAAAAATTCTTTCAACCAAGAGACCAAATAGTTTGATAATTTTCAGCTCTTTACATGTGACCAAAGATAGAAACAAGTGGTATGCACCATTCCAAATCTTTCCCTTTCTATCACACGCTGATTTTGCAAACTGTTCCAGGGCCATTTGTATAAGACATCTTCTTGGTTATCTTCTGTTGAATACAGGTGAAATTTATGAGGGCTTGTGAGCAAGAATAACCAACAATAGCAGCTCATAGATAATCCTGGCCACAAAAGAGGGACTTTAGTCTCTTAATGTGATATAGAATTTCTTGTTCTCTTGGCCCCTGGGAGATGGGTAGACATAGTGTGCCTGATACTGTCCTTTGCTAAGCAACTCTGCTCCTGTTCCAGCAAATGACTTAACGAGGGGGAACGTTAAACATTTGAATAGTTTCAATTAAAATGAATAAGAGACATGTTTCCAGTTAAAAGTATGTGAAGTACATTGCTGGAGCAGGGACAAAATGGGCAGTCTGAATCTGTACCAGTGCCCTTTAAGTGAGCTGATGAAAATGTATTCAGAACCAGTCAGCTTTTCTTAACAAAGGTCCAGTGTTCTGGTGAGAAAAGCTTAATATGGACCTTTTCTCCTTCTTGGAAAATTTCCCTTTAATGTCTCCTGGATTTATATCTAGATTAAACAGAGAATGACATTTTTTCAGTTAGTTTTTTACCTGTAGACCTGGAGGTGCTTTACAAAAAGAAGTCAGTAGCATTATTCTTGCTTTTCACCATGTTGTAAAAGTGAGACTGTGGAAAAGAAGTGGCTTGCCCACCCACATCCATTTCATTTGATTCAAAGTCATTGTGTTTAAAACATTGTACCTCATGTCCAGAGAGTTTCCAAAGGAATCCACAGTATTAAATTAAGTTTGCAAGACACACTTAGGTGGGGAGCAATTTTACTGATGGACTGAATGGGCTTTTCTCAGTCAAATGTTTAAAATCTGTAAATAAGATGAGTGTTTAGTTGATATAACTTTCATTGGGTTCTGCAGAATGACAGATCACTGCTAGAGCATTCAAATTCCATTTTAGTGAAATTTTTTCTAGATCTAACAATGTCTTCAGAACTTAATGCTGCTTTGATTTCCTTCTAGAGTCTGACTTATTCTGTAGTCCTTATAATTAGAAATTCACATCTAGTCATGCTTCCTGAAGAAATACACCCATTATGAAAGCATAATTATTGGGATGGCAAATTATAAATTACCATTACTGTATGTTATTAAACTTCTGCTTTTTCTGTCATAAAGATGACCAGTTCTCAGTTCTTTTTGGTTTAGTGAGAGATAACTTCTCCTGCTCTAATATGTATATTACAAAACTTGGCTAATAACACTTCCCTTCATTCCATAAGCCATGAGAGGACAATTCATTATGTACAGCAGGCCTTTTTAGAACTGACAGCTGCGCTGTGATTATCTTCACACGAATATTTGTAATCGGACTTGAAACTTGGATAATTGAACTAATGTGTTTTGATCCATGAGGTTTTATATTGAGCTCCCTGAATACAATTATACTTCATAAACACTAGCTTTTTTTTTTTTTTTTTTTTGTAAATCATTTTTCTT
>VYXD01000337.1:133489-216508 GCA_013397195.1 Hylia prasina | reverse complement strand
AAAAAAAAAAGAAATCTTCTAGAGCAGCTTTTGAGCAGATAGCGAGTGAAGTTCCTTTTGCATTCCAAATAAGAATGATTCAAAAATGTATGTGATCAAACAGAGCTGATGTTGCAATAAAAACATCCTGCTGTATGTAGAAATCTGACTACAAACAAAGTACAAATGAGACATTTGTATTTATCTTTTTTCAAGGGAAAGGTAATGAACTGGTATTGATGTTTTTCTTCATGCATTTTTAATGCTAAAAATGTTCTTTGTATCTTACATTAAATACCCAATTTTTCCTCTTATGTTTTCCTCTTTCCCTTTTTAGATTTTTTTACTCCTATGCTCTGATGAATAAAAAGATTTGAGGTTATATCTGCTTTCAGAACTCAGCACCAAGTCATTGACTTGGGGAAGGATATTGGCTTTTTTGGGGCAGCCATTTATCAACCTGACCCTTATCTTGAAATCTGTTGGTTTTCACTGTGTTTGTACTAACTCAGGATATAGAAAGAACAATGAAAACAATGGGTAGAGGAGCAGTGCCTGTCTGTGTCTGCAGTCATTAGAAATGGTGGCTTCATGTCAGATAGAAATATTAACAGAAAGTAAAACTTTCTCTCCTGGTTTTAAGGGGAGTCAAAGAATTCTCTCTCAGGTGAGCTACAAAGACTCAGCTGAATCTTTCCATTTTATTAAACTCTTTGGTTTTGAGGGTGTTCTGTGGGTTTGTTTTGGTTTTTTTTTCCTGAGGGGAGGCTGGTAGTTTAGGGTTTTTGGGGGCGTTGTTTGTTGGTTGGCTTTTTTTGGTACAAATATCTCATTCTGTTAAATTAATTCTAATGGAAAAACCTGTTAGTGTCTTCTACAAAATGTCTAATTTACTAACTAGTCCTAGGATGATAATCTATCCTAATATGGGAAAAATAAGGTCATCCCTGGACCACTAATATTCTTTAAAATAGAAAATAATAGTTGGAATAGGGACTTTCAGTCTCACATATGTTCTTTAAGGAATGAGGAATACTTCAGTGCTCTCATTCTTTTTTCAGACCCATTGGTTTCTCTGGGTGTTATAAATTACTGTTAATCTCCTACTGGAGATCAATAAAGTATTCTGCAGAGAGATGTGTGAGTGCAGCATACATGTGTGGGCTTAACTGTTTGCTTTTTAATATTTTGAACAGAGATATTTTGGGCAATCTATTAAATTTTCTCTTCTTAATATGCTTTGTTGCATCGGCTGCTTGATAAAAAAGGATGGGGTTTTCACCCTGGAGAAATCAACCATGGTGTTCAATAAGCAAAAGCCAAATCTGAGTATGGCATGTGCTGGCTGTTTGGGTACTGCACAACAAGCATTTGTTTTCCTCTCTGTGGAAAAATATCCCAGTTTCAGTTTTTGTACTTGATTAACCTAGAGATCCCAGCAGAAATTCTGCATACCAGGAGCCCCTCAGAAGTCAGGGTCATGCACCATACTTCCCCTCTAAATATAATCCATTTGCTATAAAGGAGAGATATATTTTTGTTTATTTTTGTTTCTCTTTACCCATTCAATATAATAGTCTAAAAATCCACTTTTTGTGGGGGAAGGGCCAAGCAGTCTTAAGTAAAACAGCTGTAAAATCCCATGATTTTTAAAACTCATAGTTCATTGTGTATAAAAGTTCAGTTCTTTGGTAGGTGGGCTCTGAGTCATGCTGGTTTATGTATCAGACAGGAGGAACATTTAACTAGGTTTTATTCTTGATCTTAGATGCTAAATTTCTTGAGGATGGTGAATCGCACAAGCTGGTGTGTAGAAGGTAAAGCTGTCTCAATGGATTTAGGCAGTTTTTTAACAAATTTAAATATAGATAATGTTCAGTGGGACAGCTTTCAAGGGAAACAAGTCTGCTGGCAACTTGAAAATGAAAATACTTTTGGGGGTAAATATACATGTAACTATAAAATACAGAGTGTGTAACATATATCTTAATGGTTTATTGCTACCAATTTGACAAGAAACCATAACCATATTAAAAACAGGGCTGTGAGAAAGGAATTTTAGTCACATTTCAAATTTTATTGGCAAAGACCATTCCCAGTAGATCAGTGCCTCAGAAATTCATATGTTATCATTGTGAAGCAATAATTGTGAGGCAAAAGGAGGCTCAAGCTGTCTTGTAGCTGGTACCTGCTCAGCCATGGCTCATGAGACAGAACGACCCAGGCAGCCTTGTTTGACCAAATCATAACTGTCAGTTTGTTGAAATTCCCAGCCCCAAATTAGGAGCACAAGTAAATGAATCCTGTAGTAAAACCAGGATTGTTGTCAGTATTTAAAAGATCAGCATAAGCCCTAAGTGGCTGCTCATGGCTATCCCTAACCTCGATCTTGGGACACATCCAGTGTGACAACCACGTTCCTGCAGTGCCAGAATGCAGAGCTGTTCAGAGCTCCGTGGAGGAGGCTGCATGTTAAACACATTCCAAAATGCAAAGGCAGCAGTGTGTAAGTTCACAAAGGTGCTGAGTCCTCTGTGCAGTCTTTTCACAACCTGGACATTAATTTGGTTTAATTTGGGCCTGTTTGGCTGAGACATGTAACTTGTCCTGATGTGATATGTGTGTGCACATACTTGTGACTTGCCAAGTATGTGTCACACAAAAGCCACGTTTGGCCTTCCCTGAGAGCCCTTGGGAGGACTATTTAAACTGCTGAGTCAAGCAGCTTGTTGAGAAAGACCCTCACAGAACACAAGGGGCAGGTTGTCGGCCAGTTAGCAAGTTAGACCTCAGCCCTGAAAAAAATCATGTAAAAGGACAGTGGGGGTTTTGGTCTTTGGTTATTGAAGCTAAAATAGGCTGGATGTACCAACATCCAGCTTTACAAATATCTGGCATAGCTGAAAAATGGATGACGGGCAGATAATTGTAAATGAAAGGGTTGATAACAACCTCTTGATAGCAACCTTGTGTGGAAAGATGACATGTTGGCTAACCAACACTTGTCCAGGAATGTATGGGAAAAACCTCATTCACCCATGTGCTGAGTGTATGGAGCCCAGCTAAGGATAAATCCTGTGCTTAAGTATATTTCGTGCTTATGCGTTTTGCTGAAGGAGGAGGTTTATCAAAGTGTAGGATTACAGCACAGTGTTCCTAGAACATGACTTATGGAGGGTGCATAAAACAGATATGGCTTGATTGTCTGTTTGTGTCCTTGCCTGTGTTTTTCCTCATAGATGAAATAAAAATGCAGCCCTTCAAGCTGGCTGTTGGATGTGGATCTGTCTGGCCACATTTAGAAGCCTGGTTAGGTTTCAAATTAGGCTGGAAGTGTGAGAAGGGAGATGTGTAGAAGAGCTGTGAGGTGTCCACCAGATTAGCCTTCTGTCCCACACTCAGGCTTTAGACAGTGATTGTCAAGAGCATGGAAAGCAGCTACTGGCGTGTAGTAACAGCCTATATAGACTCTTGCAGCAATGAGAGAAAAAATATCTGTGGAAAAACAAATGAGACACTGCAAATTCTGCTCTCTTTTCATGAATATATTGTCTTGAACTTATAAGTCTGGAGAAATTCCCATGAGTGCAGAGTTGGAGAGGTTACACATTAAGACAAAGTCAGGACCCCCTAGGATTTAGTTATTCATTCTTCCTATTGAGCTGGAAAATCATCTACTGTAGTTCATTGGTCCTGGCCACAAGGTCAGTATTTCCCTAAATTCTGTGTGAGTAGAGATTAGTATTTTTGTGTCATCTTTAAAGCTGGTTCCATAATGAGGACTGTGTGGTATATTGATTTCTGAAGTGCTGGGGGACTCCATTAGGGCATACTAAACTTGGAGCTGCCCATGTTACAGATGTGAGTCCTGAGCAAAGGAAAAGTTACAGAGGTTTTGAATTTTTATAGACCTGACTCTTAATCCTCAGAACCAGTTATACTTAACAAAAGATGATTTAGATATTTCCTTTGTGCTTCCAGGCATCTGGAAAGAGCTTAGGTAGTAGGATAGATCAAGGAAAAGGAAGACCAGCATGGAGAAGTACTCAGATATGCATTCAATGGGCTCTTTATAGCCTGCCATGATCAGAATGCTTTATCAGAATGCTTTGGCCTTAGGCTGGTGCCCAAGACCAGTTTGGGTAAAATCCCTTTGAGGAAAAGCAGTGAGCCAAGAGATCCCCTTTTCATCCTGGCAATTTCAGATAGTACCCTGTTTGAGCCTGGCTGGATTGAATCAACCTGAGAGACCTTTGAGCATCACCAGCTACTAAACAGTGTTTCTCCTGCTTGAAACCATTGGCTTGTTAAAATTGGCTGGTGTTCTTTCCAATATAGCCAGACATGCAAGCCTCTGTTCACATCCCATTGCCTTCAAAGAGATCTGTGAAGAGGGTTCTGTAATAGGCCTGACTGGATAATATTAGCAGTTCAAAATGTGTGTTTAAAACTGGTTGAATTTTGCAAAATAAGCTAGACCCCAGAACACAGATGGTAGGGTGGCATTCAGACAGACATAAGTTATTTCCAAACCTGAGGTTTACAGTTCTGCCACTTTTCTTACTGATTTTCTTCTAGATAATCAACCATTTAACTATGCCAAGGGGAAAAAAACCAACAAAACCAAACAGATAGGAAACGGTAATGTTCAAGATTTTCTTCAATTGATGTATTTGTTTTGGCCATGTGAACTCAATTTTTAGTGGAGTATGAATGATTATCCCCGGGTTCTGTGTAAATCACAGAAAAGGCAGAACACCATTTTGCTGATTCAGAGCTTGGGAAACCTGCATATCTTGTGCTGTTATTGTTTTGATCTGCTTTGCCCCAATTCATAAACCCATTTGGTGAAGATTGTAATGCTCCGTGCAAGTTGAAGTCTTCTAAATTCAGTGACTTCTGAGGATACTCCAGCATTTAATAGTGCCAAATCCAAAACAATTGTAAGCATCACAGCTTTAGGTTTTCATGCCATTTTCACAGTGCTGTGCTTTTTTGTGTTTCAATCCAACTCCAGGACATTACCAGCTTGCTTCACACCATCTATGAGGTAGTTGATGCATCAGTAAACCATTCTCCTAGTTCCAGCAAAACTCTGCGAGTGAAACTTACTGTGGCACCAGATGGCAGCCAGAAGAAAAAGAGTATCTTGTTAAATCATACTGGTAAGGATGTGCAATCAGCCACTGGAAAAAAAAAAAAAAAAAAAAAAAAAAACAAAAAATTCCAGGTTCCCTTGAAAATCCATCTCTGTATTTTGTTAACAGTATAAGTGAACTTAAAGACTCTGTGCATGAAAACTGGACATTTTCTGTGCTGGCAGATTCTGCCATTATCAAAATGTTTGTACCATGATGGCTCGTCCATCTTATGTTCACTGTAATAATAATTGTATCAGCAAAATTACTTCAGTGGGTAGAGTAGTACTAAATTGAAATACTTACAAGTATTTAAAAAAATACTTCAGTAGAAAATGTAGGCATCAGATCTAAAAGGAGAGTCTGGTCACCTCAATTTTAGTAAAATAATCACTCCCTCAAGAGCAGACACAAGCAAATTCTCACTGCTGGGGAGTTTTGTGATGCATTAGTACAGGACTGAGTTGCCAACTGAGCCTGTCAGTGAGTGTGGCTCCACATGGAGTGCAGGGTAAACCTAACCCTGACTGATACCCTGCAGTCGAGGTTACATCTGAATCAAATCTGTCATGTGGGCAAGAGCAAGACTGAGAAGGTCACATGAAGTGATACATCACACCCTGATCTGCTGACATGAGCAGTTGTATCTGCAATGTAGAATTAGTTGTGCTGATCAGCAAGGACAGCAGTGTGACAATAATGTGCTTTCTCTTGGCAGATTTGCAGAGTGCCAGGCACAGAGCTGAAAACAAAGCCAATGAAGAAGCAAGAAGCTCAGAGAAGAAGCAGAGGGCTTCCCTCAGGTAAGGGGAATGAACCCTGGCTCCTGACAGGCGCTGGGTACCTCTAAAGAAACCTCAACCATTGATTTCTTCCTTGCTTGTTTTACTTAAAAAAATTATTTCAAAATAGAAGAATTACAGGAGTTTTCATTGTGGACGTAAAAGCAGATTCCATAGCTGGATACTTATATTAAAACAAAACAAACAAAAAAGAAAAAAAATCGTGACATTTTCTTCTTCTTTGAGCTCTTTGGAGGATCTGAATTGTCTTCTTAGATGCCATCTGCAAATAAGTGAGGTTAATAGCACAGTTTTTTGGCTAAAAATGTCCTAAAACCTTTTCCTCTCTTTCATGGCCCTCTCCTGCCTTTCTCTGTCCTCCTTCCAGCCCATCTTTTTCACTCATCAACTCAAATAGTGCCAAGCTTTGCATGGGCTAACTTGGTTACCAGATCATAACCCAACCAGAGTGCTAACAGGTCACCTTGGTGTATGTTTGATATATTTTAGGATTTTATGTTTCGTAACAGAAACTGCTCATGAGGCAGAGGGAAGTGTTTGCTGAAATATTACAGTAATGTCATTGACTCGTTAGTTATGTTTGTTTCTTCAGCTGCAAATTTAAAAGAGAAAAAAACCCCAACTTTTGGCTTTCCTTAGATTTAGGAATATTTCTCTGGATACATAACAAATTTATCAGGAGAAGGAGCATTCAGTCTTATTAAAACTGACAAGAGAACAGTACCTCCCTTTTTTGGATGAAGAAAAAATGCTAGTGAGTTATCCCAGTCAGCAAATCCCAGTACAATCAAATTTCAGATTAAAAGAAGAATAAAATTACTATTAATCTTGTGTCAGCAACTCTGCACAAAATCTTCTATGAACTGAAGAATACTCTGTGGTTTTACTTGCTGGCCTGGATGTGGTGTGCAGATTCTCTCTGCCCATTAGCAAAGTTTTGACCTGTGTGAATTCAAAAGACTGGTTTTGTTTGATAATCTAGTGAAAAAATCCCCTTTCAGTTTGAAGTCCCCCTCTTATCCACCTTAAAATCCTGGCTCTTCAAATGTAGTGTTTTTATGAACATCAGGCAATTCCAATTAAATCCACAGTCATGGAAGCATCAAATGCTGGGACAAAATGTTTGTCCTTCTCACTCCTTTGGTGAGAGGCTTCATCAACAGAACAAACCTGTGTCTTGAGCTGAGTAGATCAGGATCAGACAATGGCCAGCATCTGCCAGTTTTTGTTGCATCCCACTAAATGTAGACAGGATGAAGAGTGTGCTGTTCACACTGTGTGAGTTTCAGGGGTGTTTGTGCACTCTGGCCAAGCTGACAACCCTCAGGAAAGCTGCTGAGGCTCAGATCAGAATCTCACAATGTTAATGCAGTTGCTTCCCCTTTGAAATCAGCAATGAGAACTTGTGAGAAGTGCTCACGTTTCACATGTTCAGTCACTTAGGAATTCTAGGCAAGATATGATTAATATTCAAGATAAAATGGATAGAAATGTTTTTATCCTGAAGGCTGGGAGATAGATGGGTTGGATTTTTCATTTGCTGGAAGCTACAGGCAGGAGTTTTCACCTGTAGGGCTAATATGAGTATCAAGATAAGTAGCTAGATTCGTGGCTAGATAGACTGGTTCTCCCAGGCTGACTTAAACTCAGTGAGTGAGGCTTTCAGGGGGTGTCCCTGCATTTTCTGCCCTGTGCTCTGTCACTGCTCTATTCCCCTTTCCTGCTATATTGCTGTGTGCTTTGTGCCATCAGGATGACACAGCAGCATGGGAATTTTAGAAAGGACTTTCATACACTTCACAAATACTTCAGCAGCTGCCATTTTTTATTAAAACCAAAACCAAACCAAGCCCAAAGCCAGTAACAACGCCGAGTTTTTATGCAGTCCTCGATGCAGGGCTGATGCCTGCCCAGGCCTTCCCATGTGCTTGTAGGACAGCACTGCCAGACACTTCAGCTCTCAGAAGTACTTGGAGTTCCATTTGACAGTGGAGCACATCTCTCATCAGCGTATAATTGCTTCACTCTGTATATTTGCATGAATATTGTTGAACGTCATCTTGCATGTAAGAAAGTTATTAGAATGTAGGGCTGTGGCAGGGCTTTTTTCTTCTCTGCCTTGATGAGAGACGGAATTTATTAGAGTAACAAAATAACAGGTTCCCTGTTAACTTCATTTCCAACAGACAGTGCTGTATACAGTGTTGCTTAACTGTGTTGGATCAAACTCAATGATGTTTTTTCTGGGTTAACTATGCATTGTCTTCAGCACATGTGTGCAAGTCCCAGTGGTTTCTGTCAGTGATTCATGCCTGGCAGCTGCAGTTAGGCAAGTTCTAGCCCCAGAGATCTTTTATGTTGGCATGCTAACCTGTAAAGTTGTGTCTGAGATAAGAAAGGTACTGAGTTGGTTAGGTATCCAAAAAGTAGAGAATATCTGGACATTCCCTTTTTTTTTTTTTTTTGAGAGAGCCTCTTGTCACTTCTGGAGTTCAAAGCTGACTCAGAATCTTTAAACCTTACCTGCTTTCCAGGCAGACTCTCCTCCATTCAGGAGACTCTACCTCTATCAAAGTAGAGCAAAAATGATCTTCCAGGTAGGTTAAGTCTTGTGACTTTTATCAGAGAAACTGCAGACCTGTGTCTGACAGAGACACAAGGGGCCTCAGTTCTGTAATGTCCCTGAACAGTACAAGCAAAACCAGGAAAGCCATTTGTGCCAAAGCTCAGGGGGATCAGCAGCCTCTGGAAACTTGGAAATGTGTTAATGGACTAAAAGCAGACTACTGGGCACCGTACAGTACAGAGCCCATATTTAGCAGCTGCTGTAGGATACAAGGCCAAATTCTGGTGTTAGGTTGACATCAGTGCACTTGCACAGAGAAATAGCAGAGCCAGTTTCGTGGTCTTGGACACTGAGTAGTCTGAATGACAAGCAGCAACTTAATCAAGAGTTTTCTGCTTATCCTATTTGTTATATTGAAAATATTGTTCATATTTGCAGACTTCCCATTTAAATTGCTGAATTAAATTGTTTGGCATTATGGGCTCCAGTACTGTAAACTTCTGCCTGATTTTTTTCTGCCTCATAAATGAATGGTATTTCAGATATTCATTCTCAGGAAATAGTTCTGCTATAAATAAAATTGCAAAGCTGAGCAGGAAAAGGAGTTGAGATTCTAAAGCCAGCGTCTGATCTGACCGTATTAATTATATTTTGGAAAGCAGCAGTTACCTCTGAGTGTCTTAGCAATACCTTCTCTTCCCAGGCTTTCTCTAGTTACTTACACCTGTGCTGTTGCCTGTCTTTCTGAAGCAGGAGCACATGAACATTTGTCTGGATTACCCAAGCACTTCCTCACAGCAGTGGGAATGGTCATGCATCAAACAGCAGATTTTCTTTGGCATGTCCAAATTGAAGAATCAGTTGAATGATTTGGCCCTAAGACAGAAAGTAATAAATGCCAGGAGTGGTTTTATTTGCTTTTGCACGTGTGATGCAATTTGAAAGCCTCCTTTGCTTTGCAACATCAGGGTTGATTTATATGAAAGGAAAGAACAGTCAGTTTAGGCCTGTCGTCATGGCAAATCTGGTCATCCAGAATTTCAAGTGTTTGTTGTTTCTTTGTGAGCAGCTCCTGTCACTTCAAAGGGTCCATTAGTTGTTGGTTTGCAGATGGTGATAAGAACTTTAAAGAAGTTCTGCTGAATTGTAATTTTGCTTCCTGCTGACAGATACCACCAGAGTGAGAACAATCCAGAGCAAAGTGGGTGCTATCGTCACTGTGTTGATGAGAACATTGAAAGGAGAAACCACTATTTGGATCTTGCAGGAATAGAAAACTACACATCAAAGTTTGGGCCAGGTAATTTATGTCATAACCTCAGAATCTTTTCTTTCTTCAGTTGCATGTTCCATATCAGGGACAGTGAATTGTGAAGCTGTGTGATTTGTCTGTAGTGACTCAGGAACAGGACAGTGAACACTGCAAGATAATTACTGGTGAAGGTGGTATCACAACAGGGTGGCTAATGTGCTGCAAGGCTGCTTTGATGTACTTGTTTGTGTAGCTAAACTTGGACCTGAGCCTAGGAGAACAATCTTTACATCTAAATTATTAAGTTTAGTCTACGGGTGAGGCAAGGATTGACTTTTGGATGTTGGAGCTTGTTCCCAAGATGAGACTAGCACATATTTTATACTCGCTACTGACCCAAAAATAGGAGAATATGTGTGCATACCTGGAATTTTGGCTCTAGTCCCCAAATCAAAGAGATTTGGATTTCCTTCATTTCCCTGCCCTCTGCCAGGGTTTTACTAGTCCCCTCACAGTTAGCTTGATGACCAAGAGCTGGCAACATAAGGATTTTTATACACATACACACACACACACACACACACATGTTCAGTCTTTTCTAGATAGGTATTCATATTTGTGTATTATTTACTGGCCAGAATTATTAAATGTAATTAAACTAGACAGCTATAATTGCATTCACTTCCTTAGGAAAAAATTGTTCTGCCGATAATGCTATCCCTGCCAACTGCATGCTCCTAATTAAAACTTTGAAATACTAGATGACTAACTCAGCTTGTTATTTCCTAGGATCTCCTCCAGCAGCTCAAAAACATGACCCACCAGGCAGAATTGTGAATCAAACTAGATCCCGTTCTCATGAGCCTGAGACCTTCCATGCTCATCATAGGAAATCTCAAGTGGTGGATCCAAACCACATCAATCTGGCTGAAAGTTCCTATGCCAAGATTGCAGAAATCCAACAGAGGCTTCGGAACCAGGACTCAAACAAGCACTTTGTGAGGTCTCCCAAAGCCCAGGGCAAAAATGTCGCCCCTGTGCACCCTGGAAGGGCAGTCAGAAATAAACCTTTTCAAGGGGTGCCCCTGCCCATGGCTTCCCCAAGTGCACGGGTGGGCCAGAACCTCCCGTACCTTCCCTTGCAATCCCAACAGATCCACAAGAAGCATAAGCAGAGGGCAAAGGAGAATCACCAAATGTGCAAAACCTTCCAGTCTCCAGGGACAGTTGTGGAAAAGGAGCATGTGAGAGACCTGCCCACAGTCATTTTGTATGAAGGCCAAGTGGGACAAATGATACAAAGACATGAGCACCACCACCATCACGAGCACCATCACCACTACCACCACTTCTACCAGACATAGAAGAGATCCCACCAACATCCTCCAAGAATCATCCCAAATGAAGGAAATGCGTTCTTGTGATACCAGAACTAAGGCATTACTATGATTAATTTTATCATTACTCCATTAATATTCAGCTAGCATATATTTTAGAGGTTATATGGAACTCTTGAAACTCACCCTATTTATATGTTGTGGAACCGCATAGCTTACTCAAACACCTTGTGGATTTTTTTAATTTTTTTTTTTTTTAGGTGGCTTGTAAAACAGCAAACAGCCACAGCTTTTTGAGCTGTGATTTAATACAGGTCGTCAACGCACTTCTGTACAAGTACTACTTCCATTGTACTCGGAAAGATACTTCAAACACTCTTGCAGACATCGAGCTTTCCACTCTGCTGTACGTCGGCTGATCGCACACAAGCCTTTCATCAGGGGAGCAATGTTGGAAGGGTTGGACTCCAGAGATACTCAGATAATGGAAAATACAAACAGCTGCTACCTCTAGTATTATTCAGATTTTATTTTCTTTTTATTGATTGTAATGTGCTACAGGGGGGAATTTTAATATACTGTGTTCATGTAGCCTGTTTGTGTTCACATCCTTTCAAATCATCTTAATTACAAGGAAATATTAGCTAAACTTGTCAACAGGGCTACATTTGTATGACTTACACTTTATTTTCTTGGAGATTCTTCATTGACACAACCACAGTCTGTTATATACTGGGTAATATTTAAATATACTTTTTATTTTTGGTTTTTCTCTTACTTTTTTTCTCCACTCTGTTTGGGGTACCATTTGAAAGGAGGAGGATGTGAAATGGGGTTTTCCAAAGCATCACTAGACTTTAGTGCTTGGGCCATAAGTATCATTCATGGGGCTTTGAGAAGGAGAGGGGTTGATTGGGGGGTTTGTTTTGTTTAAATCCGCAGTTCTTTGTTTTGAGAAAGAATTGAGGAAAATATACTTTCTCACTTTAAATGTTGGCAAATATATATAAAATATAAATATAAAAATATATATATATAAATATGCACACTCTCAGGTACATTTTGTTGTGTTTTAGAAATCTGTGGTTTGAATATTAACATTATATTTGTTTTTTCCACAACAGTGACTTTTTAGAAACATATGCCATGGCATTTTCTTGGTGCCTCCAATTTAAATTTCCCAAGCACCTATGAATTTGTGCTTNTATTTAAATATACTTTTTATTTTTGGTTTTTCTCTTACTTTTTTTCTCCACTCTGTTTGGGGTACCATTTGAAAGGAGGAGGATGTGAAATGGGGTTTTCCAAAGCATCACTAGACTTTAGTGCTTGGGCCATAAGTATCATTCATGGGGCTTTGAGAAGGAGAGGGGTTGATTGGGGGGTTTGTTTTGTTTAAATCCGCAGTTCTTTGTTTTGAGAAAGAATTGAGGAAAATATACTTTCTCACTTTAAATGTTGGCAAATATNAATTTCCCAAGCACCTATGAATTTGTGCTTTTCCCATTTTAGAGACATGTATAAAGAATATCATTCGCAATCTTCTTGGATTCTTCTACTTTTTCCATATCAAAGGGCTTCCATTCCATGAAGGAGAATCAGACCACACTCACAAGACCTTAATGGCTGCTGAGAAATTTGAAGGTCAAAAGAAAATTGGAAAAGTGAAAATAAAAAAAAATAAAAAAAAAAAAAGAAAAGGGTCAGTACATTGAGTTTTGCTTTCTGTGGAGCCCAGATTTAAAATAGATTCAGTTGGGTTTTGTACAGATCACCATTTTGCAGGTAGAAAACACCTACATTTCTTTTTGAACGTTAAAGTAGAAAACTCCTACATAAAGACATAATTGTTCTATAAATGTATTTGCTTTTGGTTTTAATTATTTTTAATGTTGTGGTATTTTGTCAATAGTATATATTGTAAAATGTAACTATCCAACATTGTTATAAGCCCTTTATGATTAGGGTATTTTTTGTTTTCTGACTAGAGTTTTGATCAGTCCAAAATGGGGTATTACCTTACTGCTGACCAGTTTTAGAGGGATGTTTTCCTTTCTAAGAACACAGAGACATCACCTTGTAAAGAACAGTGGGAAGCCTCGCCTTCTTGTGGAATTGGAATATAATCACTGCTTCATGGTAATTAGGTCCATCTCTTGTCTCCCTGGATCAGCAGATGTTTAGGCTTATTGTCCCCTTTAAAAAATCTGGTTTATTTTATTTTACTTTTTTTAGCTGTCAACAGCGTGTTCTGTAAAATCTAACAAAATGTTTTTAAAATGTGTTTGATCTGTGTGACAACTATACTGTTCTGTTTATTTTAAAATTCCTAAAGTCCAAAAATATTTATATGCAGAATTTTCTGTGTTGAAAATATGAAAAGGCCACGAATTTGGTTAGTTACCACTGAGTTGTTCTAGTCTAAGCCTTTTTTGCTGCTTGTGTATCATTCTTTTTCAATGTATATATAATTATGGACTGCAAAAAAACAAAAAAAGGCATTTATATGTCTAGTAGAAGGAATAAGCTTATTTATATTATAGTGTTAAAAAAGTCTGATGTATTCAAGTGACTTACATTATACCGCATGCAAACACACAGTGTACATTCCATCTAAGAAGGGGTGCCATGCTATTTGTTTAAGAAGTAATTAAAGCTGTTCTCTTTTCAGTAGAGCATATGCCAGAAAGACTGAGAGGTGGAAATTGTTCTTAGTCAATTTTTTTTAAATGCAGATTGTTGCTGAAAACCAGAAAACATTCTGGAAAACTCAAGTGCTTTCAGAATTGTGGGGGTTTCTAAGGAAGGGCAGCAAAGGGGTAAAACTGCTCCTTCACCCAAAGAGATTTTGCTGGAAAAGAAAACAGCACCACTACCAAAACCCATCTGAGAATTGTGCAGTACTGGCTGTGCCAAGTGAACTCTGACACGGAACACGAGTGACCATTTGTTACAGCCTGGCATTGGCTTGTTTTGGTTTATTATATTTGGACATTCAAAACACAAATTCTGCCTTGCTCAGAGTCTGTGAAAGACAAATACCTTTTAATAACATGGCATCCCCTTATGAAAACTTTACACCAGCCATGTATGAGTATACAGTATCTAAATACTGTGTTGCAGTTGTGTTATGTGCATTATAAGTGTGAATAACATGTAGCACAGTTTCTTTTCACAGAACCTTAAATTTCCGTATCTTTTAAATATGTTTGCTTTTCAGTATTTTGTATAGTAAATATAGATGGTTTTGACTAAATGCTTTATTTATTTAACAGCAAAAACTGTGCCAAGAGAACCCCCTGTTAATTAAAGTTTTACTAGTTCAGAAAGTATATTTCTTTCTCCTTGTTGTGGATTTCAGGGGCCTATTGCAATTGCTATCAGTGTTTGCAGATCCCACTCATGAAAGAGCTTGCATTAACATTTTTGGGAACAGGATCAGGAAATTACGTATGGACTGGGTATGCTTAGGTCTAATATTTAAAATATCAAGTTTCAAAGTTAAATTTCTTGTCCCCTGCTGTTGGACCTGTGTGGAGTAACTAATATTTCATCTTGCTATTAATTCTGAAAACTTTTTCTTAAAAGAAAATATTGTTCTAAGTCGTTCAAAACCATAGCTGAATCAAAATTTGAAAGAGTTTAGTTTCTGGTTAAACAAAATATTTATTTCCGAAGAAAAAATATCAGTTGAGTATATTGTTAATATGGGAAAGTTAAATGGAATGACATTAAGTAATTTCAGATGAAAGCTCCAGACTTTTCACTTCCCTCTTCTGTTTTTACACAAGGCAGTTCAGCAAAATGAAGTCAATCCTGAAGTTTGCACTATTTGCTGAAAAATTCAATGGAAAAATTTTGCTCATCTCTACCAGCTGCAGTTCTGGGGAGGACAGTGTTTGGAAAAGGATTGCTAAGCTCTTCTCACAACTTCGTGACCACAATACAAATTAACCTAACCTAAGGCTGTGAAGTAAAGTCTCTGTGCCAGTGAAATCTCTGGCAGGAGTGCCAGGGTCCCACTGACTACAGGGTACCTAGAATTTCATTCCAGGAAGGTGGATTTGAAGACTACATAATGTGCAGCCAGTAACTTCAGTATTTATTTTCCCTGCATCTTACTGCTGATGGGTTTGCTAATAGTGAATGGAAGTTTTGCTCTAAGAGATCAAGCTGGCAAATTAATTAAGATTGGCAGCAAATACTCTTTACACTGATATTATTGGAGGACCTCAAGGCACTTCCAAATGTCTTTGAAACAGCCACGTGTCATTTAGTCATTGTTAGAGCTGGAGGCCCAGTTCTGCCCTTAGTTGATGAGGTGCAGATGCTCCTGGCATTTTGGCAGACCAGCCCCAAACATATGACCAAATGCATGACCTCTATTATGGTCTCTCCACTCTAGTCATTGTGACACAGAGCAGCAAAGTTCAGCTGGAGAAGGACTCTAAAGGTGTGTGTGCTGTGTGTGTGTGAGTGTGTCCTCTGGCAGAAGTTAGTGAGTGGAACAAAATGGATTCTGACAGAGGGGATTTTTTCTATAAAGGGATGAGCACTGTGTGTGCTCAGTGGTCCACAAGTTGCCACATAAACACACAGCTCTGATGAATGCATACTGTTCTCCATATGTCATTGTGTACCTCAATTACTGAATGACAGATTTCATTTGTATTCCAATTAACAGGAAAGTTGGGCCCCTTTGGGCCCAGATTATGCTTGAGAAAAATTCATCATGCTACGAAATTTGCAAGAACATTCACCATAATTTTTGCCTGGAGTACAGGCAAGAATGTTCATGTTTGGAAACATGTCAGCTAATCAAGTCTCACCTTTAATTACCTTGATGCAATTCATCAAGATCTGAAAATATATTTTCAAACATGACTTATTCATGTCTTTGCTGGGAACCAAGTCTTACTCAGCAACCTATTAATTGTCAGACTTCTTTGGATTGGGTTTTGGTGGTGTTTTTTTGTTGGGTTTTTTTGTTTGTTTTTTTTTTCTCCATATACCAGCAGAAACATGTTTGAAAATCCATGAACTAAAAATTGAACTTAATGTGTTTTTTCTAAATAGCTTCTGAAAGAAGATTTCTTTCCTAATGCACTTAACAGCAAAACCAGCCTCTATTTATGACATAATAATGTATTTTGTTTGCATATTTGAACAGATGTTGAGTTGATTTGATTTGGAAGGGTCTGTTAGGGTTTTTTTTGTTATTCTGTGCACATTTAAAATGTGCGTAAAATGGTCTAAAAGGAACAGATAGAGAAAAAAAATTATATTGAAATTACTCAGTATACCTTGAAATGCATCACATTTGAAGCTTGGATTATAGCTATTAAATAATGAGGTTTTCAATGGTGCTTTAATTTACTTTTATATTTCTCTATATTTCTAGACAATTCAATCCAAAATGAGCTAAAATGATAGGAGTCACATGGATGAAGTCTTCTAATTTCTTTGTTTTAAACTATCAGGATTTAAGGACTATTCAGGCAGATTGCTGTGAGGGTTAGAGCTGTGAAGAAAGACTGGCAAGGGAAAGATGGAAAGATTTGAGAAGTGTAGGGATAGCACAGAACAGTCCAACAGAGGGGCAGGGGGAGACACACCAGAGGCAGGAAAATGCTGTATGGAGAAGTTTTTATTCATATTACTTTTATGAGTCTCTTATGGTACAGTTTTTGCTCATAAAACAGCAGCAGTAGTTTGTAGAATGCTTTTCACTGGGAAGACTTGAAAAACTTTCTTTAGGAGGTGAATCTCCAGCATGCAGGGGGAGACACAAGGCAGGAAAGTTGCAGACATGGGGCTATGGCAGAGTAAGGAACAGTCCCCGTTTTCCTGAGTCCCTGTCCAAGCTGAGGGAAATGTTTTTGGAAGCAGAGGTGTTTCTACAGATGTTTTGAATGTTTTGAATATTCCTTAGAACGCATTTTGAATAGTGATATCAGTTCTTTTTCTCTTTGACTACAAACACACAGAAGTTGGTCAAATGTTACCCGAAGTTTCAGTATCTGTCCTGATTTTTCTAAACCCTAAGCACTAAGTACGCCTGTGAAATCTACTGACACAAAGGATAATCTTTATACCACAAGGAGTGACAGACTGGGCCTGTTGGTTGTCTCATCAGGCTGGTGTTCTGGGGTCTGAAAGTCAAAAGTTCCAGAAGTCTTTTTAGGAATGTTGAAGACATGACGTTAAGGGGCTTCATAAATTTGGCAATGGGCAAACATTAACAGTAGCAGGCAAGCTGGTAATGGTGTGCATTGTGCTGTGTGGGTTTTAGAACAAGTCTGTGAGGTGGGGTGTGTGTCTTCCTTTGAGTGCCTAGTCTATAGAGACAAAGCTGCCTCTAATTACTACCAAGTAAGGGATGTATGTGCTCCTTTGGTGTTGTATTTTGTGGATGAAGATATGGGGTTCAGATCCTTCTGATGCTGAGTGCTTATCCTTGCATTTAATCCTTTCCATTCTGTTCTTTTCACGAGTATAGCATGCTGAGGCATTGTGGATTTTCTAATAAAACACCTAACAAACTGGGCCAAATTTGTTTTCAGCTTCATAAACACAAGCAGAAGAGCCCCATGCATGTCTGGGAATTTGGACCTTACAAATGCAGTTTATTATGAGTCATCATTTTTTTCTTGTACTAATTTCACATATTTGATAAGCTCTTTTTATGGTTTACAAGTTTAAAAAGACAAATAAAACTTTGTAGATTAAAACACTGCTTTGGAGGTTGTATTTTGTCTGCCCTCTGATGATCTGTGAATAGCCTTTTTTCTGTGGGCTTCAGCTTAAACCTACAGAGTGACTTTGGAGTGGGTGTTTATAGTTCTTTGCTTGCTTGTTCACAGGGTAAGGCTGTTGATAGATGAATAAAGTGCCACTTGAGGTTGTTAACAACCATGACTGGTAATGCTAGTTCGGCTAAGATAAACAGTGAAATGCTATGGCAATTAGCATTAAGGTCTCACTTGGCCAGTGCTGATTTTCAAAGCCATAGATACAGTGCTCCATAGATACCCACAGCTGGGAGGTCTGGAGCTGTTCTCATCCCATGGCTGAGAGGTCTGGAGCTGTTCTCAGCCCTGCTCCAAGTGCTGGGGGGCTCCTCTGTGGTGTGTGCACACAGCATCTCTGCATACTCAATGTGCCAGTAGGAAGCAGGAGTACAAAAACTGTAATGTTTCAGTCCAAAGCAATTAACCCTCTCACCCTGCAAGGAGTGGAGGGGAGGAAAAGCTCAATTAAAGAGACTGGGAGTTTCCAGTAAGTGCAAAAGTATGAAGGGAAGCAATAAGGCAGCGCTGTGGGCCTCACGTTCCTCTGGTCTCTTTACAGCCTTTTCAGGGAATATTTTTTGTTTTTGATGTCCATAATCACGACTTGCTGTTTGTGCCATCTGCTAGGGCCACAACCCTCAATAGCTCTGAGCATGTGACTTCCATAGATTTCACTGGAAATTTTGTCCAGCTTTACTGGATCAACAGAAGTATTCAATTTATACTCCCATGGAATCAGGGTCCTGGGACACTCAGAGCTTGCACTGGTTAGGGGCAGGTTTTTATTAGAACTTTCCTGGTCTAATAAATGGATGCTAAAATAATTCAGTGATTACAGTCTTGCTATCTTATGAGCCTGAAACACAGAGTCATTTTAGCTGGTAACTAAGAATTAAAGGAGCAAGTCACTGTGTTTTCAGGAGCAGAGCAGGACTTTCATTCCTTTCTCTGCTGAAAACATCATCACTGCAACCCCTTTTGCTATAATTGAATCAGGAATTCGGCACTCACAGGATATTATGTGTCTGCTGATCTTTCTAACAATAGTTAATGAAGTTTGTTTTGCTTGGAGCCTGTGTTCCTTTGGATATTGCTTCTGCAGCCTGCAACTGCAAAGGAAATCCACTGAAGAGCAGATCTCACCATGAGTGTCCCACGTGCATTCCTCATCTCCCCAAGGATGTGCAGGATGGAGCCACTCCAAAGGAATGGTCCAAAATTCCTCCTCCCTGGCACACAGGAGGTATGTTCACTATGTCTGTGGCACCAACAGAGAAAACCAAGAGCCAAAGTCACTGAGGCAAGGAACTGTTCCTTGTCCCCAAAGGGGTGTCAGTGTCTCCATGTTCAATCACCCCCTCAGCCCCAGCCCTGGGTGTCTGTGGAGGCTCTGGCACATGTGACAAGCAGGTGCACTGAGATTCCAGAATACTCTTCCATCCCTTTAGTCAGTTTAGAAAGATGTCACCATGAAAAGAACAAGACTTTTTTTTTTGCTGTTGACTTTCTGTTGTGCCCTTTCATGGGTTTAAAATCCACTTATCTGAAAGTGTGCAGTTACATTTTGTCCTTTTTCATCATTTAAATGCATCTTCTTGATCTGAAGAAATAAAAGCAATTTAAAAAATTAGAGATTTTGTTTTCATATGTGCTGCCAAGTCTGATACTGCAAAGTAACTGCTGAATTGGCACAAGCAGTTTGAGAGAGCCAGCAGATTTAGGAAGGGAGAAGATAAACCTTATTATGTTTCTTTGCCAAAGGAGAAAAGAAACGATATTGACTTAAATGTGGGAAATTTAAAAGGGGCCATATGTTCTCACTTTGTGCTTTGTTTCTAATAGATAGACAGAAATCTTTGAAGTGTGGATTGGCACAGTAGGGTGCATGCTTCTGTAGAGAAAAGATGCTAAATGGGGAGGATGTGAGGGGGCACATGAAACTCTATTAGCCATGCAACAGCAAAGAGAGAAAGGCAAATCCAATGATAATGTACATCTGTTTCAGGGAATTTATAAGCTTTGAACATTTTTTATGTGCAGATAAGTGGATCCTTTTCTTACCATAACTTAGAACTTCAAAGCAGATTGTGTGGATAATGCAAATTGCTGAAATATGAGATTTTCTTACAAAGAGGTTTCCAAAAAAGAAAAAAAAAAAGAATTAAGGCTAATTGATGCCACAGTCTTTTATGTACAGTGTAAAAACTCTACAAAAATTGATTTTTATGAACTAAGAAATTGATGAAAAATACTGAAGTCTGCTGTTTGCATTCAGGGACTGTAGTTTGAAACTGAGTTTCTGTGAATTAAACATTTGTCTCTAATATCACTGCAGCAATATTGTAACATAAATTAAGATATGCAGCCAAGCTGTAATTGTATCAAAGTCCAGCATGTTGTAGGAATGTAAAACTCATGAGTGTGGCATGATGTGCTGCACCTGACATTAACATCACTGTCAAGGTAGGAAGCAGGAATTTCTAGAATACGAGAAAAAAATGATTACAAGAGACAGAAACTAATGGGGGAGGCAGGAGGTGGAGGGTACTGATATGGTTAAACTTTGGGAGTAGATGAATGTGTAATTCTTAACTGCTCAGAAAGATGAGCTGCTCTCTGAGCTGGGAGGTTCCAGGCAGGCTCGGGGATGCCGGCTGCATCCCAGCTGGGAGATGTGACTGTCCCAGGTGAAAGGCCAAGCCTGTGACACCCTCTGCAAGAAGTGACATCAGCCAAGGGACTTTGAAGACCTCCATTTATTAGATGTAGTGTGTAGGGGCCTTCCCTGGGCAGCCAGCTTTGTCCTCCTGCCTGTGCTGTAAATCGGGGTGCTGAGGCTTAACCCGATGCTGAACACAGAGGCAACCAGGAGTGGGAGCTCACGCCTCATTCCTCAGTCTTCTCCCAATTCTGGCTTCATTGGCCAGCTGGGCATCTTCAGTAGGTATTTTTTTCCCTGCATTTTAGTATGAATGCATCACCACAACCTCAGTCCTGGAGTATTTTTTTTTTATTTCTAAATTCTTGCACAATTTTGGTCACTGTCTGCCATGGCAGGCCATAGGGAGAGTGCTAGGTCTCAATATCTTGAAATAATCTATATCCCTTCATACTTCATGTCCAGGGCTTGTTCTTCTGCCACAAACCCACCTCAGAACCAGCTCTGTCCCCTCACCTCCTGCTGACAATGACTCAAGAATGCTTCCCCCTCCCCCCAGCAGGTAAGATTGCCCTGACAAGGGTTCATTTTTTGGTTTTTTTCAGCATTTTGGCTCTGAAGGGTGGCCCTGTGATGGGATCAGCACTCTGAGACTGTGGGATCCTCCCCATCACTGGCCATGTGGGAAAACTCCCACGAGATAATGAAACAATTTAGCTCTTGGTTTTGGGCCAAAATGTTCTGTTTTAGGCAATCAGCAAGGGCTGGCAGAGGGTTACACTGGAGGCAATCCCACCTTTTCCATTTCCCAGCATACCCCAAGAGCAGGGAAAGGGCAGTAGGCAGCGATGCTGAAAAGAACAGCTGTATGCCATCAGACTCAAGATAGAAACATGAAGCACGTGGACTAATTAAGTTCCCAAGTGGCAGCGTACAAAGTGTACAGACCAGACAGAACAGTGCCTTCTGCTTGTTTTGATCAGCTCTGTTTCTCTCACTTTGATGAAAATCACTGCTTGATTTGTCACTGGCCGTGGCTGCCCAGGGCTCCCCTTCTCCCAGGAGAGGCTGTGCCTGCCCCTGTCTGCAAGGGGGGCCCTCAGCAGCACCCAGTGCCAGGGAAAAGCGTGAAAAATGCTCAGAACTTTGGAATTAAGTTTCTTGCTTTAGTTTTTCTTTTTTTTTTTTTCCCCAGTCAGATATAATATTAGACACTTTCACCCTAAATAGGATGAAGTGGGCATGCTCTGACCAGCTTAGCACAACAGGATGGACTTTAATTTTTTATTTTTCCTCCTCTGATGTCTTTCAGTCATTTCTTTTTTCCTTCAGGGGGCCCAGCAGTCTTGGTTAGGTCTGTCAGCTTGCTTCCTAACTGGTTTGTAGCCCTGGAAACTTTTGATGTAGACTGCATATGAGCCAGGATTCACCACACCCTCCACACCCTCCTGCCCCCCTTTTTTTTACTCAGAGTTCTGGGTGGAAAACCACCTTAAGGATAGAAGAGAGAATTTAGTCTGAAAAACATCTTCCAGGTGGAAAATGAATTAGTGATGTTTCAAAGTCTCTTACACTCCAGCAGGAGGCAGAAGGCAGACTTTGGGCAGTAATCCCACGAGCTGCTCTAGCGAGGCTTGGCTCAAGTGTGGTTTTGCAGCAGGTTATAAATTGTAAGGCTTGAGGGGCTGTGACAGGTTTGAATTGTTTTCTTGTAATGATGGTCAGCCAGAGACTGAAGGATGAAATTCTCAATATGGAGAGATGCTCTTTTTTCTAAGAGTCAGCTTTAAGTTTGCCTTGCTAAGCTGCTTCAACTCAAAGCATAGGACAGACTTCCTTTTACTCCACTACAGCATCCAGTGAACTCTGGAATTTAAATTTTATTCTATTTTAATTCCAGACTTGATCTCTCAGCTGAAACCTTGAGTTTTCAAAAGGGTGTATCATTGCTGGCTATTTAATGCCTGATCACCAGCAATCCAGTTATGATGAGATATATACACTTTCTTTATTATGACTTTTTTTCTAAGGTGTCCCCGATTTAATCTTTTAACAGTCCCATTTTTCAGTCTTTGAGATCTAAGTGTTCACCTCAAGCTTATTTAACTTCAACCCACAAGTAGCTGACTCCTTGAGGGAGCTAAGGATGAACAAACTCCATCTTCATGCCCAGGGGAGCTGATGTCCTGTAAGCTCTCAGGCCCTGGAATGTACAAACACATGGTTAAGGCTGCTGTGCTGTGGAAGAATCAAATAAAATATTGCTATTTTTTTACAGTAAGACCCTAAATTGCTCATGTATTTTGTTAGACCCAGCTCATTCCTTAATAATTTTGTTTGATATTGTAGTACCTCAATTAGCAATAAGTGTCAGTTCTTATTTGCTCTGTTGGCCATTTGCAATAGATCGATTTTTTTTCCCCTCTTCCTTGTTTGCTTATAACTAGTGGAGTTCACATGTCTAAGTTCTACTTCTGAGCTTCTCAGGTAAGGAGACAAGTATGTAGATGATATTTTTAGATGGATGTGTGTAATAATTCAAAGTCCAGTAGCATTTCTTAGGTTTTTAAAGACAGGTGAAGTGGTTTTCTCCCAAAATTGCAGAAGAGCAATGGGGGAAAGATAAATGAGAATCTGACATTACAGTGGTACTAAGTCCTAGAATTGTAGTGCCAAGCAGAAAATACAACATAGCCCTTGTTTTCTGGAAGATTTCACAGAAGTGTTTGGGTCACTGCTGTGTAAATCTTGTTATCTGCCAGCGTGGAGGAAATGGACCAGTTTCCTGAACCAGAGTTTTCAGCTACAAGAGATCAGTTCATTATGCTAGTAATGAACAAGTTTAGTTATTAATTTTTCAGAGATCATGATGCAGCATAAAGGCCCCAAATCTGCACTACCAAATATTACCAAAATAGGCAATGCCAGCAGACATTTAAGCACAGCAGTACAGTCCTGGCAGCAGCCCGTGCTACATGTGTTTAAGGGATGGGATAAACTCCTGGGTGTTGAGGAGCTGCTTCCCAAGGCTCCTCAGCAGGCAGAGACTGCCTTGAGGCATGCAGCAAGCAGGTGGTCCTGTGCTCTGCAAAGCTCTCAGGCCTCTGCTGGGTGCTGGTCTTGCTGTTGTGATTCTGGTGATGCTTTTTGCTCTTGACTGCAGAGTATTTAGGCCTCCACTTTTGTTTGTGGCTGGTTTAGTCTTCTAGTATGGGGTGGGATTTCAGAGAGGGTGGGGGGCACTGTTTTTTCTCTTGGGGAGCTACTGGCATGTTTGGGCAAGATACTGGGGTGTCAGAGGGGTGTCAGAGGGTCCTGGCAGTGCTGCAGGGAGGCTGCAGGGAGTGCAGGAGCAGCAGAAGCTGCAGCCTGGCCCCGGGGAGCTGCAGTCCCTGTTGGCTGCAGCTCACTGAGTCCTGGGCCTGGCTGAAACCATGCCTAGAAATAAAGCCCTTGCAGGCTGGGGGATTTCCCTGATGTCTGCACACATCAAAAAATGGCAGAGAAGTGGCTGCTGCTGCTAGAGGTGAGGGGGTACTTTGTGACAGGATGTGGGTGTCTGAAACTGGCACAACGCTGCATGAGAGCTTAATCTGCTTCCTTTACCTTCCCATCTCTAGTCTGCTGCTACACAGCTTTTACAGAGCTAAAAAGGGCTCTTGCAATTGATACTGACAACTATTTCCTTAAGAATGAGCTAATGCTTAATGAGAATATTTATGGTGATTTGACCAGATTTAATTTAGGGCTCATGAAAAAAGGGTATAAATATGGCTTATAGGTGGTGTGTTTCTCAGTGTTTGGCCTGTGAAACAAAGGGATCACACAGGATTTCACCTGGCTAATCCTTATGCTTCCAAACAGTTCTTTTCAACAATATCTGGTAGGCAGCCTGAAACTGGGGCCATGGTGTGGGACTTGGGCAGTAGCAACAAAGCAGGTGGGAAGTGAATGTGATGCTGACAAAGAGTTCTTAAAAATGTTCAACCCTCAAGCACAACAAAACAGTAAAATATGAAATCCCTTTTGCTGGGAGTGATGTAAATAACATTGAGAACACATTCTTTTTTTGTTAAACATTTTAATCCTGACATTTTGGCCAGTTAATAACAATAGTGAAACTAGAAATATTCACTTGTCTCTTAGAGATCAACAAATCCTTAGAGTTTTGTAAGGTAGACTGAGTCAGTGCTTTGACAGGGAGTGAATCTCACTGGAATATTGTTGAAGGCAGAGAGCAGAATAACAATGAGTGTCAGGAGCACTGAGGGTTCAGAGGAGTTGAATGCAGAGGGCAACAGTGACAGAGACTAAACTCCAAAAGGCAGAAATAAAAAGGTTAAGTCACACACACAACTTCATATAGTCAGAAGGTGCTATAGAAACCTGCCAAGTCTGTCAAAAAAGCCTGTACTAACAATGGTATTTTTAGGCAATATCATTCTCCTCAAAATCCACATTAATTCATGAGGGTTTTTTTTTCCCTGACACTCAAAATATCTGCTGGAAAACCTCTTCTATTCTTTTGCAAGAGCCTGTCAGCCAAGGGGAAAGGATTGATGCTCTGAGGCTTCCATTCTCAAACCTGGCATATTTCAGGAGCTGTCTCTGAAAACTCAGTGCTCTTTGGTCAGAGGCATCCTTTTCATTTGTTTGGCTCTAGCACCCCAGGTAGGCTTTTTCATCTCATGTGTGTTTGGATTGTATAGGCACAAAGGACAAAATATAACCATATACTGAACCATCTTTCACACTTGGTACCTACAAACTTGCTCCTTCTGCTGCTCAGTAATAGCAGCAAAGAGAGAACCTTTACAATAAAATGGGCTCAGGTGTTTGTTTTGTTTTAACCACTTGAGAGGCATAAACTACCTTTCCAATTTTTTCAGTATTTCAAGTTGCTTTGACAGTTTGTAGGTTTGGATCTTTGTAGGAAACCAGAAGGGGTCATCTGGATGGACCCACTGTGTGAGTGATTTGCTCTTTAATTGGTCCACTTCTAGCTTGGTTTCTGCATCTTTTAAAGTAAGTTTCAAACCATGCCATTGGTGGAGAAGCACTTCCTCAAAATATTGTCTTAATAAAAGGTTTATTTGGTGCAAGTTTGACTGGATAGAGATTGCTGGCAGTTTAATGAAGAGAGGCTAACGAGGATTGTCTCTTGGCCCCCTGCACACTTTGGGCCAGAGCAGAAATATATTGTGAGTGGAGCTACTTGGGTTTCATCACACACAGTCTCATCTGTGAGCTTTTGCAGAGCCATTTTCAAAACTCTGTTATTCATTTCTTTCTGAGACAGGCATTGACATGGTTTATGCCAAACTTAAATTTTAGGTCAGTCAGAACTTGAATAAATAAAAGCAAGGTAGACAAGGTTTAGCTATTAAATCTCTCTGTGGCAATGCTTAGCTGCCTGGCAGAATTAGGATCCATTGAGTAATAAGAGCAAACCAGCAGCTGTAGAGGTGCCACCTGGGCAGCAGAGTAATAGAGAGCCCTGGAGAAGCTTCTGTGGTAGTGGAGGGCAGTTACAGGATTAGACACACAAAACCCCATCCAAACTTGCAGTAAAATCAAATGGCATCTTTCCTTCCACTGGCAGAGGCTGGATCAGACCTCCCATGAATTGTAATGAATAGTTATATTAATCCACTGCTATATAGCTGTGAAAATCCTGCATCCCCTTCTCTGGGATGACGGTGCAAGGCTAAATCACCATGGATATTCGATTGCATTCTGGCTCATGTAGCTGTAAGAGCATTACCAGGCAGCATTTTATCTCAGACGAGTGCTCTCTACAGTACTCACAACAAATCTCAACTTATTGGAACTCCAGTGATTAAATGTTTTACAGACCCCTGCAACATCAGAAGACTCTGTGCAATAGGCATGGCTGCTTTCAATATGATCTCATAGGGATGTGATTACCATTTTGGCTTTCTTCTCACAGCCATTCAAGTGGACCTTCAAGGAAGTGTAACCCTTTCACTTTCAGATATTTTGGTATGCAAAACACTTGCTGGAGAGTACAAAACCGATAGCACCAGAGCCAAACAGCCAAACTGATCATATCTGTGCTGGTCTTGAGCACAATACAACAATAAATCAGGTTAAAGGAACTATTTGTGTTGTTTTGGAAAAATTCAGGCTCTAAACTGAAAAAAAGTCTTTCTATAAGAGGTCTGGACTAAACACATTCCTCCTGACTTGGTTGTTGTTAAGTGTTTGACATATATTCTTGTGTTGGCACCAATTATTGAGAAAATTCTGTTTGAAAGGAGTAGCCAACACTGCAGCTTGTGCATAGTCCATTCATATCCAGTTGCTCAAAATGTAGTTCCTGCAGATTAACAGTGTGACCAAAGTTTTCATACCCCTCCTTTTGGAGCAGGCACACTACAAATGCACATCAAAGAAAATGAGCTCTGTTCTGACTTACAGTCTGGGCATGTTCCTGACAAACCACATCTGATGAAGAGTCTTAAAGAAATAGCACAAGCAGCACTGCCGGCAGCAAAACAACAAAAGGGCTGGCCCCTTCCACCAGTGAAGGGAGGCTGGTTAATCAAAGCACTTTGTGCCAGGGAGAGGGACTCTGCACTTTGTGTTGAAGCAATGCAGTCGAATGATACATATGCAATGACCTAGCTTGGCAGCATTCGAGCAAATCACATTTAATTACATATCTTCTCCTCTCATGATATTCTTCTCAGTTCCACTGCAGCCCGGGAAATCAATAACAAATGTTCATTTTGAATGTCTCTGTTCTCTAGCCTTGGACTAATTATGCACATTCTTTCTGTCCTTATAAGGACAGGGCAGCTCTTCACTTCAAACAGTGAAAGAAAACATGCAAAGCAAACCTCCCTTCCCAGCACTCATCACAATAGGAACATGGGTTCTGAACGAAATCTGCTCTTTCCTCTTGTGCTGAAGGTATGCCCAGCCTCCTCCCGGGGTTATTGGCACTTTTTGTGTCTGTTGTGGTGCTGAGGAAAGCACCTTTGATTCCATGATCAGAGTGAGCTGCTGAGCCAAGTGTCCATAAGGAATTGTGACAGCTCTGTTTTATTGCTGGCTATTTGCTGTCATGGCCAAACCAAGCAACATCTCTCATTGCACAATTCCTTTATCTACAGTATGGGAATGACCATGTTTTCCTAAATCCCTCTCAGTGACCTGTGAATGAGAAACACAGCACATGCACTGTCACTGTCATTATTAGTGAGGTGATGCTGGGGGTCGTGACACTCGAAGTTTGCAAAGTCACAGGTGAGAAACAAAAAAGCTCTTTAAATAGAGGGTGTGTTCAAGCTGCTGTAGTTTAGTTCCTGGGGCCCATTTTTAACAGACTGCAATGAGATCTGGCTCGTTTTTCTACTGGGAACAAAATGTTTATACAGGTTTGGTGAAAATGGCAAAGATTTTCACATATCCATGGGGAAAGCAGTAGTATTTCTTTAAGGGGAAAAAAAAGAGCAAACTACAAGTTCCCCTGGTCTTGGCAAATCATGAGGCGTTTTTCATTTTGTAACATCAAAGTCGGCTCCTCTTCTTTGATGTCTTCGCATGCTGTTTAAGGTAAAGCATGAATGAAGAAATGTCAATCTGCAAGGTGTCCATGTAGTTTATGCTGAACACTGAAGAGGACTTGTAGATAAAAGGCAAACACAAGGTTTGATAATGAATGTCCAACAAGGAGGTGTGCATATCTAAAAGGAAACACTCAGCTGGAGAACAGCTCTGCAAACCTCAAAACTCTGCTTAGCCCAAGTTTAGGAGATTAAGAAAAAGTGGATTTTTTTAAAAGTGTGGAACCAAGACAGGAATTCTGTAAAAATCCTTGTTGTTCTATAAGAAATGAATGCTCTTTCATTGGCTTTACTTAACAATAATAAATGTGCCACCAACTGTGCTTAATTTGACAATGTGTAATTTTGAGGAGATACAGAGTTAATACTGGGAAAAGCATCAGAGAGGAAAGTCTAAACCAGCACAGTGCATTTTGGAAGTTTATAGTGGCCGCTTTGTGGTCTCTAGTGTCTGAACACTGGCAAATGCTGTATGCTGAATCAAACAAAGGAAAGTGTCAATTATTTAACTCGGTTTGTTGCGAGGATCTAGAAACTCTAACAGAGTGATAGTCACCTGGGGAGGCTGAGCAGTGTTGGGATGAAGGGGAAGGCACTTCCTGGACCCAAACCCCATAATTTTCAGGACCACGACATCCAGTGATGTTACAAGAAACTTTGCAGAAGAGGGTGTTTCTACTTTGGTATTGCTACCATTAAATTTATGCTTCCTTTTCATTATTTCTGAAGCTGTAGAGTTGGTTTGATGAACTGTGTGTGCTTTGCTTGATTTACTCACAGAGCAAGTGCAGCAGGCACGCTGCCCTGGAACAGGGAGCACCCACAGGGGCTGAGAGGGGAGCCTGGGCTGAGCCAGCCAGGCTTTTGCTTTGCTGAGGCAGCTCTGCAGGGGTCCAGACTGAAATACAGCAATGTCTTAATATTACCATCTGTCTGCTGCAAACAGGACTGAGGCAGCAAAATAGTTTAGATTGATGAGCAGGGCATGGACACCTTGCAGTGGTGCCTGTTGCAGTGGGGTGTATCTGAATAAGGACTGTATGTAGGTGGGTTTCCAGGCACAGCCAGGCTGCTTTTGTGTCCAGTGACCTGTATGACACTGAGTCTCCCCCATTAACATCAGAAATACCTGTCAGAACATAGAAACGATTGGCTGTTTAATGTATGATAGTTAAGGAATGGATATCCACAGGAATCCAGGGAAATAGGGGGTAAAACTGCATAGCTTCAGTCAGGGCACTTATATTCTCATCAGTCTTTTCTTCTGTTAGTTGAGAGTAACCAAAAGAAACAGTATTTACTAGCACTTTGAATATGGGGGAGAGACAGTCATAAATGGAGTGACTTTTTCTGTTTAAGAACACACATTCTGAGCTACCTAAATCTCCCTGGAAAATTTATAACCTTGGGATAATAACTTATAAAAGAGAAATGAGGGTATAATGCATGGGAACATTGACACCTTATCTGTTTTCATTCTTACATGAGGGACATCTTATGAGAAGATATCAATATTATTAAAGAGAATGCCTAAGTTTTCTCTGGAAAGCTATCACTCTAAAGAATTATCTATTGTATTTCTTGAATTTTTCTTCCTCTCTGTTCTACTTTAACAAAATAATGTGCAGAAAAAAAGTCTGGATAAAAGGGGCCCTTTACTTCCTTCCAGATCTCCGTGCCAGATGCAGACTATTTTGACTGAAGAGGGTTAGGTGTGGAAGAAGCTCAGGCAAAGTCCAAAGTCAACACTGAGATATGTTTTTTGTCAGTTAAGGTGGGACAAAAGTGAAAAGAGATCATCTGATTGTGAGTTCTTTGAGCTGGCTATAGTCCCTGCTAACCTACAGATCACGGATATAAGCAAGGGAGATCTGGCCCAATTTTAAGTCTCAACTGCTAAATAATTCCTCTAAACTTGGATTTTTTTCATACTTTATCATCAACCTGTGGATTTCATGTCCAAT
Organism: Hylia prasina; assembly: GCA_013397195.1. Classification (NCBI taxonomy): domain Eukaryota; kingdom Metazoa; phylum Chordata; class Aves; order Passeriformes; family Sylviidae; genus Hylia; species Hylia prasina. Next base: position 186,427 of record VYXD01000337.1, on the reverse strand, counting down.
AAAGAAATGCCTTGGAAAGTTCAAGAATGGGAAAGCTTTCCTGCAGGTGGTGTGCAACTGCACTACCCTGTGGAGGGCTCTTGGAAAAATTCCTACCGAATGTCACTGCACACTGATAGAGCCTCACTGAGCCAAAGCTTCAGGACCATGTTTTGGGGTTTGAACAGAATATGGGAGCAAGAAAGAAGATCCTTGTGCAGCAGTGGTTACAGGAGCAGAGCTAACACCAACCATTGTGGAGGAGCAGTGGAACAGAGGGTGGATTCTTCAAAGGTCTGTAATCACATCTGATGCTCTCAGGTGTAGGGGCACAGCTACAGAAAATGTTTGTGCATTAATCTGACTGGTTAGGCCAAAGGGGTGACCCATAGCAAGAAGCTGAAATAACTTGTCCATAAGCTGGTGTGCAACATCTGAGACTTTCCAACTTAAGGTCTAAAAGGAATGCCTGAGGTCTCTCACTGCCATTCAAAACTTAGGCTTAATTTGAAGTGCAATTGGATTGGATAGTTCCAAAAAAATAATAACAATATCTAAGAAAGGAGATGGTAAAAACATTCCTGAGACACTGTCAAGGGCTTCAGACATGTTCCCAGTGCAGTGAGGGGATTGAATTCACCTCCTGTTCACCTTAGCTGCCTCTGGAGCAGGTGCCAGGGAAGCTGTCACAGACTGAAATTCAGCCCAGCCTGTAGAACTCCTCTGGGCTGCTCAAGCCAACCCTGTCACACAAGCACTGAGCTGAAGCCAGACTGGGTTAAGAACAATTTGATACTCTGAATGCATCCACCACACTGCTCATGGCACTGTGGATATTTTCTTCCTGAGACCCATGCTAGTATGCTGAAGGATCCACATTTGATCCACAGCTCATAGAAACTCTGTATTCAACAGACAACAGCATCAACCTTAGTGTTGCACTTGTGGAAGAAAATTTTAATTCAGATTATTATTGTTGTTTTCCTAGACAATTGCAGTTACATAGAACTCCAGGCTGAAAGGGACACTATTTTGTCAAATTCGGTCCCATTCTTATACAGTCATAATCTTTTTGGTTGAACAGTTACAATGAACACCTGCATTCACTTTATTTGTCTAGTATATATCCAAATATTTGCTGGGAAATATAACTTTTGAGAGAGATTTAGCTTTCAAGCTCTGAGTCTTTTAAATGTCATCTCTGTGAAAACTACAGACAGTCAGTAGGTGGAGAGTTACTATTGTCTGACAATGATATTCATGGGGAGCAACTTCAAAATGCAACGCAGAAGAAAAGATTTTCAGGACTCTCAAAAGACTTTGGAAGTAAGAAAGTTTTACCCCTCAACACTTGAGCAGAAGGAACTGTATTTGTTCTAGGAGGCTTAATCACCTCATTTTGTTACGATTCTCTCTCTGTTCAATTTCTTCAGACAAAGGGAATTGAAATAGGACTGGCAGGTAAGGGGTGATGTTGGCATTTGAATCTTTAAAAGATAGGAGAACCAGTGGATTAATTAGTTCAAAGTAAACCCCCTCTCTCAGACTGCATCTGCTTCAGTGGGGTGCACACTGCTCCAGCCTACAGTGGGGCTGATGCTGATGAATTTTTTGTGTCATGTGTTCTGTAGTCGTGTCTAAGAGCCCTATTCAGCTTCAGTTGTGTGAGGCACTTCATACAAATCTTATGCAAAAATAATCCCTGCTTAGTAGAGCAGATCTGTTATGGAATCTGAGTTCTGTCATATTGGAGCTCTGCAGTTCAGGCTGTCGTCACAGGAAGGCAGATGTCACTGCAATAGTGAAGAAAGTGGGGATCTTCTTACATTTTCTGACACCAGAAGGTATGTGACTACTGGAGCCTCCCCCTTCCCAATTTTGAAACTTTCCATCCCTTTAATCCCTTTTATATCATTTTTTAATTTTGTAGCTTTAAGAGCTTTGATCTGTTTTGCCCCTAGAGAACAGCCATGGTTTTATTCTGCCCCTCCTCTTGTCCCTTTTGTCTGCTTCACGCTCTTCTGTCTTTATATCTGCTTCCCTGTTCAGCACAGTGTCATGTGTTGTGCTTCCTGAACCTCCACCTTCCCCCCACACTCAAAAGCACAGCTGTTAACAGAATGTACAGCCTGTCCCCTTTCCCAGCTCCCTGAAACCTGCAGCAGCTCCAGGGCAGTCCCCTCCTGGGGACACTCAGTGGAAACCAGCTCCTGGCTCCCCACTGCGTGTTTGTTTGCTGCTCTCCTTGGACTGGGGGCTCCTGGGATCCACCTCCCTCTCCTGTAGGGCAGAAAACTCCAACAGCACTTAACAAGCAGTGACTGGTAACAATAAGAAGAGTCTTCAAAGAGTTACATTTACATGTAAAAAGACACGGGGACATTTATGTATACCAGATGGCCCAAAGCAGGTGGATATTATAACGTAGCTGTGGATTACTGCAATGCCAGAGGAGGAGAGTGATGATGTTACTAAAGCAGCACCTCAGGGTCCTAACCTTGGCTGTGTTGTGACTCCTGTTTTACTGGCACTGTACAAATGTATCATGTCAATCACTGACATGAGGAGATCACAATCTAAACAGACAAGATAATTACAGACTGCAGCGGATACAGAAAGACTTTCAAAAGTCCTGCAGTCTGCCAGAGCTGGGACTCCAGCTCATGGCATCCTAATACAACCTGAGCCTCTTGGTCATTAGTCCTTGTGGTGGTGTCTAAATCCACTGGTTATTTGCCCTGGATCCTGTAGATCCCTTAGGCTGCAACCCCCAGTGCTTTCTGTGAAAAAAGGGATCATTAGGAGCCAAGCACCTTAATCTTTTAAAGGTCCTGTGTATTCATTCCAAAGAACTTGGAAAAAAAAAATTAAAAGAAGGTCTCCAGAAGGGGCTGATTTGTGGCAGCAGTGAAGGTACAAAATGTTGTGTTTATGTCATTTATCTAGGTGCAGCTGCAAGCTTTTTGTCACGCATTGCACCACCAAATGCACTGAACCCCTGGGATGCTGCAGGTTGTAGTAATGCTCAGAGACCATTCACACTGTAGCTGTGGCATTGGTGGAGTGAACTATGCCTGAAAAACATGAGAAATTTCAGGCTTCACCTGAGTGTGTCTGTCTGAGGCTACTCAAATGGTGACTAAACGAAATATTAAAAGAGCTTTAGAGGGGATCCTGGGATAAACAGAACAGTGAGGGCAGAGTGGGCAAGATTTTCTGGAAAAGGAAATCCTGCCCCTGGCCTGCTACAGTTCAGTGAGGTGTCAATAAGCATGTGCACATCAATATTTTGATTTTCAAAAGAACTTTTTGAATATTACACACAAAAGACTATTGAAGAAACTGCATTGCACAAATGTTAGTGGGCAGGTTATTTTACTGAAGACTGGCTGAGATACAGGAAATAAAGGGCTGAGCTTAAAAGTCACTTCTCCGTTGCTGGAGACAGAACACTGGTCTAGGTGTACCACAGGCCTTGTTCTTATAGTCTGTAATCAGTCCTGGTCTCTTTTCCAGAATCAGTTTGAAAAGTGGCTGTCTGAATGTCTCCTGCATTACCCAGGAGCAACTGAGGGTATTCTCCCCTCTGTGTTTAGTTAGGTGGGATTTACAAAGGAATGGTATGTACATTATGCAGAACTACAAAGAGCCAAGCTGGGCCATCCTTGTTAGCCTCACTTAGAGACTTCTGAAGTGAATCCTAAATTTCTGCAGGGTCTGGATGTCTCTGTCTTGACGATCTCAATGCACCTGGCAGCTAATTTACTTGTGGAAAGACAATTCAGTTTTACTATTTTGGAATTTTGGTTTAAAACTGCATTAGACTGTGTAGCTTTTTACCATTATACTCCTAGAATGCCCTACTGAAGAAATAAAGGGCAAATGAGCTGCTGGAGACCCAAAAGGGATGATAGTAATTTTCAGTTTATTATGAGAAAATACATCTGGGGTGATCAAAGCTAAGAGCTTTGCCCTCTGGAGCCAAAGCAGCCCCTGTGATGAGCAGACATTTTGTGGCACACCTGGAGGTGAGCCATGGGTCAGATGCCTGAGTCTTATATTTTAAATTTTCCATTTAGAGGAGGGGAGTAAAAATGAGAGCAAAGCCAAAGGAGGGGCAGGAGCTGAAAGGAAATAGAGCAGTGATTAAATCAGACCAAAAGATCCCATCCCCAGCTGGCATAACTTTGCTGCTGGGTCTCACATGGTGCCACAGGTTTTCAAAACCAGCAACAACCTTGTCTCACTACAGAAGGAATAAAACAAACTTTGGCTCCTGCTCAGTGTCTCCACTGGAACAAAAATTTTCAGTGTTAGTCAAGCTGGTTCCCTTTTTTTTTTTTTTTTTTTGACAGAAGAATTTTCCAGCATGTTATGGAAGAGGGGGAGCAATGTAGAATCTGCTTCTTTGTAATCTGAGATATTGGGAACTGTAGTTTCAGTATGTTAACCTCCTAAAATGGGAGCTTGGAAGACAGGCAGAGCAGGAGCACATGGTTTTGTGACTCCAAGGAACTCTAAATGAAATGTATTCCTTCAAGGAATCTGAAGCCCCAAATAATCATTTGCTATCACATCATATCATGAGTAAAGAGAATATCCTAGATAAGATGACTAGAAGAATGGGACATCCAGAGCTGTGGCAAGAGTTCTCTGAAATTATAGAAGATATTTGAATTGAAGATTTGAAATTGGAGAAAGTATTTGCTACCACAAAATGCCAGTGAAAGCAAAGACAAGAAGTCTTTATTTGTGAGAATTGGAGGTCTTTGTGCTCTTGATGTGTTTAACAGGTCTTATGTAAATTCAAGCAGAAGAGGCATTCTGTGAGCCCTCAGAACAAAACCAGGATAATACTACATTCCCTGTAAAAGATACATATGAGTGTCATTTAAGATCCTTCAGCAGAGAAAAATCTACAGTAGTGGTGGAGAGTGATGGGATTGGAAAATAGCTGCTCAGGATGATAAACCTCTGAGAGAACTGTCTTTTCCAATGACTCCATTCCGTGAGGTGTGTCAAACCAGGCACCTGAGGTGTGTCCTGGGCTGTGGTGGGGTGAGAGTGCAGAAGATGGACAGCTTTTTACAGGCCTCAGATCAAATGACAAAGGTGCTGTAGGGGAGGTTTGGGTTGGCAGGGTGGGCTGCCACGCTGCACTGGTGCTCTGCTGTGCATGGACAGAGCCCCAGGGCACAGGGGCTTGGGAACATCTTGACTGGAGTGAGAACCCTGCGCCCTGTTCTCATTGACCACCACTCCAGGGCTCCTGCAGGAAGGAGGAGGGCTGGGAACCAAATAAGTGGCAATGACAGGAACTGGGTTTTTCCATACTGGACACACCACATACAACAAAGCTGAAACTTGTGTCTCACCAGTGCTAACAGCAGTTCTGGTCTTCTGCACTCCCTCTGCCTCTCAGTGCCTGAAAGGAGACTGATGAGAGCCAAGCAGGTCTGTTCTGGTGTTTTTAATCCTTTGATTCTTCTTCTTTTCATTCTGCAAATGCCATATGAAAGAAAAGGGAATATCCATTCAACTTGAGGCTTCAAAACTGGGGGAGGCATTTGACTAATGTGTCATAATATAAGTTCCAATTTAAGCCACAGAAGAAGCCTAAAATGAGGCCAGAGTGTTCAAAAAAAGCTTTGGAGATGGTTTTTTTCTTTAGATGTGTTGTAACTTGACATTAAAGATGCTCCTAATTCTTCAAGTACAGTCAATGTAGACTTCCAAATCATTTGGCTCTTTTCATGCTGAATTACTGGTTTCCACGTGAAGTGGAAACCAGTGAATAACTCTCTTCCTTTACTCTGCTCTTGTTAAGCCTCCCTCAGCCCCCATGCCTTGGTGTAAGGAATACAGAACTAAAGATTCATCAGGTCTAATGAAGTCTTGCCCTTTACAGATCCAAAGTCACCTCTTTTTTTCCCTTCTCTCTGAAGCACTTCTTGGTAAAACAACTAAGCTGAATTAGGTTCTATTTTAAAATGGTCTGCTGCTGACAGCCTCAGTTCTACAAGCAGTTGAAAATGGCTGGCAGACCTTTATACAAACAGCATGCAAAACATCACACAAAGCCCAGGGAAGAAATGGCTTTAGATGTAGGGATTATAAAAGAGTGAATACAATTTTAAGATAAAATACAAGTGATTAAGTTAATGATGGATAATTTCACCAGTTTGAAAACTATAATTAATAGGAATTAATTGTATATTTAGACATTTAGCATAACTCCACTAAAAACACTACATCAAACATAATGATATTGGAAGCCTATATAATGAAGAAATGATCCAGATGTTCATAAAAGCTTATAAAGCTTTAGAAAAAAAGGGGCTGCATGAAGAAGCTCTAATGATAAAAAGATGCCACTTGCTGTTCTGCTCTTCTTTTAAATACATCCTTTCTGAAATAATGATTATCATTTGCACTTTCATCTTAAGTGAAATAGCATATGGCTTTGGCTGATTAAAGCCCCCTCCTGGTATTAATCAGCATCTTAGTATCATGTTTCTAATGGAGGCAGCAGTTGCCCTGCTGATATTGTAAGCTTTTTAACAACATCTAAAGTCTGCAGATCACTGCTGCTGGCAAGAAATAGCTTTGGGCCTCCTATGTACAAGAGCATTGCAAAGATGTCACTTACAGGTGCAGTTTATATGAGCTCCTACCACACATTGTACTTTAAGCATTTGCTGAAACTTGACGTTTAATAATTACCTTTAATAAGTAGTTACCAGTTTTTAAAAGAAAATCAGAGAACTTTTGGGCCTGGTAACATTTGATGCATAGAGACATCTTGGAACCAGGGATCACATGCTGCAGGGAAGGGGTTTTGTGTTTTTGAGTGTCAATAAACCCTCAAGTCTGTGTGCATGGCTGCTGCTCTGAGCTGAGCCCTGCCCAGCTGTGATGCTCACAAGCTGACCTGACAGCTGTGGCACAGCCCATGGCCACCTCCAAGGGCTAAGCTGGGCTGAAGATTTGTCACCTCATCAGGGAAATCCCCAGGGAGAGCTGCAGGCAGAGCTGGGGCAGTGCAGTAGCTCACAGACCACCCTGGTGTGGTTCCTTGCTGGTGGAAGTCCCTGCTCCTACAGCAGCAGAGCAGGGAGCACAGAGAGCCTCAGCTGTGGGATCTGAGGGGCATTGCACTGTTCTCTGACTCAGAAATGTGTGGAGATGGGGATGGGCTTTGCTGCAGTGTGGCATCTCCCACAGGCACTGTGCTGGTCCCAGCTTGGCTGTGGGCAGGAGTGGAGCCCTGGGCATGCCCTGAGTGCAGAGTGCAGGCTCTGCCATGCTCCCTGTGCCTGCTGGGGCTTGCTTTGTTCCTCTGGAGACTTGTTCTCACTGTACCACTGGGATTTGAACATGCTGAGTGGTACCACTGTTCCACTGAGGTTTAACCAGTGTGGGTACCAAACTCGTTTTGTTTCTGCTGGATGGCAAACCAAACAAGAACAAAACAGCAAGAAAAGTGGTGTTAACCAAAAAGGTTTAATAACTGTTATTGCACAGAGTTTGTCAAGGGAGGAATGTCCTGCTAAGGCTGACAGGCCAGGCAGATCTCCAGCATCACTTTTGCTAAGCATGAGGCAGTCCTCAAGAGCTGCTATCTAGTGTGTTTTGGTGATAATATCTTACACATATGGACACTTTCCCAGACCTGGTATTTCTGCTTTAGCACCTGGGAATGCTGTTGGACACTGCTTCCATTTGCTCTTTGATGTAGTTACCCTGGGGCATTGTGGATGCACAAAATCCTACAGCCCTCCACCCCTTTTCTCTCTGGATTGCTGTGTTAGAAAATCCACCATGAAATGCTTAATTCTGTCTTACAAATAAATTTTAGTAGGGCAATGTTATCATAACTCCATCGTTGTCACTTTCTCCTTCATGAGCTCCCATCTTTCTTTCCTCATCATGATAAGATGTCCATTTAACAACTTATATGCCTGGATAAATAGTCCCTGCTTTTTTATAAATAGCTGTTGCTAAACTAATATTTTGTCCTTGTCTTTTGAAGCTCTCTGGCTACCACCATCCACGACGTTCCTGACAATTATCTATCATGACTCATAGGAGACTTGGATGTTTTGGCTCTTGTGTTTCATTTATCTTACACATTTTTCCAGTAGCACATTCCAAAGGCCATGCTTGTCTTCTGCTTCTGTCCCATAGGTTAATTTGAATTTTGAATCTTTGGCAGGTGTGTTTGAAGTTAAATTTTTTCAATTATTAAAAAAAAAAAAGAGGTTTTGCTTATTTGCATTCTTTATTTTTGAAGTAATCTAATACTCTGATTTTTAATGTATCATTTCTCTAATCTCCATTTTGTTTTACAATCAGCTTTTATTAGAAACTGGTCTCTAGGATTTTTTTTTTTCTATGTCCCTGACTGTGTTTTCTTGAATGAGAATATTTTTACATCTTTATAAACGTTATTTTCCTTGTTGATAATCACTGACCATCTATATACTTCAAACTATTCAGAATGCTAGGTCATATGAATCATGCCTTGAATACCTAAGGCAAATTAGGCAAACAATCCCTTTTTCTCAGTCAGAGTCGCTGGCGCGAGGGCCAGTTTACTCCCCAGAAGAGCTCCTTTTTTGCAGTTTTATGACTTTTTATTTAGTTATTTGCCATCCGTAACTTGTTTCTGCTCTATTTATTGGCTATTGATGAGGTCAAGATGGTGATTTGGCAGTGGCTCTGCCCACCTGCTCCTTTTGCCCCTGGTTGGCACCCCTTTGCCAGCGGCTCAGATCCTGCCCCTGCCTGGGGCTCACTCAGCTGTAACCCATTTCCTTTCAAGGCACAGGGCAGCCCCTCCTGCCACGGCTCCATCCCGCTGCCACAGCTGCCCTGGGACCCCTACACAGGATGTTCCAGAACAGCCTCTCTCAATGTCCAAATTCCCATCAGCCTTCCCATAAGTGAGACTCGACTTCCTGCTTTAAAAGAACCACTGACATTGTGGTTCAGTTAGCAACCAACCACACGTGCCTCTTTGCAAAATTTCCTCTTTGATCACTGCAGTTGCCTTCATTTTTCTTCCCCACTAATTTGGCATTACTGGTTTAAATAGGAGAACGAGGAGTTGCCACTGGCTGTGAGTCTCAGGATGTGAGCAGCAGCCGCTGCCCTGAGGAGTGGGATTTGTGTCTGAGAAATGGAGAACCAGGACCACATTTCTCCCAGCTTTCTTCAAGAGAACTTAGCAGTGGCATCACCACTGAGTTTCTAGCAGCTGTGTGCATTTTGTGCTGGTGGAAATTACAGTTTGGAGGCAGAAAATATAATTGTCTTGTAATTTCCTTTCCCTCCTTCCTCTTAATGAGAAAGTACTATTCTTAGTGATTTTATAGTGACATCCACAAACTTACACGTACAAAGCATTACCACACTGCTAAATGCTGTCTAAGGAGCAGGGTGGGTTTCTTTCAGTGTCATATATTTACTTACAAGTCTGCAATTCAGCTGCCTCTGCAGAGGCAGAGTGAAACTGAAGCTTCATGCACATTGCTGTCCAGGTACTTCATAGCTCCTTCCTGAATACTTCTCACTCCAGTCTTAATATTTGTCTGATATCAGGAATAAACTTGAGGGAGTAAAGATGCCTAATGGTAGAAGAGTATGTGCTTGCAGAGAGTTTCAGCTTTGGCCAGTGTTGGTTTTCTTGGGGGCTGTTTACCACCTGAACCTCTGAAGGTGTCAGCTGAAGCCTCTAGGATCAAAAAGGGCAGAAAACCTGCACATTTTCAGCAGGGAAATGGAAGGGCTTTACTTTAAACTGCATTTCCCTGTGGTAATGTCTGCTCCTCACATTTTTTTGGATTCCTCGTAATTTCTTCAGATTCACAAATGTTTGACTAATAATATACACAATGGTCCTGTCAGTCTTAGTGCAGAGCCTGCATAGCTATAAATTGCATGACATGACAATTATCATGCAATTTGGGGTTGTGGAAGCTGTAAACATTATAATAATCTGATTTAAATCCTCAGTGCTCCAACAAATTAGGCATGATTACAGTGAGTTGAGTTCTCCCTCGAATGCAAATGCAGCTTCATCCAACTCCAACAGCAATTCCATAAAAGTACACAGAGAGAGCATGTGGCTCATAAAGTGTTTTTAAAAAGGAAAATGTTGTATATATTAATGAACACAAAATAAAACCTAGGGGGAAATATAAATATACTTTGTGATGCTTATCTCAGGGATAATTGTTTAGATTTTTACATCTGGAACAGCTAGCATTTCAAAAGCTAAATATTTGATTTATACGGTTTATTTTATTTATATTAGGCATTCTCCACGTGTCTGAAATTTATCCCTTTGCTTTGGACCTGCATCACTTGCACCCTTGTCTCAGACACTGAAGCTGCAGCACCCCACAGGCCCTGCCTGGCTTCTGTGCACAGGCAGGAGCTGGGTGTGAGCCCCTCTCTGCTTCTCTGGGCTGTGCTCATCACCTGGGGTCCTGCAGGGTGTAAGAGCTCTGATTGTGGCTGGGTAACCCCAGATCTGGTTCAAAGTAAGCACAAAACCCTATTCATTTGCCAAAAGATGCCATTTCTAAGACAAGAAAAAGCAGATGGAAAGGGGAAGGCAGGGAATAAAGAGAAGGGATGACAGTGTTGATCTGCACAGCCCTGTGAGTTGTGTTTAGCTGTCTCCTCCCCAGGGTGGGAGGGCTGTGCAGGGGTGTCTTTACACAGGCTGGATTCAGGTTGCACTGGGACAGTTGGCTCAGAACTGAAGGTGTATGAAGGATAAAATTCCCACTTGGGCTACAGAGGTAAAAGTACCTGTGGGTAGCTGGGAGTGCCTGTCTAGAGATGAGGGAGAGGCACAGAGGGAGTGTTTTAAACATCCAAGTGCTACCCTCTCAGCTTTTTTAATTGTTGTGTGCTGGACTCCTACAGATGAATGCAGAGCACATCCGGAAGCAGAGATGCACCACGGGTTGTTCATGGAATGCCAGAAGAGCTCTGTAGCTGGCAGAGGACAAGAATGGAGCACCTTGTCATCCTGGCAGGGAGGGGACATCACCAGGAGCACTACAGAAGTAAAACTGAGAGGGGGAAAGCCCAGGGTACTACTGTAGATGGCAGAGAGCTGCCACTGGAAATCAGAACAGCTCCAAAGACACCAAAGATGTCCTCCCCACTCTGTGCACACACAGCCTTGTGACTTTCCTCCCTTTCCCCATCGCCTCTAAAACACACTGGCTGTGATGGGCAGGCCTGGAAGTGGGGCTGCACATTTCCCTCTGCACTGACACAGCTGCTTGTGCAGATCTCTGTGCACTTCTGAGGGGACACCAGTGGCACGTGCTGGGCAGTGTGGCAGGTCCCAGAACAGCACAGGCACCCCTGCACCCCGAGACCTGCCCCATCCCTCGTGCTGTGCCCGGGCTGGGGCACTCACAGCCTTCAGCTGCCATGCCAACAGACCAGCAGCAGCAGCAGCAGCAGCTAAAATGAATTAAGTATCAGCCCCTTGCATATCTGCTATGAACAGAAACATTTGCAGTGATCAGTCAGCAGTTTATTGGCTAAGATCAACAACTGAGATAACTACAAATAAGTGGCTTTGCAGCCTTTTCTTCCAGCATGTCTTTTGCAATCTGTATGAATTATTACAGTGGGTTTCAAGATGTACAAAGAAAGTTCAGCTAACAAGCAAATAGATATAAAAGGAAGGGATAAAGGGAAAGCCAATGTTAATGGCTTTTCCTTACCAAAGACAGCTGGAGTTCATAACTGTATTACTATTAGTCTGCACAGTGTCATTGTCAGTCTGAAGACAAAAAAATCAACGTGCTGTTTTCTTTTTTCTTTGAGAAGAGAAGAATGCAGGAACTAGATTAGGATAGATGAGTTCAAATATCTGGTCTGATGGCCAAATTACATTGGGATCAGAGAAATGAAAGTTCTGCATGGAGTCTGATCAGAAATTCCACATTTACTAGAACTCCTGTAGTGCTGTTGTTCTCTTCAGGGATGCTGTGGTCCTCAGTGCTGTCCTGACTGTTCATCTCTCTTAGGATGTGGTTTCAAAAGTGAAATCTGGTGGAGAGATTGGCCCCATTTTAGCCTGGATATTTTGTGCCAAGACTGGAACTACTTTCATTATTTAGAGTCAGTGCTCAAATAATCTTTATGAAAAAACCCTGTTCTAAACTAGTTCCTGCTCATGATCAACATCCCAAAATAACCCAAGGGGGGACTCAGATGGTGATGGTGCAGTGTGTGTCAGAATATGGTGAAAAAAAGCCAAATTCCCAGTGATGACCTATTAAAAACTTATTTTTTTCTACAAGTAGGGACTTTTTAACCAGATTAGAGCACGTATAACGTCACTGGTAACCACTCCTCACTGACCTAACCATTTCTTGCTTTTCTTGCTGCCCAAAAGAGCTACAGAGGGTTGTTATGCCCCACTGAAAAGCTGATGCACATGGTCTCTAAAAGCAGCACTCCAATAGTTCCTGAAATGCAGCACTGGCAACTCTTGCAAGTCCAATGAAAGCCTCACAACATTTTTTTAAAGCTTTGGTTCCTCAACTGAATGATTAGGTGAAATTCTTAACTTTCATAAAAGTAAACACTTTATTTTATGTAGATGGATATAGAGAAAAAAATTGACTATATATAGTTTTATAGGATCAGCAGCTGTCAGGCTCATAAGATACTGAAATCTATTGTGTTTTTTAGAACACTCCTGAGTTTTTAGATTGACCTAATGGTATTTAATTCTTGGATTTGCATACTGAAAGTGTAGAAGCTGTTAATTATTTCTTTGTACACTATTACATGAGATAGAGCTGTTTGAATCCACTTTAATTAAAAAATTTGATGAACGAGAATTGCAAAAAGATAAATTGTTGTTTTATTGCTTGATAAATAAATGATGAGATGGGAATATAACACATTCCTTCTCCGAGAGTTAGTTAAGAAATACCTGATTGCACGCAATATAGGAAGGGGATCATTTCATTTTTTATTAATGCACATACTTCTTGTCCTGAGATAACTTATGTCCAAAGGAGGAGAGGGGAAATTAAAAGGTGAATTTTCAGTGGTTTTCCCACATTTAAGAAAAGTGCCCAGAATCTCTTGATGACGTAGTGACTAGCCCTAAAAGGGAAAGAAATGACATGTTCTGGGAAGGCCTTAGAAGAAACCTTCCCACGACAGACTGACACTCTTTGGGTTCCTCTGGCCCTTCCCAGAGGTTGCTCAGCACCATCCTGGGACTGGCCACCACTTTTGGATTCATCCCTTGTCTTGGCTCTCAAGCTGTGCTGTGCTGGTATCTGGTACTGAGACTCCGAATTTCCCAACCTCGTCAGCTGGCAGTGGAACCAGCACGTTTTTTATTACATGTGCTTTTCCACTTCTATTTGCGGATCGAAATTAAAAAAGAAAGCAAGAAAACAGGCTTCTAAAACAAAATCTGCCACCTAGTGTCCCACCAAGCCCGGAAAATCCCACACGGCAGCTCGAGCTCTTCCCGCTGGAAAAATCTTCGACAGTAAATCCCATTTCCATTGATTTCGATTGGCACTGACTTCCTCAGACATTAATGTTACAGCCTGCATAGCAAAACCGATGTATTTTCCACCACTATATCCAGGGACATTGTTATGCATAAGAGTTTCGAGAATCTGTGTGTGTGTTGATGTGATGACAGGGAATTTAATTCCATCCTGCAGCTTTCCACTGATGCAGAGGGGGACACGACTTGGCAGCCTGTGGCAGTGGTGTTGCAGGTGAAGAAATGTGTCTACCTGCTCCTTTACCAATTTCAGAAAGCTGCCTCTCAGCAACATGAAACCTTTTTAAAGGTGTTTGCCCTACTAAGTTAAATACCACCATTCATTTTAGCATTAAAGCAATGAAATAAGTATTTTACACCTGATTTTCTTACGGTGGAAAATCCTTAAAGTAAAGCTTAGCATGAGGAATTTGTGATGCAGCATTCTGTTCAGGATGATACAACTCCTAATGATCCTTCATGTTGAAGAAAAACTATTATGAGACAAGGCACACCAGAAAATATTAATTACACTTCTTGGTGCTTGTGGCAATAATTTTGATTGAAATGAATTGCATCATTTATTAATATGAGGCTTGATACACTGTGTGGTGCTAAATATCCTTTCTACAAGACAAAAGTTCAGTCAGAACAGTATTATCACCACTCACCTCAAGGCTGGATGCTGAAAGCCAAGTAAGATTATCTCTGTCTGGTCTGAGGTTTTATTAGCAATGGAATCCACAGAGATTCCTGCAAATACTTTGGGCTCACCTAGTGGCTCTTCTCTGAGGTCCTTGGTGGTCTTAGAAATTAAGCAATCCTCCTAATATTTCTCTATTAACTTGGTGTATATTATAGAATATATTTTGCAGACTCCTAAAGCAAGGTGGGAAAGCTGACACTGCCAGCACGTGGATGTGTGATCAGGGGAGCAGCTCTTTGAAGCAGGTCCTTTGTTCCTGTTCTGGCTGTAGAGCGAGGCCCAGAGTCCAAAAGTCTTCTCTGTGCTTCCTGTTCTTGGATCAGCACTCTTCTCAAATTACTGCAGGATTTAGAAAATGAAAGGAAATGGGGAACGAATAGTCATGACTGTGAAAATAGTAGGATTTGTCAAGAGCTGAGTGAACCCTCTGTTTGCTCCTCAGAGGACTTGCAGAGTAATGGCCAACATGACACAGGCACATTCCAGAGCAGCTTATGGCCTCTCCATTCATGAAAAGTAAAGTGACTGAGGTAGATGAAGTCAAGGAATGTTTGAATATCATCTTCTTGCACATCTCAGTGATGGTCAGCAGATCTGGGAAGGTTTAGAACTGCAAACTGGGATTACTTTCTTGCAAGGGACATGAAAACTGGCAGAGCTCCAGATGCAGAATAAGGCTGTGCAGATGCTGAACTTCCAGCACATGAAATTTAGTGCATACTCACTCTTTGCTGCATTGGCACTGAGAGGTTAAAGGACTATTCACAAACCCTTCCTTCTCAGTGCTTTGAAAAAGTGAGATCTATTTTCTCTTACACAACATTGTGATTGATGCTCTACATAATGTCCTGCAAAATACTGCTGGTATTGCTCACTAGAATGTCATAATCTGACCCCCTGTATTAGTCTTACACGGACATTAACAAGACTTTTGCAGTTGGAAAAGACAGGTGCATTTGAGGTTAATGCTGAATTTATTGCCTCATTGTCTTTCCAAGTCTACCAGCAGGGGAAGAGCAGTAAAGACATATCTATTCTGTTTTTCTTCACTAAAAATAACTCTCAGTTTTAAACAGTTTTTTTTGCATCCTGAGGGTACAGTGTGAGACAGTCTTGAAATATTTCAGAACTTACTGAACAAATATGTCCTTACTCTACCCTTCAAAACATCCACAAATGTTTTAACCCCCTGTGTTTTTCTTGACATATCTTGGCCTACCCACATACAGAAACAGGAGCTTTAACAAATGATCTTTATTTTTCCATTGTAAATAGGGTAATTGTTCGTGATTCAAATTATTCTGATTTATGGATACAGCCTAGCACCATATTACGGTCAAAAAGAGAATGTCTACAAATCTATATGGATGGATTTTAGTCTTTCAGTTACAGGTGATAATAAGCTTTAAAAAATAAATAAAAATCTGTGTACACAGGTAGAGCTAATCATAGTATCTGTAAGGCATTTCCTGGTAGCCTGATAAACAAAAATACAACTATGGGATGAGTGTTTTCTGATAAGATGCAAAGTTAAAACCAGCCTGAAAACTTTCTTATAAAATTGAATGTCTGTCTTTCTTGCCTATTGTGTGAAATAAACTGCATTAATGTTACTTTATTTTGCATCTCTATTAGTATATTGCACATGATGCTTGAACAGATGTCATAGAGTCAGCTGTCAGTCATAACACCTTACATCTTGTATGTGTTACTGAAAATCTCTGGGTGATTTTAAATTTTCAGTAAGCCTGAGGAATCAAAACTTGGTAGGCCACAAAAATCATGAGGTTTTGTATCAGGAGATCTAGAAGAGTGTTTTTGGACTCCCCTTGAGTTTTTATGGAGTTTATGTTCTGCTTTGCAAGCAGGAGGAATTTAAATGAACCCTTTTTTTCTTTTTTTCTTTTTTCCTTTTCTTCTTTTTTCTTTTTTTTTTATCTTTTTTCTTTTACTTTTTATTGAAAGCTGAAACAAATAAGCAAAAACCCTGAAACTTTAAATAAGTAAAATGTCATAGGATAAGTACTGAACTATTTGGACACGACAACACTAAGTCAAACAAGAGTGCTATTGTTTTGTACAGACATCTCCCTATTTTTTTATTTTTTTAAAAAAAAATCAGGGCCAGATTGTGTTTTGCACATCCAAACCCATATTGAATAGTGGGGAAAGATCCATCAAATCATTTCCATTCTTTCCTGTGGTCAGTGTTACAAAGGGAAACCAAATGATGTTATAGGAGTGTCAAGTGGTTTTGCTTGTTTTGCAGAGTTGTGGTTATTGACAGCCACGGTCAAAGAGAGGTAGAGAGGAGCCCTTAGGGTGCCTGTTGTAGTTCAGTCTCTTTCCCTGATTGCAGAGTGCATTTTTACTTCAAAACAGGAATTTAAAAGCTATAAGACAGATGAGGATTTCTTTGAGAACAGTCCGAAGTCTCTAACTCCTGGCTTGGATGGGGTATGTCCAGTGCAGGCTGTGCCTGGTGAACATGTTGTGGGAGGGAGAAGGAATTATTCAAGCACGTGGGAAAATCCTATTTTGACAGTGTTTGGGGATAGCAATTTCCCATTTTGATTTTGCTACAGTGCTGTGAGTGTTGAATTAATCAGTATTACTTATGATTTGCACAAGTCAGATCTGCACAGGAGCAATCTTAAAGAAATGTCCTCTTTTTAGAGTTTATGTCCTCATATTTTGTCCTGGTAAAAAGAAAAGGCAGAATAAGTAACATATCTGTTTGGTTAGTAGGAGCAGAAGCATCAGAGCTCTGATGGACAGATCACTAAAAATAAACAGTGTCTCGAAATAATTTATAATGTATATAGACTTACACAGAGCAGAAGAATAATATCTTACATATAACTGCTTTAACCTTTACCTTGTGATTTTAAAAATGATCTTTATGATACCTACAGAGAGGCAGGAGCAGAAGTTGTAAATGATGACATTTCCCTCTCCCATGTACTGTGGCAGTGGGGACAGATAATGCTTTCTGTCTGGGTGCTTCAAATAAGATGCTTTACAGACATATCTCCCAAAAGGCTGGTGAAAGAAATGTAGGTCTTCATGGCCATGGATTTTGGTATACAAAGGAACTGGTCTCCTAAAAGTCCATGACACTTTCTGTAATCTTGGCTTGGACATGTATTTGAGAATTGAAAACTGGTGGGATCTTCTGGCATGGTCCCTCTCTGAGTGGTTTCCTGTGTTTCCCCCTGCCCTTGTACCTGCCTTCCTGCTGGTTTAATTTTCAAGTAACTGTTCAGGCCTATTCACTCTTCTTTAAGGTTTTTTTGGTTTGTTGTTGTTGTTGTTGTTGTGTTTTGGTTTTTTTTTTTAAATTTTTACTTGTAGCAGTTGAATGATAAATTATCTCACAAATGTCCCTCCTCTCATTATCGTTATTGATTTCTGTCAATTCATAGCAGAAGTTATTCATGGCAATGGCATTCTGGATTGATTCAACAGAAGGCTATCACATACACTCTAATGAAAAAGCTAACTTGACATTTCATCACTTAAACTTGCCTTTAACTCTTAGGCATGGATAGTCCCACAGGCTGTCCACTGGAGGAACTTGTGTTACCTGAGCTGAAAGCACTGAAAATACTGTACAAACTAACTAATATATTCAGGACAGAAATAGGAACAGAAGGCTACAGGAGCCTTGGTCCAGAGATGTATTTGTCAATTAGCAGAGGATTATTGTGTTCCATGTATTTTTTTAGCCTAGAATGAAATTAAAGGATTGTCAGAGGGGATTTGAACTAGATGACCTTTGAGGTCCCTTCCAACCCAAACCACTCTGTGATTCTATGATTCAAACATTAATAGGGAGAAATTCAGGCCCCATTAAAGTCAATGGGAATTTTTGCATTTATCAAGTAGGCCAGTATTGCACACATAATCTAAATGCAGATACCTGGAAGAACAGGGGAAGCAGACACAAATTCAGCAATGACGCTGAGGCCAGACACAATGATCCCCATGATGTTGCCTTCCAGTGAGCTGCCTACCAGCAGTGAAACCCCAGTGAAAAACATCTTTCAGAAAGTGCTTTCTGCAGCATTTTTTTCTGTCCTTGTGTATAAGTCAATATGCTGTTTAGAAAGGAAGGCTAAAGAAAAGTGCCTTGGTCTTGCTCTTGCACTAGTAGTGATTCATGACAATGCTGCAGAACTTGAAGCTGAAATAGTTGAGCTTAGCAGGAGGATAATGGGCTCTGTGGAGGCTGTTGTGCAGTTCATTTTCAGTGCTGAAAAGGACATTTTGGCTAAATCACTATCTGGTATTAGTTACTTCCACCTTTCTAAATTAGATAAAGTAAGGACAGTAATGACCAAGGGGGAGGAAAAAATGGTTTCACATTATCTTGTAGATCTTCTCCAAGTTGCATAGACATTTGGGAGAAAACTGTTATCTCTAAGGGCAGATTTTTCAGAGCTCAAAACTTGACATATTTCTGTGCATAGATAAATTAAACACAAATATGAGTTTCAGTGTGAAACACAAAGATCAGAAATGTATCTGCTATGATTTTGATATGCACAAATTCCTTCTAACATCTCATAAGGAATAATAATACTCATGAAAGTAGTTGACTGATTCTGAAGGATTAATAAAAATGTCTGTTCTTGCAGGTTTTAGATTTTATAGGTTTATATTTATCTTTTCTCCTCTCATTTATAGAATATCCTGCTTTTTAAATTAAACTACTAATTGATGTTTTGGGCGGGCCACTGTTGTTCCAGTGCCTCACCTGCACCCAATCAAATATTGCTTTCATTCAATGAGAGAAGAGCTGAAACCAATTTAATCAGTGGCCCTGTCAATGTGCACCAGCTGAGTATTTGGCCTGAAAAGAGGTAACATCCTTATTTTCCCATTTGCTGTATTTATCCCTAGAAAGGACTGCTTTTTGGGAAGTCTCTTTGAGAGCCTTGGTCAACAGGCAAAAATGTGAGTGTTCTTTCCAGTTTAAAGATTATTTAGTTTTATGGTACAAAGCAAGATGCTAAAATGTGTTCTCTGGGTATCTGGGTCAAGAACAGCTCAACAAAAAAACCCATGCAGGTGCATTTCAGATCTTTCTTCTTTTCAAAAAACAAGACTATTGTACAAGTTTTGTGCCATATAAATCTTACCCTTGTTCATCCTCTTTTAATATTTTACTAGCATGTTTTGTTCCTGAATGCTTTTCCACACTGCCATGAGGTACCAAGTGATGGTAGGGTTGGGAATTGCCATGCATAACTTCTGGTACACAGCTATGACAATAAATAGGTTTACCAGGTCAACTCCAACCTCTAATGCTTCTGGAAACATGAGAGTTCTGCTTCTCTGTGGAATGCAGAAGCTTGCTGACAAGAGCACATTTTTAAACCCACAAGCCTGAGTGGGTTTGAAACGTGTGCAGCCGACCTCTCTTGGTCCTAATGAAAACACACTTCTGGCAGCACTGGAATTCCTGCCATAAAATAATCCTGTCTTTGAGGGTTGTTGACTTAATGATACTCTGGACTCCTCTTTTCTCTCCTAGTGTGCCTGATTTTTTTGTTCCTTTTTTGTCACCATGACAGCCAGTGACAGACCTGTGCTCCACCTCTGTTTAACTTCTTGCTTCCTTTTTGATAATTTTGAATGCTTAGTTTAAAGCATCTCATACAGCTCAGCAAATGACCTATTTTTAATGACTCATTTCAGTTTTAGCATCCCCCTCCTTACTAGTGGACCATCCAATCTCTCAGAATTGTCTATGTCATAAACTTTGCCTTCTACACTTATTTAGTGCAAAGTAAATGTAAATTATTTTTACAAAAAAAAAAGTGTCATTGAAGAAATGAAATATAGAAAAATATTCATCTTCACCTGTAATTTATTAGCTTTCTCACTTAGCTCTGGTGTGTTCATTTTTCATGGTTCAAAAGACCTGTCCTTCTGCCTGGAAGCTTGAAGCATTATCCCATTATCACTAGGGATCAATATGTAATTTTACCTCCAAAAATACTTCTGAGAGATCTGTTGTTCCCATGGCTGCTCCTGGATATGCTCTTAATTATAGTCATGACTAATTCTAACAAGTTGGACAATATTAATTCTGTATTGCTATGAAATATCTTTCCCAGCTGATTTAGAAAATTGGGTCTCTTTAACTATAGCTGTTTAGGTGAATTGTTTAAAGTGCTGGCACACGGCTGTAGTTGTATGAAATTACAAAGTCTCATGTTTAAGTACACATTACTGGAGACAGCTTGGGATAGCCACTTTATCTTTAAAATATCAAATTTGTGTGATTCCTTCTCTAGTTCTTGTCAGTTCTTTACTTGAACTTCTAGCAAAAGGTGAGGAACTCGTTTGAATCTGCCTGCCATTTGGCATGCCTGAAGCTGCAGCTCTGGACTGAAATTTAGAAATTTATGGCCAGAAATTCAGATTTTAAAACTGCAAATATCAAGGCTGGATCTAGCTCCTAAACATAGCAAAATCCATGCATTGTTAAATTTGAAAGCCTGGATTACCTTTGACTACTCCTTGGAATCATGCATTTAGATAAAACCTGTCCTGTAAATAATCATATTTCAGATGATATTTCTGAGGGAGGCAAACAATATCTCTTTGTACTCAGCAGGTTGAAATGAAACAATCCTCAGCTCTTTTGCAGTCAGGGAGAGGCAGCAGTGGCTGAGACATGCAATGCCATTTCACAGCCCCTCTTGATAGGCTGCTCCTTGAGAAAGAGCAGCAGGGCCTTTGCCTGTGACTTCCAAGGACCTGCTTCCCTCCACTGCAGAAGTCAAGGGCTGTCATCTCACTCCTCTTTTCCACCACTGTAAAACAGAAGTATCTCAACCACACTGCCAGCTGAGCTAACAGTGCAGCCACAGAGCCCCCAGCTGCTGCTTCATCTCCCCCAAATAGGCTTTACCTGAATTTCTAGGGGCCTTGCAAGTCACAGCTATGAGCCCCCCAACTAGCATTGTAAAATGGCAAACGTTTTACCATCCTGCAGGCTGAAATAACTGGAAAAAAAAAAAAAAGTTGATACTTAGTTTTTTTATCTCTGTGTGTATTTTTTTATTATTTAATTTACTCTGTTCATCTTCTGCTTATATTGTACGGTGGCATAACAAAACCAGTTTTTCTATCTTTAAACCCTTAAGGAAGAAAGTATGAAGATATGATTGTTACAATAGATTTTTCAGGCTTCTTTTTTATGGGTGTGAGAAGAATTTTTTGTGACAGCAGATTTAGGGGAGAGGAAAGAGGCAGGAAAAGGGATGAGTGCTGATGAGATTGATTGCTGCTACTGAACAGTAAAAAACTGCGCTTGAGGATAGGAGAGAGAAGCTGTGTTCTGGACAAACCTCTAATATTGCTCTGTAAAGCAGAAAACCTAAATTAATCCTGTGTTTGGTTTGAGATTTATGGCTTGTAAAGACTAAATGTACAATTTTACATTTTTTCCTGTCCATATATGACAAGCTGAAGTTTAAGTATTCCCTCTTATGCCTTTAAATAGTTCAGGCTTGTCTCTGAGGGGAATATAGCAGATGTGCAAAGGGGTCCCAGTGCTCACTATAGAAATGCTCTCCAGAGCACTGTGAGCTGACAGGATTGCAGTGCACAGGGCTCTGCCAGAAACACGAGGATGGGCACTGAGACCAGGGGGAGCACAGCCAGGACACCCAGGCAGGTGCCTTGTGTGCAGCTGTGATGCACAGAGACACGTCCTGGCCTCTGTGTGTGCCATCAAATCCCTCACCAGGGGACGTTTAATATCTTTCACTGGCTACATCAATTGCACTCTGAGGTTTTTATGACATTTTCATGTCTGCCTTCTCTTCCGCCTTCTTTGCTCCGTGCCCCATTTTTCATGAGAGCAAATTCCTCCCCTCTCTCTCCTGATCCTTGGGAAAAAAAAAAAAATCATTTTTATGTAATTTGCTTCTCATATTTTCTCTTCAGTACCTGCGGCAGCTGCTTTGCAGGTCCCCTGCTGTGCAAATCGCCCTTCACAGAGGAAGATCTTCCTGTCAGGGACTGACAAGAGGTGCCAGGAGCAGGCTACGAGACTTTTGAAACCTGTGAGTTGGCAAATCAGCAGGTACTAGTGTGCAGTCCTGGATACGCCCCTAGCATTAGTTCCTGACTTGTATCAAAGAGTTTTTTGGATGATATGGCCCACAGGCAGAGACTCAGGTTAAAAGGAACACAGTGTCTGGCTGCATCTATCATCTAGGTCTTCTTGTTTTAAATATAATGACATCAGTGATTCCTTCTTGGGGAGGATTTTGACTATTTTGACTTGTGTTTTGTTGTTGGGTTTTTTTGTTGTTGTTTTGTTTGTTTGTTAGGGGGTTTTTCTTGTTGCTGTTTTTATTTTATAGGAACTGTGTTTACAACAGCCTAAACAAGGAGAAAATATTCTTAGTACTAAAAGGCTCTTGTTTTTCTTCTCCAAGGAAATAAAGTTGTCTTTTGTATTTTCTGAGGCTGACAATATTGAAGAGGCTAAGAAACATGATAAATGGAGGGAAAGAAGGAAGAGATCTGCTGTAAGTACCATTTTCTTTAGGGAAAGACATGGGGTTTTTAGGTGGGACTGGGAATTCTCCGAACAGTCCTCTCTCCTTGATGTACAGTTAAAGGCAAAGGTTCTGGAGGGGCTTGGGAACTTGGTTTAGCTACTGAACCATCTTAAAGAGGTTTAAAATCAGTTCTAAGTGAAAGCACTTTGCAGAAGAAGGTGTAGCTTTCAGGCAAAACAACACTTGAATCAAATGCAGAATAAATAGCCTGAGTAAAGGACACAAAATTTGGTCCACTGTGATCATTTGATCTGAGTGGCTTAAGGCTTTGCATGCTTCATACTTGCAAACCAGTTGTGAAATGCAGGAAATACAAGTAGCCGTGGTCTGACATTTCCCCATCTGTTCCTAATATTTAATAATTTGCTCTCTTCTCTGAGCATATTACGTTTATTTATAAATTTAAAAAATATGTTTTATTTTATATAATGAGCTTTAAGCTATAATGAATGGCCTTTTTGCTCTGAAGTGCTCAAAGCACCCTCCTTTGCCAGATGGAGGGTATTAATTTTTCTGGAGGAATTTATGTATAAGGTACAGATGGACAAGACACAGTTTTAGCACACCAGGCTTTTGCCTTGCTGTTCTGTGTGTGTTTCTGTTCTCTAGAGCTTCTGTGCAGTGAGTGTTTTGGAATGCCTAAATTCTTTTTTGCTTTGCTCTGAGGATGGTGAAAGGTGAGAAGTAAACCCTGGTTGTCACAGCTGAGATCAGTGCTTTATCAGCTATTAAAAAAAACCCCTTCCCTTTGAAAAGCTTGCTAAGAATTATCCTCACCATCAGTATGAATTTTGCTGTTGAGCTGAACAGCACTAACCACAACTAAACTGAACTTCAGCTAAGACCAGCTTTTGAAATATTTTAGGAAAATCTTGTTGTCACATGTGAGGTTATAAATGATACGGGGAAGAAGCAGATATTGGATCTAAATGCCTGTGTACACAAAAAGTGCCAGAGCTCAAGCTGCAGGTTTATGCTGATAGTTCCCCATTTTAGGGACTGCTGGGTCCATGCCCATTCTGGGAGTGGGAGGTGTATGGTTCCATACTGTATGCCCCAGAATGTTACACTAAATGCTCACCTAAATAACTCTCTGGCCTCTGTGCTTCATAATATTGGTTTCTACAGCAGCCTCAAGTGTTTTCACTCTGTAGCAACTATCATTTTGAGGATGTTTCAAACTGAAATCTAAGTATCTGAAATCAGAATATACCACAATCTGCTCCTGCACCAACTGATTTTTATGTATCAGTCCAGTGAAGTGAATGAAAATATTTGTATACATAAAGATTGAACCTGTTTAGGCTTCTGTAAATTTTGTGACTATGACATAAAGAATAGTTTAAGAAATCTATAGAAAGCATGAAATAATTAAAAACTTATGGGTTTATCTTGTGATAGTTGTCAAAAGAAATTTTCATCAAGTAGCAGTTTCCAGGAATGACATACATCAGTGTGAGGACTGCCATTAGCCAGCATTTTTCACTGCTGTGACCCTGCTGATGGCAGGATTCCAACCAAAGGTATCTGTCCTTCCAGGTGTCTTGGGTGGCAAAGTAGGCTTGGGACCAGGAAGATAAAATCTCTTGTTATTTAACCAGAAGCAAAGTACCAAATCAAGCAGCAGGGGTTATGATCTGAGCTTGGTGATCAGGAGTGGTACTGTGAAAGCAGATCTGTGAAATGGTGCGTGGTACCATGGTGGGGAAGTCACTGACTGCTCAGTGTGAGCAGGAAATGCCACTGGAGAGGTCATTCACCTCTGTGCCCAGCAATTCTGAGGGGTGCAGCCTGCATTTCTAGCATTAGATTTGTAGAATGATGCTAAAAATTGATGAAATGTAGGCATGGGGTAGCAAGGAAAGCCATACATGGGCTCAGTGGGGCTCTGGCCACAGGATCTGTAACTGATCCTGAGTCCCCACTGAGCCTTTGTCCATGGGGGTTCCTGTGTCTTGTTCCAAAACAAAGAAATGCTAACTGCTCTTCATTCTGGGGAGGGCCTTCAGGGACAAGGATTCTATCTTCCAGGTTTTGCATTGTTGTTTTTTATGGTAATGGAGTCTTTTTGCTCCTTTCCATGCAGTACTAGGAAAAACCATTTCTCCACTTCATTACCTTGGGTCTCTCAAGGATAAAAACAAGTACAACTTAAGTGAAATTGAAGCACTGAAGATGCTAAAAGCAGTATGAGTTCTTCCAAATTGAATAATGTTGTTAAAAAATAATTACTGCTGAGATTGTGGTATCTCCCAGCTATATCAGACACATCCCCAAATTCTACTTCACTGTGGTCTGTTAAACCCTTAAGTGCAAGTCTGTGTAAAGGCACTTGGGAACATTAATTCACAGCTACAGTTCATTCAAATGGATTTTTCTGAGGTTTCCTGTTTAGGAAAGCCTAAATTTATTACAAGAGGTCTGGCTAACAGCCCTGAAATGGAACTGATCACAAGAATAAGCATTTCTATGACATTCCTGCTACAAGCCCTCACCAATATTTCTCCTGTTAGTCCCATCCTTTGTATCCTGAAAATAACACAGGTAAATCCCCAGTCCTTTTCACATATTGAAAAACTTTCTAAGTGAAAGGAATATCATAATAAATCATCAAGTATAAAAAGTTGCTTTGGCTAAGATGTTTCCCAGAAGTAATACAACAAAATTTAATTCAATTGATTTCCCTGGAAAAACTCTAATATGTCTCTGCAGCAATTCTTCAGCGTGTTTTGCTAGGTTTCCTATCATTTCAATTTCAGGAATGGCTTTTTGGAATAGTTTTCACAGAAACCACTGAAGGAAGGAGGCATTACCTGAATGAATAATAATCATAATATGCTGAGCAGACGGTGCAGACATCTAGGATCTAATTTCTGCTAGATTTGAAATGTAATCATTCAGCTGCCTTTACATTTTCTGTGTGGGGAGAACAAAAACATCTTTGGAAAACTGCCAGCTTTCCCTCTAAGTTTCAAGCATTTTCCAAACAGACCTTTGAGATTTTTTTGTTTTCTTTTGCCAAAGAAAAGTCGATAGTGTTCTTAGAGCTAAAACATTTTGATGTGGAGCTGCAGTACAATTTTCACTTTTAAAATTTAATTTTCATGTTGAAAATTCTTGCAGTTTGTAGGATACTTGGAAGTTTCCAGTCAGATTTTTTTGGAAGAAGAGTAACATGAAAAGAGTAATGATTATCTTGCTGAAAATGAATAGAGATCCAGTTTTTGATTCACAGTGCAGCTTGAAGAAAGCCATTCTGGATTTCTGCCTATATTGTGACAGCAACTGAGACGTGTATATCATGTTAAGTCTTCTTTATTTCCTTTTATTTTTTCACTTAGTTTTTTTTTTATTTCAATAACTGCCACCTTTTTTTTGTGTGCACTTTCTTTTTAAATTTTATCTCTATGTCAGTATTTCATTATTCTTATAAATCCCTTCCTTCTTCCCTCGTAATTTTAAACCTTCCTAGATTTATTTAACTTCTTTCCTTCATTTTTTCCCCTTGTCTTTAACATTCCTTTCTTTAATTTCTTCTTCCATTTTTTTTCCCCATAAATTCCTTTCTTAAAAATCCTGCACTCTGTATACTTTTCTTTCCCAGTGGAAGAGAAATAGTGAGGAGGCTGCTGCTGTCAGAGTAGGTTACAGATGTATTTTGGGTGTGTGTGGCAGGGTTTTGGTAGTGGGGGTTTCCAGAGGTGCCTTCTGTGAGAAACTGCCAGAAGTTTCCCCCACATCCAGTGCAGGTCCAAGGGAAATCCAGCACTGGCCAAGGCTGTGGGGAAAATGTAGCCAGGGAAGAAGGGAGGGTGGGAAAAAGGTGTTTTAAGGTTTAGTCTTTATTTTACACTATTGATCCAGAAGCCTTTTGTTACCATTCCTGGTGGGCACTTGTTCCCTTAGGAAGAGAGTGCTGAGGGATGGCAGCTGTAGTTTCAAAATGCAGTTCAGCCTGTGCCAAACAGAGCAGCTGTCTCAGCTAACAGATATTGGATGTTTGGTTCTTTCTATTTTCCAAATTATTTAATTGAATTGTGCATTTCAGAATACTGCAGCCTGTGGGTAGCAGAATAGGAGAGAGGTGGAAGGGCTGGAATTCAGGGGGAAGCCTAGCTGTGGACAGCAAAAAGGACTTGTCTGGCTGAGTGCTGGGTTAATGTGCATAGCTGAATGTCTCAATAACCTCCTTTTGTCCTTCTCTGAAGGACACTCTTCATATTGCCATCTCCTTTCCTAATTTGTAGATTTCCTTTCCTCCCTGATTCAGCTTTGACAATGAGCTTTGCTGTGTAGGTGTGGGAATTATCCATACATCAAACAGTGTCTCTTGAAATACCCTGGAAAGTTTTGACACATAGACAATTTTTCACCTGGTACTTAGGTCTTTCTGAGGTGGCCCTAAAGCAGAATCAGTACTGTTCCCACAGTCATAAAGATTGAAGAGCAGACTTTTTCCACAATATCCTAGAGCTTCCAGATCAGTCTTTTGAGGCTACAAACCTTCAGGTCATCCCTGCCTCCTGCCCAGGCACACACCTGTGGAATCTCTGAGACATGGCTCTGTTTTGTTGCAGGACTGGATGTTACAATCCCTTGTGTTGCTGAGGTCCTTTCTGAGTTTCAATCTCTACCAGCAAGTTGCTGCTAAACTCCCTTTTCAATAGTCAACTGTGAAATTTGTAAAAATAGGCCAAAAATGTGTCCTGTTTTTTATTAAAATGCACAAAATGGACAGTTCACGTGACAAAATCCATAAAAGAGCTTTTGTTTTGAATACAAGAGGCACTGTTTCTCTGCAGGTGTTTGCAGGAGGGAAAGCTGCAAGGGTAGCATTTGTCAGCTTAAATAATAAGCACAGACCTGTGTATCTTCCCCCACCAATGATTCTTCCAGTGGATATGATCATGATGGAAATTGAATTCAAACATCAGCTTATTCCCATGCTAATTAGTGCACTCCCTGGCTCTCTCACAAGGTAACAGTAATCCAAACAGAATCAAAAGCAACTTCTGCTGGGTTTTGGTGGTTAACACTGTAATTGTACTGTTTTAGAAGAATGCAGCCCTAAGAGAAGGCGTGAGTGTGGCTTTGGAGGTACGGCCCAGACTCAGGGCTGGTGTTAATTGGTGCTCAGCCGAGAGAAGCTGCCTCGGGGTGTCTTTCTGTTTATGTAGCTCCACTCTCCCCTAGGCTGCTTCCCTGACTTAATCCCTCCCCTATCCAGCTTAGAAATGCATTTCTTTTCCTCATTTAAGATTCTGTAGACCCTTCATATTTAGTATTAGTATAAAGAGGAAACAGAGCCCCAGGAGAAAGATCAGAGTTTCTGTTCTGTCGAGGCATCAGAGTCATTCTTCCCTTAATGAAGAGGAACAGCAGGATGGATAAAAAATCAATGACTTAAAATAAATTGGGCTTTTAATTTCACTTTAAAAAAGTCTTTTTTG
Organism: Hylia prasina; assembly: GCA_013397195.1. NCBI lineage: Eukaryota > Metazoa > Chordata > Aves > Passeriformes > Sylviidae > Hylia > Hylia prasina. The sequence goes on along the minus strand of VYXD01000337.1, from coordinate 158,149 downwards.
AGTGAAACTTCAAAATTAAGTTTTAAACCCACATTGAGTCCAATTTATTCTGATGCATTAAATAATTCGAAGTTTTTGAAAAAACCCAACCCCAAACCCCATAATATGTTGCTGGCAATGTGCTCACATCAGGTCAGTGAATCAGTACTTGTTACCAGTAAAAGAACACTGTTCTACGTTCCATTTGCTCAATTTCATTCAGTGATTAAAGTCAACATGTAGAACACTGAGAGATGTTTTCATTGTGTATTCTTCAGTTATCTTCCTAAAAAAGATAATTATATTAATTTTTTGTCTCAAAATTAAATATATCCATTTTGCCATATCTGTCACTGACTCTCTGAAAAAGCAGGATGCTTGTTTACTATAAGCATAATGGCTGGAAACAACCATTGCAAGCCAAGCCTTCCTTTGTTGATTAAAGCAATTAATTTGAAAAGGAAGATGTAGTTTGATAAAATTTACAGCCTACTGTAAATTTTCCCCTTGGATTAATTTTAATTTATAAATGTTGCATTATAATCCACATTTTTGTACATTGTTACCTTCTGTAATTGCTTTAATAGACGTGTATAGTTAGAAAGCCCTGTCTGCAGACAAAATGAAATGGTTATACTTAATCATAAATCAACATGCTTTGTAAATGACCAGCCTGAGATAACCAGCCTCACTTTAGGAAAATAACAGGAATAGTGATGCAAAAGAAGACAAAACCAAATCAGTTTTCTGCTTGCTGACTTAAAGGTCATGATTCTCTATCACATTGTTCTGTTCTCAGCCTTCATATAACTTGCTAAAGCAGCCACAGATTCAGTTTTAATGTGCAATCAACCAATAACACGTTATAGGACAGGTTATTCACTGGAAAAATGACACTGCCACCACCTTTTGGCATGCCTTTGACACTTGAAAAACAAGAGTCCTAGACATCTGCCATGGAGAAGGATGGTGTGTGGGCAGAGCCTGCTCTTTGATTCACACACATCCTTGATTTCTCTTTCATTCCAGGAAGGGAGACTACCTGTCCTTCCTTAGCAAGATGTGCATGTGACCATTATCTGGGCCAGAGAAAACACACAGCAGCCCCTGCAGATGAGGTATTGGCCAGCAAACCTGCAGGAAACATGAATGGGTGGAAGAATTTGCTCAGAAGGCTGAGCAGATCTTCACAGCCCAAATTAAAGTATTACCACTTATTTGGGACTTGATACATGAACTCTTTATTTGATCCGCTGAGTTTATTCGAGTTGTTTTCAGTGTCAGTAATGGAAACATGTCCATGGTTGTAGGAGCTGAAGCTGTGCTCAATCTGCCTTCAGGACTCACTGACAGCCTTTGCACCAGCAGGTAAAATTCACTTTGGACCTGTAAAGATCCTGGCAGATGCTGAAAAAAGCAAAAGTGGACTGTCATTGAGCACTGCAGAGTGAAGGCCTAATCTGGATTTGGATTCTGATTTTTAACACTGCTGTAGCATGGGCAGGGGGGAAGCTCTTTTCCAACATGTGCAATGTGTGTGTATGAAAAGGCAATGCTGCTGTGCAGAGAAAGGAAGTCCCACATTTGCACATGCAGTTGTTTCAGGATTTACCCCAGTAAGAACTATTGATGGCAGTAACATTTCTGCTTACACACCAATATCCTTGTTTCTTTTGTAAAAGCTTTTTCCCCCTCCTCCCCCGCTCCCATCCCCCTGTTGTCTTTGTGCCTAGTATTTTTCCACACTTTATTTCCTAAAAGACTAGCAGGTTTGACGATGCATTGTGATTTCTTTTCTACAGGGCTTTATGAAGGAAGCTGGAGGCAGTTCTCATTAGTCTCACTGACATCTTTTATCACTTATCAGAGGAACAAGCAAACGGAGAGCAATTCCTTTGATCATGGCAAAAGTAGAAAGAGTATTAAAAACCCTATGAAGATTCACTAAGTAGAAAGTGGAAAAGACAGTCTGTGGCATGTTTCAAAGTAGTAACATGATTTAAAGTTGCCAGATTTGCTTGTATATATTAAAGAATTGTTAATGATGCTACATTTTACATGCATCCTTAGGTCTTTGTTTTTTTGTTTTCATTTGTTTTTTTTTAACAGGCAAAGGAGTTCTTAGGTAGAATAGATGGATTAGATCAATTGAAAAATATCTCTAAAAGGTGAGCTGTGTCAGAGAGGAATTCTGTGATTCAATGAAAATTCTTGAAAATAAAAATAAGGTTGTAACAGTAGCACAATAGATTGAAAAAGAAACTTGCTCTCATGGGAGAATGTTAAGAAATCTTAAGAATTCCTTTTCTTTAGGAGGTATTCTGTGGTGAATCAATGCATGTTTGTGAAGACTGCATACAGGAACTGCAATGCTTGCAATTATCTGTGTATACCTGACTGCCTAGCTCTGACCTGAGTGCTGCTGCTTCTTCATTCTGTGGAGAAAATAAGACTTTTTCAGTGGTTCAGAGTATTGATTCACCTACCACGATGTCCTTGTCTTGTGCTTTACATCATTACCAACAGGGCATGGACAAAGACAAGTGCCTCTACCTTCCTACCCACAGCTAATGAGCATTATGTACTCCAGATCCACTGGTGTTTTTCTGTATGGCTGCAGTTCCGGTTTCCACTGATGAAAAATCCCTTCTCAGTTTCTATGTGGTGATCAGCTCATATCTCAAAGCATGAGCTTTGATTCAAATTGCCCTTAAAAATCCATTTCTCAACCTAGGAAAATACAGAGATCGCAACTATTTAGGCAATTTTTCAGCATGGACTCTTTGCTAACCTTGTCCCTGCAGCATTTTTTACTACCATAGCTAATTTTAACTATGTTGATTTTGATTTGGATGCAATGTAATGCAATACATTTCTATAGCACCTCTTGTGCAAGCATCCCAGAGCACTTTCTGATCAAGCTAAAATTAGCTCAGAACTACATACAAATTCCAAAAAGATTCATTTAAAACAAACCCCAAAACAACTGAGAAAAACCCACCAACTGATAAAGAGAATGTAGAAGTTTGTGCAGTCAGTTCAAAGTTAAAACAATGAGAAGGGCAAATTCTCTCTCGTGCTACAGTGAGAGGATGAGGTAATTCCAAGTATGGCTTTCTAGCAAGCTTGGGGTGTGATTGTCCAAGCAGAGCAATGCACTGCACTGACTCTGCTGGCCAGAAGGAATTGCAGGAGCGCTGTGGGTGACCTGGAGGTGGCAGGTGAAGCAATACACGGTGGGTTATCAGATCTCCCTTTATGTACACATTGTTCTAACCTTTGCTGCCTCTGATAAGGAATGGGAAAGCCACACAATTCTTTGTGATACGTGGCCTCGGTCATCCATAAGGATGACAGTGGGAGAAATAAACAAATAGCTTTGAGGGACATGACTCATAGATCCAAAATGATCCAAATGTTTTTGCAGAGCAAGGAGCCTGGAGATAAAGGAAACTTCAATTGGTTTCTCAGGATTGAAAAAAGAAGATTGTTGCCAGAAGCTGTCAGGAGGGACAGGGTGACATGCTGAGGAAGGAGGATAAGAGTTACTTTTTCTTTTCCTAGACCTGGAGATCTTAATGAAAATCAGACTAGCATATGACCTCTTTTATTGTTGCAAGAATTCCTTTGATCCTTCTCTTTTCAATAAGCAGAATGTCTCTTTTAGGCAGTAATTTGATCATTGCTATTGTGTCTTTGTGGAAGAGAACTGTAGGTTGTGAAGATACATCAAAATAGCAGAGAGATGGTGCCTGAAATAGGTGCTGGTGGTCCAGACTAACAGGAAGGGAACTGAAGGTAGGTAGTTCACTGCTCTTACTAATCGTGGTCCTCCTGCATGTTTAGTATCAGATAGGCCTGCCCTGAAGGTCACACTGGGGGAATTCCACCCCCACGGCTTGTCCTGCTGCTTTCTAAGCCATGAGACAAAGGGTATCAGTGGTAACCTCAAATCATGGCAGCGTGACCAGTGCAGATGCTTTAGAGTCATCTTCAACAGGCAGGAAAGCCTGAAGTGGCAATAAAGAAAAGGGAGAGATGTTTTAAAGCTGCACTGTTAGAAAAAACTGTGTTTGAAATCTGGCATTTCTTAAAAAACAGAATGAAAAAATACGTAGAGAAAAGTCAGAATTTTTAAATGCATCTGTACAAGGAGACATAAGCTCTTGTAAGCATAGCTAATAGATTGAGCAAGTTGCACTTTTTGCAGAGATGTGCTTTCTAACACTTGATGGCCCAGACTGTAGCTGAGCATTTACTGCAGGGTGCAGCTGAGCATGTATGTCTGAAAAAAAGCTCAGAGGCTGAGCTTTTTAGGTTTCTAAGGCTGTGTGTGCTGTTGTGAAATCAAGAAGTTTACCAAAACAAGAAGAAAAATTGTGGAGAGGGAATGCATTCAGACTACAGTGTTCAGTGAATAAATCCCATCTGGGCCTGGGGACAGACCAAGAGCACAGGTCAACTGGGAAGGTGAGGGCACCTCTGGGGCTTCTCCTGCTGCAGCCAGTCCTGTCTTTATGCTGTAGTGACTCAATTGTCAAAGGAGGCAATGGTGAGGGGACAGATGGTCAGTGTTAGAGACTTAGAGACCTTTCCATGGCTAGTAAATCCACTTTGCTCCAAATATAATTGCAGTGTCTGAGGCAGAGAGAATGGGATGGGAGGAGGGAGCAGAGGGGTCTCTGGAACCACAGAATGATGTTGTGAAACAGATGCAAAATAGCAGCTATAAATACATCCAGTGGAATGACTGAACCTCTGCAGTGACACATAATCTGCCCAGCTCTACCTCATGGGTGCTCTGACAGTGGTTAGCTGTGTAGCTGTGCTTTGTCTCAACTTCACACTGGATGCTTTGGCCGTGTTACTGCTCCCTCATCCTCTCTGGTGTGAGCATCAGTGGCCAGCATGGGGAAAACAGCCTGAGATGAAAGAATAGCCTTCTGCCTTCATGCTCTGCCTCTTACGTTAGGTTTTGAAGGGGCTTGGGGTGGCAGCAGCAAACAAGGGTTGTTTCAGAGTGTTCTGCCTTCCAAAAGGAAAATGAGCTCCTTTTCCTATACAGAAGATTTATATGGCAAATTAGGTCAGTTATCATTAAGCTACTGCACAGCAGGACAGATCATAATTTTAAATACATTTCAAATCTAAGTACATGTAAAATACATTCTGATGCAGTACAAATCAAGCCTCTTACAGTTGCTACATGGGCCAGTCAGATGAACATAGAGCATAATAATCAAGGAATAAGTTAGCTGGGCTTACTGCTTTTGTGAAGACTATATAATTAATACTGCTGTTTTTATTTACTTATAAACAAATATCCTCACTGCTATCTTCTTAGGATAAGAAAAGTACAAATGCATAAACCAAAACCAGATTTCCCTGTCTCTCTGGGGTACTGTTTTTACCAGGAAGATCTGCATGACCCTTTGTTCTCCAAAGGAGACAAAATGAATGAAAACTTATACCCTTATGTAACTGATCAACCATTTGTTTCTTTTCCTAGATTTTTAAAATATCTTCCTGTTTCACAAATAACAAACTTTTTTTCCTGGTTGCACCTTTTTGAGTCTCTTTTTTTGATCATCACAATCTGGTTTCATGGCAGACTTTATAATCTCATGGCACCAGAGCCCTCTGCCAAGGTTTATGCAGATTTAAAGCCTGGATTAAACTCACCCACTATTTATAAAATGTTCTGAACATATGAAACTCTATAAAAGCACTGTATCCTTTTTTTCCCCTTTTTTTTTCTTTTTTTTTTTTCTTTTCCTTCCCTTCCATGATTTCTGGAAGAAACTGAATAGGAAGGAGGCAGACACCCCTTCAAAGCTTTCACCTCCTGAGACTATTTTTTCAAAGACTTTGGCAAAGTCTTCCTGCTTTTTACTGCCTCTGGACTGCCCAGCTCCCTCATGCTGTTTCTAAAAGCTAGCAGATTCTGCAGACACCTTTTGTAAAAAAAATATATCTTGATGTAGGGGGAGGGTGCTTTCAAACTCTGGTCTGCAGCTGGCAGTCTGTAGGGGGAGAAGACAGTCTCCAAATCCACCCCATCCCAGCAACTTGATAAAAATCATTAGCACAACTCAAGGCCTATGCTGGACCTGCTGTGCTTCTCTGGGGCTGCTTCCAAAACCATTTCTGTGTTTTGCTGTTTAAAGCACAGATAAAGGAGGTGACTGGGAACTATGGTCCAGGTTTAATCATCACTTCTTCCCCTTCTGTGTGATCAACCAGAGGTCAGCACTCAAAATCAAAACATACCTATGGATATGCTGTGTATTTAAGCCTGTACATAAATTAACTGATGTATTTTATAGTAGTTGGACTCAAAACAGAATCAGATCTCGTTTTCATACTCGGGAGTGCAGCTTTTTAAAATGGAGTCATTGAACTTTCCCCAGCACTATTCAGAAGGCATTATGGGCCCATTTATTTTTACTTCCCTCCCCCCATTATTTGATAGTTCTTTTAAGAGTTGTGAGTTTTACTTGGTTCCTTTTGATCAGGAGGAAAAGGTACTGTAGGAACTGAGACGCTGCAGTGATTCTGGCTTTGAACTCACCAGGTCTAAAAGCCTGCAAGAACATTTTCTCTTTCAGCTTTCCAGCCAGCTCCTCGAGCTGCCTGATAAAGGGCTGTGGTAAATTGTCCTGAAGGACAGCTGGAAAGCAAGGCGCTACAATCTGAACCCACAATGGAGCTGAGACATATATATTTAGTTTAATCACATTAAAATTTAAATGTTAGACTTTAGAGTAGATTTTTTTTTTTTAAAGTCATTTAAAAAGTTCACTGTTCTGTTCCCTTGAGCTGGCAGGGTCCTGAGCTCCTGAAAATGCTGCGGCTCCATCTAGTGGCACTGCAGCCCCTGCCAAGCCTTGGGAATCGCTGGACCCAGGGAAAATAGTGGGATTTAAATCCCGCATTTTCAGTAAAATTCTTCAGTATTTCCCATCGGTTATCACAGAGTCTCACACTCTCTGGAATGAAAACTATTTAAATTACACTAGTTTAGAGACATTAGTATATAGAAGTTCATCCAGTGTATTTCTCTGCAGCATTTTTCTGAATAATCACAGACTTACACATGTATTCCTATTTCTAATAAAAGAAGGTTGTATGTTTAAAACTGACACTCTTTATATATATATATGTATATAAAACCGTGTGGTGCTAGTAAAAGTAACTTTGATCCAAATTTCTTAAGCACTTGGCAAACACTTAAGCATCAAAACATTCAAATTTGCTTGCACTTTCCCCTCATCAACCATCTGTCCATCCACAGTGTAGAGATTGTGCACATGTTTGTACACACATTAGAACTTATTCTGCTCTCAACTACGTTATAACTTAATTTATTACAGTGTAGTTACTCTCAGCTCTTACTGGTCTGACATGAAAGTTTGTGTCTTGTGTATCTATAGAGCATACACACATTCACCAAGTGTGATGAGCATATGCTGTAATGTGATCTTAATGTAAATAGGTTGGTTCTTTGGGGTTCTCACCTCATCCAGATGGGAATTGACATTCAGCATTTTACACCATTACAACTGTGTTTAGTTTTTCAACACATCTTGCTCCTGCCTTTGATCTAATAAAAAAATAAACATTCTTGATTTGATTTGCTCAGCTGCCGTCTCAGCCACGAAACCTAGATTTCATCTTGTGTCCTGAACTCTTCTCCCATGCTGATTGTACAAATCTGTTGAATTCAATAAATGTATTTAGCCTTATTAAGATTCAGGAAAGCAAATATTATCCTCCAGTGATGCAGCAGATAACAGGAGTTAATAACAAGTATGTGATAAAGATCACAGGATTCCCTGTAAACAAGATGCTGCATTGCACAGAGAGCATCTTGTCTGCATATGTTTCATAAGTAACTAGGCATCCTCATGGGCTTCTTTAGTTATTTTAGAAAGTTGTGTAAACAGTATTATCTACTTAATGCCCCAAATGATATCATAATTGATATGGAAATGGGGCAAAGCTCAATAGATCGTAATGCAACTCTCCATGGACTCTTGGAGATGATCTGCCCAGATTTTATTTAAATTTTCTTCTCACTTGTATGCAGCCTGTGGTTTGTCAGACATGCTAAGCAGATGTTGGTTGGACAGCATTTTGTTTTGTTTTTTTTTTTACCTTTTTTCCTGGGAAAAAGTTGATTGTGAATTTATGCTTGGATTGTTATCTGTTGTAGGTATACTTCAGAGACATCAATAGCAATTGGAAAAGTCAGACCATGCAGCAAAGCTCTGGTGTGCTGTGTGCTGTTGTTGGGAAAAGTGGATAATAACAGTTTACTGATGTCTCCAGTACTCTGTAGTGGCTGTGTGATTCTTCTTGTTTAGAAGAATACAAGAGCACTGGAAAGAAATTCCAAAGTTCTAAAAAATAATACTGGCAAAAATGTATTTGAAAAATATTTTTCTGTTCCTTCTTGTGGAAAATTATACTGAAGTCTGTAGGCTTTTTTATATATTCTAAAAATGTCTTAGGCAAGACTTTTGCTTTTTTGTTTTTGTAAAGTAGTGGTTAAAATATTTGTGCTATTCCACCACTCATTAATTCTTCAAATATATTAATTAGTCAGAAATATTTTCTCTTGCATGGAGCTCAGGTTTCTCAGGTGTGACACCAGGCACAAGTGAAGCTGTGATGTACTTAAGAACACACAACTGTGACATGTCTCGTTTTGCAAAGCTGGGATGCCAGCTGTGCTTCAGTATTTCTTCAGCAGTCCGTGTGGTCCCCAGACCACTGTATGAGACTTTGGGAAAAATCCCTTCTCCTACTTGTACCACAATTCCCCCAGCTGTAAAATGGGGAAAATGATACGTTGGAATGTACTGCTAAAATAGAAGTAAAATATAGCTTTACAGAAGAGGCCAAAGCAATACTGGTAGTCAAAAGGAATCTGAGATTTGATTAGTTGATCAAAGACCCTCAGTGGGCTTGTGACACTGCCAAGAGCAGTGCTTGGGTCTCAATCCCTTCAGCTGAGGCTGACTCCAGCCACCTTCCAGGTACAGGGAACAGCTGATGAAGGTTAATGATGCCAGCAGGACAAATGCTTGTTTCCGTCTATTTCATTGAACTGAAGAAATATTTTGTAAAAAGTTGTTTGGGGAGACAGGAAAAGGATGAAATGGATTTATTTATAAAACACACTTTTCTCACTCACATATTGTACAGAAGTGAAGAGTGGAAATAAAATGGCTGTGGGGAAGCAGGAACCACCTGCTTAGTTAATTTATGTTATGCTTTTGCATATGTGGCAGTGACAAAGTTTCCTTCTTCCAAAATAGTGTCACTGATGCAATCCTTTTCCCTTTTGCTGGCCTGGCACCTGGAGGGGTGAGGTGTGTGCTCTGGGGACAGCAGATGAACCCCTTGGACACTGCACCAGCATTTCAGCCGTTGTTTCTCCAGAGGCTTCTCAGCAGGAGCTGAGGGAGGGCAACAGATAAGCAAGACAGATGTGCATGAAAATGGTAGCTTTCTCTTTTGAGCCATTCTCAAAACATTATTCAGAGGAAAACTAAGATGAGGTGGCTGCTGTAGACAGCCATTGCATTGTTTTATATCTTATGGAAAATCCAGGACAACACAGCAACACTGCTCCATTGTTGCAAAGGTAATGGGAGAGATGCTAATCCTGTCTGACTGCCTGCAGGAAATCTGTCCTGCCTCCCTACACATTTTTGACTGTGGAAGATAAAGCCATGTACAGGCAGAGGGAACCTGGTCCTTGCAGGCTCTCCTTACCAGTGGAAGACAGTATGGGAGCAGGAGTGGCATTACCTTGTAGTTTAATAACATGTAACTCACTTTGCTGTAAAAATCAACTAAAAAAAGAATATGCAGAATTTGACTCTTGCAGTGTGTGTAAAAGGAAGCAGAATTCTTGGACAGGTCCAACCACTCTCTGAGATTTTATAGCTGAGAAATAAGAATTAGTGGATTGTCTGTGGGGCTGATCAACCAGCTGGGTCTCACTACAGCACAATGTCATATAGAGATAATTTTGTAACTTCTCTAGTTTGTAAGGAAATAACAGCTGATTCTGAAATAATACTGCACTGGTACAGAAACTGCAACCCACAATAAGCACACAGGTTTGGCAACTCAATACCTCTTAAATTCTCTTCTGCTTCAAGATATCCTTGAGAATTAAAATAGGCTTGTATAAATCAAAGTTGCCTCTATCCTAATTTCCAAGTTAAATGCTGGACTTATTTGGTCAAGTTTCACAGCTGTCCTGCTCTCTGAGTACTGAAAACCTGAATGAGGAAACTTTGTGGGGAAGTACTGTGTGAGGAAGTAGAGGCACAGAGATTAAGTTCCTTGTGCTGAGTTCAGACCAAGTCTGTGGCAGAGCTCCAGGTGAAATCCAGGCTCTGTGGATCCCCATTTATTGCCGTAACTATCCTAGTTTTTTCTTTCCAAGGATTTTCAATGTAATCTATGGGAAAATAAATAAATCATACATCTTACAGGTGTGCTGCTTTCCTTGTGATTGTGCCTGCTAGACATCGAGTACTTATGGACCTTCTAATCTTGTGATCAGCTGCAAGGTGAGGGTCTGTGGGTGCAGGTAGATATTCATGGACCATCCCATAGAAACTGAGGAGAATCCAAGAGAACTGTGCCTGGAATGCTGCACACAAGGATGGGAGGGGCCAAAAGGGAGGAAATTTTTTTTTCTTATATTTTTGGGTTTTTTTTCATCACAATCTATTGTGAAGTTAGAGCAGTGTGAAGACCATGCTTCCTTGAAACTGCCTGAGTGTGATTCAGACCCCAGACATGCTTTTGTTTTCACTGCTCTGTTACTGATTCACACAGCCTCTAAGAAGGTGTTGCCTTTGATCCATTTTAACTGTCCTGCAATGTGCTATGTTGTGGGAAGATTAGCCCTTAAGTCTCTTAATTAATTACTTTTAATTCTATTACTTCTGGTATAACTAGAAAAAATAATAATTGTCAAATAACAAATAATCCATGTATTTTGTGTTTAATGCCTTGCTGTTAATAGCTACTTAAAATATTAACTTTCCACCCTAGACAGTCTTATTATTCTGTATGTTTTTCAAGACATCCTTCTTGTAAAAATGCACAACAAAGTTTTTCAGCTTCAGTGCACTTCCAATTAGTTGAATCTTTCATGTCTTGGGGAGGTAAATTAATACAGTTATTCCTAATTTATAGACAATGCCATTGTGGTGCAGGGAGTACAGGGCTGAAAGTACTCAGTGGACTATGTTCAGCAGAGAATAATGACCCATGCTAGATAATGACATGCTAAGTAAAATATTTATGAGAATTAATTTACCAGATTGTTAAAATAAGTGTATGGGAGAGACCTTAGAGTTGAGGGAAATTATCAAGGCAGGCAAGCAAACAAGGATGTGCCTTCAATGCAGAAAGTCATAAAACAGTGTTAGTTACGAAAGGGAAATGAAGTGTATTCCCTCATCTGTGATGGAATGATCATCACTTGTATTTTTTGCTCCCACCAAAGTTGATTGTAAACCTTCCCCCCACTCCTGCCCACAGCAGCTGGGTTCAGTGCGAACAAGACCAGCCCCATCATCCCCAGAAATGGCAAAGTGCCATTTGGTGGGGCCCCAGCTGGAGGAGTGAAAAACTACGTTCAGTGCCGGAAGTTGCACCCTTCAGATTGCATCTACTGAGAAGATGTTTTTCTTCTTCAAAGGAAGTGGCTTCCACATGAACAAGTAACGCCTCCGATTCTGTAGATTTTCAAGTGCTTTATTAATTGTATTTTCTTATTCTGAGTTTTCACACAAAATAAGCTATGTTCAAAATAACCAAACTGTAAATGATTATTTTCTTGCAAATTTCCTTCAAAAAACCTTAAGGTGCCCCTCAGGTACTCCTCATGTCTGTACAGTAGATGTAATATATTCCAACACAGATGTTAATGTCCCTTTAAACATAGAAGATATTTAATTTAACTTTTTTTCCTATTAATACAATGTTATGCAAGCCAAACAGGTAATTTCCAGTTCTCACTCATTCAAGGATTTGCTCTTTCATTAAATTTTCCTTGTGCTCACCGTACGTACTCCCGAACTGCAAGTTCTTTCAGGGTAAAAACCCGTATGGGATCTTTCTTTGTCTTCCACTCTTCCAGCTTTTCTTGCAAAGACAGAAAATCCTTGCCAAGTTCATATGCCAGGGTGATCATTGTATCTAACAGTGGGATGTAATACCTGTGGCTGCTATGCGCACGAAGGCGTGACACAGCCTTTTCTCCATATTCAAAGGCACTTGCTGGGTTTTCCAGGTCCTTGTGGCACACCACGATGGCACAGAGGGTGGGGACAATTGCAACAGGGTTCCCTCTCGTCAGCCTTTCCTGCAGCCCAATGACTTCTAAAAGGATTTCCAAGGCTTTGGTGTACTGGCCACCCCGCAGGCAACCATATGCTTCCTGAAGCTCTGGCCTTGTTAAAAAGTCAATAAATTTTTTTGATCTTCTGATGTATTTCATAGAGTATAAGAGTCTCAGGTAGTCCTTGAAGGCTAATTTTCTTTCATTGATTATTTCTTCTGTGAAGTTCCCTGTTAGAGTTTTTTTGGGAAAGGTTACATCTTCCATTTCTTCGCTAAATTCCTCCAGCAGATTTCTGTGCAGTTTCTCAAAATCTGAATAACGCCGTTCAATTACAGACTTGTTGCTGTCAAAACTCCCTGTTTGCAAAATGATGATTTTATACATCTAAACACAATCAAAGTGAAAAAAATAAGCATGAGAAGGGACCATGTGCAGTCACATTTTGTCTGGTACTGTTATGAAAAGACTTTGTGCTTGTTCAGTCCTCCAGATGAAACACTCCTGCACCAATTTTCTGTGTGTAATCTTGTGTACTCCTATGGCAGTGCTGCTAAATCAGTTATTGTCTGGGATTATGGTGCATGCTCAGTGTAGACCTGAGAGATCTGCAGCCATCAAGTAAAAATTCCCACCTCCTGCTGTTCTGTACTTCTGTCACCAGACAGGCTTAGCACGTAAATAAGTTGTACATAAACAGGGCACTAACAGATCCCATTCTGCAAGGTGCTGGGAAAGCAAACTAGCAGCAGACTGAAGCACATAAAATCACTGACAAAGCATTTCTGTAGCTGTACTTTGTTTATAACAGCCATGGCTGCTGCAATCAATCATTTTTCAGTGAACTGAATGGGTTTCCCAGACTTAATATTGAATGTAATCTATTTTACATCAGTCATAATATTCAGAAATGCTCTTTGTATAAGACATTCCTAGGGATTTGGGGTGTTAGTAATGCTGTGAAAGAAGAAGGGGTATTTGGCAATATATCTGGTGTGTGCAAAAATAAGATGGAGCAACTCCAAATCCTTTTCTCCCCTCTAAATCATTGTCCTGTATTCAAACTTACTTCACATTTAAATAATACAAAAAAGTGACATTTCTACAACAATCTGCTATCCAAAGCCCTTCACTAGCAGCTAACAGCTGTGCTGACAGCACTCAAGAGCATGTCTTCCTCAGCTCTTCACTAGCCCCAAGAAGACCATAATAAGTGTGGTATTAGGCAAATAGCTGCAAACCAAAATTCTGTCCTGTGGTGTCCAAATAATCTCTTCTGGTTCTGATCCAAGCACAGGGATGTTGAGAAGGGCCAGTCTCTAACATGTGTAAACCATGGTAGCTCCATGGGGCCAGATTAACTGTGTCCCCAGACACCAGCTAAGGACACAGACTGTTGAGCTTTTGGATGATGACCATGTTCACATTCAGCTTCACCCTGTTCCCACTGATTTACACAGGAGCTGGAGGGGTTTTGCTCATGCCAGTTATTTTCTTTGCTGCTGTTGAAGGGTGCAAACCAGTACCCGCATTATGCCTGTCTGGTTTTCTTCCTTGTTTTTCCTTAAAGAGAAATTCTCTCTTTTAATCTTCATAAATGATCTTTACAGGCACTTCTTGAAAGGTTTCTAAATTTGAGCTGACTTCTCTGATCTCTTTTCATTTGTAAGCACCGTGACATTTTCCTATACTCTGTCCTGCTCCCTGCTGAAAAGTGTATATATGCCTGGTGCATTCTAAAACAATCATAAGAGCAGGTTTTTTTAAGCTATCATTTTATCAAGGGCAGCTAAGTGAATAATTTACAAGTACTTGCTTTTTCATTTGTGGAGTGTGCATGAAAAAGGTAAGAAGCAGCACTTAATTAGACTGTCATTCTAATTGGCTCAACTTTGTTGTAATGTAAATATTTTTGCCTAGGCTTGTGACTTATGACTAAGTTTAATTGCACATATGCTGAGTGATACTCTCATGCAGTTGCACAAAACCAATTTTTAGCTATTGAGGAGCTGAATACTCAGGAATGTATGCAAGAAAGGCAGCAGCTAAGTGGGTGTGTCCAGCACGCAACAAGATCTTAGGACAGTCTCCAAAACATCTACCTGCTTCAAATTCTACCAAACTGGATCACCCAGTATCAGCTATGCTGATTCTTGGCATTTTTCATCTACAGATCTCACAGGCAGCAGCAAACAAGGAAATCATCCCTATCTGAATTTCACAGGAGTACTAAAAGGCACTCGCTCTAGATCAGTCCTTCTGAAGGCCAGGAGCAGAATCAGAAATAAACACTAAGTGTCAGTACTGTGAAAAAAGATACAAAAATCCAACCTACTTGGTTGTTCCTGCTCCTCATACTCATGTTTCATCTAAAAAAATATGACAGAAATATGCCACCTAAGGGAGCTCCAAGTAGGGAAGGGGAACAATCCCAACTGATCTGGCTGGAGGATGTCTTAGACTTTGTCAACATCAAAGAATTCTGCACTTGTTCTAAGAGAAACCTCTGATGTGGAAGTTATACAAATGCACTGCGGCTGCTACAGCTGGCTAGCTCAGTGGATGTGTAAATATACAGACATTTTTACAATTGTGTGAATTTCCTTAATGTTGACAAAACTCTGTGTTTTAAGGATACTCAAGATACTAACTTATTTGATAACACTTTTTCACTGCAGCAGATTTTGTGAACTGACTGCCAGAGGTTTTTTTTAGATGCAGATTCCACCAGCCAGGCCCATACAATCAATGAGAACAGGTTCTACTCAGTGTGATCATGGCTTGCAAAACTTGGTCCTCGGTGAGGCTTTCATGTAGTGAGGCCTGCTGTGTGCTGTGCAGACCCCTGTAGAGTGGATAAAAATTAATGATCTTCTTACATATTCATTTCTTAGCTTACCACATATTTAGATAAGTTGTGCTCTACAATTCTGGTTGATGGGATTTCAAAAAGGAGTTTGATTTGTTTGCACTGGCGTTTTTCATTCCTCCAATATTCCTGAAGCTCCTTAGTGGTCATTGAAGAGTTGGGACTTAGGGTTGCACTGGAATCTAAAAGCAATATATTTAGTATTTCAGATTAGATTTTTGCATTTGGAAATAAAATTCTTAAGTATTTGTTATGAAAGGACGGGCTAGATTTTCTGTTGCTGTAACAGCAAGACCTAAAGACTGGTAAAATAAGTGATTTCACTGCTAATAGACAGGAGCAGATGCTTTGAAGAAAGCTATTAGGGTCTGAAATTTTGAAAGAAAACATATCACCTGCAGAATACAAAATTGTAGAGAACATAGTGCTACAAAATACTGTATGTCAGGGTTGTAACCTTGGGCACAATCTAAGCAGGAGATTTACTTCATCGTCCCAGAAGCAGCCCTAAGAAACATTGACTGAGTCTTTTGAGTCAGATGTTTCTCCAGGCTTCTTTGTTGCTAAATGGATGAGATAATACAATGCAGCTGTAAATTCAGACATTTATTCAAAAACTGACCCTACTCAAATATGGGGTTTGTGCAGTAATAGAAGAAAGCTGAGAAAACATGAATATTCTAACCTCAAAGTTGGATAGCCAGCTCAGTTGAAGGAGGAATTCTCACACTTTTTTTTTTTCTTGTAGCTGAACTGATGGCACTATTCAGCTACAAATAATTTATATACCTCCCTCCTTTCCCCTCTCTCTCTTCCCACAGTCACATACACACACACACATACATATATGTGTGCATGTCTAAAAAATATGCGACAGCTGTGTGGAGAGTTTGCTTACAGAGTTTGATGTAGCATTTCCAAAAGGTGATTTCTCTGTCTTTGAAATCTACTGACAATAGAGATTTCATCAAGTGGCATATAGGCTAGCGAAGTGGATAAAAGAAATGGAATATTTGATCTCAGTGGGCACATTGGTCCCAGTTTCTAATCAAGGATGTCTTTGTCACAGCAGTCAGCAGAAGTTAGTCTGCATCTAACATTCTGCCAGTGGAGGTGAAGGAGCACAATTGAAGGGTAAGAGAACAGCCTGATGCAGAAATAGACTTGTAAAGACACCACAGCACTTTCAGCGGCCCCACTTTTACATGTTCTTAATCATTTGACCATACAGTTTCAATTATCAAGGCCTTGGGGGTTTGGCTCAATCCCTACAAAGCCTCTATTTCCTAGGAGAGGTGGTTTTTATGACATCCTTCCAGACTTAAAATCTTGATGAGATTATATATATTTTGGGTTATATATAACGTTTTATTTAATAACAGATGAGAGCAATCTTAGGCATGGTGAGTGTTCAGTGCAGCCTCTTTAAAGGCATGTGAGAGCTGCCTGCTTGAGATTAGCTCCAGTTTGGTGTCCTTGCTGATACTGCCAAGAAGTTCAGATTTGGTGATGCACAGAAAGTGCACGCCCAAGAGCAGCCATCTGATGATGATCACTTTCATTACTGGTATGTAAATTAAATCTGTGATACATTTTAAACATGAGGCATTTGAAAGGAAACCCCTGTGTGTGTATATACACACCAGGATGAGCATGGGTTTCACTATTCCTACATTATTACTACAGGTGTAATCAAGGCTTATTTTCAGTGGGGTATGGCAGTACAGCTTTGAACCACTGCTGCAATAAATTAAAAAAAATAATACAAAAGATTAATGGCATAAACAGCTAGATAAAAAAAAAAACCACAAAATTAAAGGATAGCATTAACCTTGCCTGTCATCTTTTTCTGGGTTTTCTTCTTAATGGCATAAACAGCTAGATAAAAAACAAAATTAAAGGATAGCATTAACCTTGCCTGTCATCTTTTTCTGGGTTTTCTTCTCTCACTTGACATGAAGTTTCAGCTTTGGGTTGGTTTTCTCCTTCATCAGATGGACTTGTAGTAGAAGATGTAGTAATTCTGCTTACAGCTTCCAACAGTTCCCTCTCTCCTGTGCAGTGTGAATCCTGGTCCATTGTTTGCTATCACTGAAAGATTACAAACCCCATGACATTTCTTAATACCATGCCTTTAGGGGATCCAGTTTGGTAAATTTTTGTATTATTCATTGTTCTCTGAGAACTTGAATCAGTGCAACTTCATAAAAACTAAAGTAGTAAATAGAAAGATCTACATAGTGCAGAACCACTGTTACCAGTGAAAGTCTTTGGAAGTTTTTCTGGCAGCTTCAAATCAAACAAGAAAACCATAAGAAGTTATGTTGAATAAGATTAGATGGGGAACTCCGTTCTTAACTATGAGAATTTTGCCATGAACTTCACTGTGGGCAGATTTCTTCCTCCTTGTATTTTGCCCTCAAGCTTGCAAGTATGAACTCAGATGAACTAAAAATTATTGAGGTAATTAGTATAACCAGCAGCCTGGTTCTCATACACTGCTAAAATTTACTGTTGTCAAAACACAAAAACTTATTGTCTTATTGTTCTTAATCACAACCAGTAGGACAAAACAGGGTGATACCTAAAACAGTATAAAATTTTTATCATATTTCACAGTTTTAGATTCCCTCCAGAGACTTGCATCTGTACTGTGAAAACAAATCAACTGACAATGGCTTGGTGGAAGGAGATCTGAATTTTCTAATTATTATACAGAAGTATTCTCCTTTTACTTGTTCTTTTACCCTACATATACTGTGCTTTATTTGATCTGTTCTGCTAGGACCACTATTTTACCATGTACTGACAAAATGCTTAACACAATATACTCCTACTCTAGAGACAAGGTTGGCCATTCTGCTGCTTAAATATCTCCAGATTTCAGGACATTTTTTGGTGTTTTTTTTAAACAAACACACACAACCTACCTGTTACACCACTGTGTTATATGAGCAGTTGGAAAAGTTCTAAGAACATCCTAAGAACTTTGCCAAGGTGCTGTGTTCCCTTAGCATGAGTGAAGGGTTGCTCACAGTTCAGCCAGTGAATGAAAACCAAATAACAGACCATTACAGTTTTACAAGAAACCCTGCTAAAATAATGCCCAAGTAGTCGTTATTAAGCAATGGGAGGGTTTAGGAGGGTTGTTGCTACATATCATTTTGCCTCCACTTGTCTACCACAGAGTTAGGCAATGCTGGATACAGAGGTGAGGAAACACCTTCAGCAGACTTACTGATTTCTGGCAAGCTGCAAGGTTATAAGAAGAAAAGAAAGTACTTTCCCCACAGGAAATAATGGAAGTGCAAACCACTTTCCTCTAACAGAAACCTTTCCTTTGGCTGGCTTGCACAAGCAAGTATACAGATGTTGTCATCCTCCTTCATGAAAGCATCATGGAAGCCCTTATTCTTGGAGTGAAAGTTCTCACTGTTCTTCAGGCCTCCTTATGATCTGCTTTTTGAACATGAAGAACAGCCACTTACTTATTGTTTAACTGCTCAGTCTTTTGAAAAACACAACAGTTTTTCCCAAGAGCATATATAATAGATTAAATGAGGAATCTGAGAATGGCCAGATTTAAATGATTTTTTTTTCCTATAAGTTGCAATAACTTTATAAGAAAAAATGTATTTACATTGAAAAAAAAATCTTTGTACGTGCATAGTTTTATATTCATAAGTATATATATGAGTGTATATATACATATATATACATATGTCTGTATGTATATATACTAATTTTAAAACATGGTTTACTAGGATACATAACACACTTGTAAATAGAAGAATGCAGAAGTGGATGTTATGACACACAAGTCTTCTGCCTTGAATATATGTACCATGAACACTAACTGCACTTCATGCAAAGTTTCATTTTCACAGCTAAAATCCATCGCAAGCTCTTTTAACTAAGCTACTACTTAATTTTTTCCGTATAAAAACCCTCCAAACCNACTTAATTTTCCGTATAAAAACCCTCCAAATCGGCACAACCCCCCCCCGCAACGAACGACACGATTTTATCTTGAGCAGACACTCATCCTGTTCCGTTTCGGGGTGAGTGCTGCTCCAGCTCCTCCACTGGCGTTTAAGCAGCACCAGAGCCCGAGGCGCCCGCAGCACCCACCTGGAACTGGCGGAGTTCTTTAGTCGCGGCACAGGTGAGCCCTGAGCGAGGCCGCGCACAGCCCGCCTCGCCTCCCCAAAACGCAGGAAAAGATGTCTGTGCCTTCTTCTAGCGGGCACATTGTGTGTCTGACAAAAAGGAAGGAAGAAGCCTCGATGAAATCGCGCTTCCCCGTCCCATTGGCCCGCCTGCGGATGAACCCTCCCGCGCCCCGGGCCGCCCCGGCCCCAGGCCCCGCAGGGACCTCGGCACTAAGACGTGCCATCAGCACAACCCCTGCAGACTTCTCTGCATGGCGGTCTGAAGCCAAAAAAACACTCTTAGCAAAAGGGAGATTGGGGGGGGAAAGAGCTAAATACGTAAAATGTACTTATGTGGAAAAATGATGCCTCTTGGGATGTCTTTAGAATACAGGCTTAACATCCAGTTTGGGAAAGAAAATGCAGATGGCATCACAACAAACAGCCTTGCTCTGTGTAAACTTGCACTTCTGACAGAAATCCTGATTCTGCGTAGTGCAGAACACATGATTAATTTCAAATATCTGTTCAATTAAAATTCAAATAGGAGCATTATTATATCTGACATGATTACTAAACTTGAGATGGGCTTACGAGTGTGCCTAAAATTAATCCTGTATGTACTTAAATTACCTGTTGAACTGAGGACAAAATGAAGAAGAAAAATGTATTAATCCACATGTTCTCTGGCCCAGATGCTTCCTTTTGGAGTTCACTTCAGTTTGGAAATTTGTTTTAAACCATCAGGATAGCTATTTCTGGGGTAAATAATATGGAGATTATCTTTTTCTAGTAAGGTAAGTCTCCCCTCTGCCGAAGTTCAGTCACTGAAAAACCAAGCAATTTTAATTCAGCACAAATGTGGGAGGCAAGCATCCAAAGGACCACATGGATCCTGCCCCACACATTCCTTTAGAACAAACAATTTAAAATAATGTAAAACCAGGGCCATAAACTGGTAATGCTTCTCTTCTGCTTTATTTGCAACATAAAACAATGCCAACTTCAACTTGGACTTGGTCTAAATGTAGGAGTTTTGCCAAAATAGCTGTCAGAATGATGAAAAATCCCTTGCATGCAGCTACAGCCACACTGGCAAAAGCCCTGGAGTAAATGCTGTTACATTGGCAGAGTCCTTTGGCCACTTTAGCATATTCTACGAGAAAAGTGATTTAAGTTACACCCAAAAAGAAATCTGTGCTTGCCAATTCAGCTCTAAGGTGTAGCTCTACCAGCCAACTCTTTTAAGTGTAGACAAGGCATGGGTTTCTGGCACTACTCTCATTCCTTTAAAGCTAGATTTATGGGTTTGGTTACAATTGTGAACAAAAACCAAGGGGGATTTCAGTGTATTTCACTCATGCTGACAGTTTACAGATGTATCTAAACTTTGAATTCGGATTCAGCTAATTTATGTGTTGCCAAAAAGCAATGTATTATTTTGTGATGCTTACTGCTATTGTTCTGCTCTTGGTAAAGCAAAAAGAAAAGAAAAAGTACATTTTTCAGGATATTAAGTGTGACCCCTACTTTCAATTATTTCAGAATAAGTAAGTTCTAGTAAAACCAACCTGGATAATTAAAAGAAATGAAATATGTTATTATGTTTACAAATCAAGGGTGTTCCACAAGACTTCTGCCTGCCTCAGTAGAGTCAGCTATTATGGTCACAGCTGGTTCCTGAGGGTGTCCCTCATGCCCAGGAGCTGTGACATCCACAGCAGGTTTGGCAGGCTGAAACTCCTCATCCTGCTCCCAGGAGCTCAGGTTTGGTCCAAACAGCACCCCACCCTTCACTGGGACCCAGTGCTGTTAGCCTGGCAGCATTTTGCTTTCCTAAGTGTCTACTTGATTAGCACATGCAAAACACACTGCAGTACATGGTGTTGTTTGCTAGCAGAATGCATAACTAATATTTATTTTTATGTTCTCAGCTATGCTTCCAACAGTCAAATATTATGTAAAGGTTAAGCAGTAGAAAAGAAAATTTTCACAATGGCAGCAAAGCATTCTGAGAGACAGGCAAGCACACTTCCACCATCAATTTACCTTAATACTCATAAAACTGTGGTAAATTTCAATGGAAAAGCATTTTCTGTCATTGTCAGGGATGGAAAAGGGATCCTGATGCAGTGGCTCACTCCAAGTTTGTATTCTGTGAAAGCACTGACTTTGTCAGGCATAAAGAGCATGGTGTTAAAATGCACCTAACAAGGGATATGGGAAAAGTGTGCTCTGCAATAAAGCAGGAGTGAGGCACGGTTAAAATCATAACAGTGCAGTGCATAAGAGGTGGTTGTCATATGAGTTACGTCCTCCATACCCATTTAAGATGAAATTACTCATTTTGAATAACCAGAAAGTTTATGGCCAAAACTGGGTGAGCAGCCAAGAGATGGGCCAGCATTATAATGCCATGCCACTATTGAAAGGCTGTGTGCTTTTGATAGTTAAAGCAGCAAAAGGGACTGCTGCCTCAGTGTCAAACATTCTGCCTTGATTCACATCCCTATCTGGGCAGTTCCCATTCTCCCAATCAGATAGATTACACAAACCCTGACGGATACAATATTTAACCATAGACTACAAAGCTGCTATCAGCTGGAAAACTTGGGAGCTGAACCAATGTCATATATGAACTGCAGTTTTCTGGCAGATTTTATTGGCATTTTATCACAGGCAGAACAAGGTCTTATTCTTGTTAAAGAATGTGGCTGTAATATCCCTATTACAAAATACTCTTCAGCTTCTGTCCTAAGAAGTGCAGCCTCAGGCAACCTCACATTCTGTGCTGCTTTTCCATCTCAAGTCCCAAACTATTTAGCTAAACATGATTTATTTTACTAAATCGTTCATTAGAACAGTAGATAATGACAAAAAGCCCTAAACAAACAAGAGGAGGCAGAAATACTTGACATATTTATCCAAGTCCCTTTTTATCACATAACTAAAATTTAGCAAATGCAGTCATATTGTCTTTGATGCTTCTACAAGAACTTTTCCTCTCTGTTTTTTTTAAATGCAGCTCGATAAATACCGACCCTTTCTATGTTTGAATTAGCAGAAAAAAAATCATCTGCTTTGATGACTATTCTGCACTTTTGGGGCAATGCTGTGATAAATGAATACCATACTCCTATCCTGGCACAGCAGAAAATTCTGTTCCATGCTATGCTATAATATGTAATTGCAAAGTGTTGTGTCATTTGGAAGTGGAATTTGTTTACCATACTTCATTATTACAAGACATGTCTCTCTTAACACGAGTGTGGTTTAAAGAAATCATTTGCTGTTTAATGCCAAATGTCTTGTGCTGGTGTTACTGACAGGGTTTTCAACATAAAAGAGACGTGGCAGGCCCATTGTACACTGCCAAAGTCCTGTTATCACTTTACAACTCCTTTATACTTCTAAAGGAGCATGAAGGAGCTTTAGAGTAAACAGCAGCCTTGGCCTGCCTTTCATCTGTGGTCTGTCAGTGACATGGAGCCGTGTGCAAGCCCAGTGGGTCAATAGGATATTAACTTGGGTTAAATGTCACAAGCACTGTGCTGTCTGCAGAATGACAGGCTTTGTGAATGGGCCATGTTGGTCATTTCTCCTGCTGAATTCATAGAGGGTTAAGTGCATACTTACATGGAATGCAGAATACTTTTTAAATACTTGGTTGTGAGTTATTAGGAACACTACATGTAGTCATTCCTCTCAAACAGTTTGATATTTTATGCTCATAATATGTCTGTCCCCTTCTCTTCTCACATATCATTATGGTGTACTTTGGCTAATACTTAGGGTCATGCTCCACATGTGATGTATTTATATCCAAAATGTAAGCATACTGAAATTTGGGATAACAGGATTTATAGCAGACACGTTAATGCAGTTTGCAGTAGCATGAAAGGCAGTTCCACGAGCAGAGGCTGCAGCAGCTGTGTGTAGATAGCCACCTTGAGGATCAGCAGAGCATGACTTGGGGTTACTGTTTGCTCTTCTGCAAGACGTGGAAGGCATAAATCTTAGTATATTGTTTAGTATAGTGTATTTTCAATGCTATTTACTGTTTAAAAATTAAATGATATTTTGAAATGCAATTTTTCTTTTGAGGAACTAGATGGAATGATTAGTGTGAGCATTCATTCCATAGATGGAATCTCATTTTTTCCTCAGGAGTCCCCAAAAAACTCCTGCTGGTGTCTGTGTCCTTTTCATCTTGCACATACCCACACAAATAAAATCCCCTGTTCTGCCTTCCCATCTTCCTAGCAAAAGCCTTGGCTCACAGTGCTTTGGAGCTTAGGAACGGGCAGTGAGTGATTTTGGGGCTGCACTGGATCTGCTTACTGACTGTCTCTGGATTCTGGAGAGCTGCAGGGAACAGGATTCACCGGAAAAGCCTTTAGCTAATGTTGAACTGCACGTTACTAAATTATGTAAAAACATATATTAAAGGAATGCTACAGATGCTCAGAAAGCAGGGAAGTGTTTATTTGTGCGCCAATATTACTGTAACCTCCTGAGATACAGAATCAAATGCTGTATCCTTAAAAGATGCTTCTTTGTAGCAAGTCCACTTCTAAAAGTGCAAAACTTTAGAAATACTTTAAAATGAAATTTAAAGCACTAGTTTCGAATACTAGATGAATAAAAACATATCTTGTCTAAAATAAATGTGGGTAAATGTGGGTTTTTTTGAAATGCTGAATGTGTGAATGGAGCCTTTAAACCTAACTGTCCTGTTGAGAAGCTCCCTTCTATTCCAGAGTTCATTCTCTCATTTAATGCACAATTTAAGCAGAGCTCGCTATCTGTAAACAGCAGCGGACAAAAGTGGAACAGTGGAAGTCGCTAAGTGGATAGAATAGCGCAGCATCGATGACAGGAACAATCAAAAGCAGGTCGGTTAAAGAGGAACTATATTTGGCTTTTATTATATGAAATACTCAGTAGCATTACTTCCATTTCTTGTGAGTAAAGATATTTCAGAAGCGCTCCTGGCTCCTCCCAAGCGCACGTGGAAGGCCTGCGTTAATCCCGCCGGCAGCTGCGCTCCCGGCCCGGGGAGGTTCGTGACGGCGCCGCGATGTCTCTGCCGCTCCCGAGGAGCGTCCGTCCCGCCCCCACGTGCTGCGCGCACCGGGGACAAGGACCAGCGACTGCGGTTCAGGACCCGGCGCTGGACGCGGGCGTGTCCCTTGCCGGGGCGGGGCCCAGGGCGGCGGGGCCCTCAGGCCTCGGGGCCCTCAGGCCTCGGGGCCCCGCGCGGGGCCGGGACCGGGGCGTGGCAG